>JAODJX010000047.1:4360541-4377038 GCA_026776945.1 Isichthys henryi
CCTCCCCCGGGAACGCTGGCAATATCCGCCCAGCCCTGTTATACCGGGGACGGGGGGGGGGGGGTGTATCCCCAAAACTCTTATATACCACCCCCCCCGCCCCCCCGTAGTCTTTGTGTATCCGCTCATTCCCTCTGGAAGAGACCATGCATTGGAATGACATGAAATAATGATAGGCGTGTCCTCTGTGATCACGTGCAAAATAGGGGTATGGTATGGATACCCTGGCAGATTCAGTGGGCCCAGCACTTTATGTAAAATTATATAATGGGGGGTGGGGGGAGGGTGACATTTTGTCCGGGGGCCCCAGAATTTTTAGCTCCGCCCTGAATTGTAATCCTACTTATTCTACAATATGAATTTTTATTAATGAGATTGCAGGCAGCATATAAAATCACTGCAGAAGCCGTTTAGTGTTATTAAACATAAACCACAAGACTGCTTATGCTTGATTAGACTGAAAAAAAGTCTAATCTATTAACAAAAAAATCATTCATACTTCCCTTGAATGCCAAGTGAGCAATTTGTACTTAAAATGCGAATCTTCTCGGAGCTTGGTGTAATACTCGTATTCCCAAAGAGACCTAAACAAAGGCCTGTTTGCACAAGCCCACATTTGTTAATCTTGGAAAAGTAAACAAAGCATCTTGTCACTCAGACGGATGCAGGACCCCATCGGGCTAAATGGCATCCCTTTGGGGAAAACGGCACTAATAGTGACAGTGCATTTCCAGTGTCCTATGTAAGGGCATCGCAGATGGACTTTGAAGCAGCCTGTAATTGAATGTGAGCCGCTGCTCGCGTTCGCTCCCACATCAGAGGATTGATGGTGTTCCACCCCCCATCCTCGATGCCTGGAAAAGATGCTGTGTATTTTCCGGGCGCACTGAGGTTTGAGAATGTGACGGCCCTGACACCCCATGGAGGGATTGGTCATGTTCAGCCCTTTTTCCGAGTCTGGCTGAATTATTTGTCCCGTCCCCCTGACCGCCACATCCCCCCCCGCTTTTCGTTCTCGTAGGACCTGACGGCCCTAGCCAAAGAGCTGCGGGAGATTCGCATCGATGAGTCCAACCGGCCCCCTGTCAAGGTGACTGACTACTCCTCCTCCAGTGAGTCAGAAAGCAGCGAGGAAGAGGACGGCGAGAACGTGGGCCACGACGGCACCGTGCCTGTCAGCGACATCCCTCGGATCATGTGAGCGCCTCACCGTCCCGACGGCTCCCTGAGCTGACTTGTTTTAGCTAAAGTTTTGAATAAACAAGTGGTTTGTGTCTCCATCTGGAAACAGCCCATCGGTTCCCGGAAGCACTGATTCCTTTGCCGTGGCTCAGACCGGTGGTAATGATGATGGGCCCCATGATGACACCTGTGACAGTGGCTCCAATGACAACACGCTGACAGTGACTGAGGTGAGGTCACACAGCAGTATGGAGTGAATTTGGGTCTGTGTACCCTGTTCTCCATGAGCGACCTGCACCCCTAAAACTCTGTCTATGATGGTAGTTCATAATTTGGGGTTTCTCCATTTCAGCATCACTCATCTGATGGGTTTCCCTGTGATTATTCTTAAAAAGTCACTGAAATGCTTGCATAAATCTCCATGCGAGACACTTACAATGATCTCTTAGGTCCCAGTTTGTCCAGGCTGGGCTTCCATACTTGTACATGCATTTAGACTAGTCTCTTCTACCTGTTTCACTGGTTGTTTATTACTGTCCTGCCTGTTGGTGATGGAAGATGTAGGTTTAACCTGATATGGGACCATAGGACTAATGGAAGGTCAAGAGGAATAGGCCCCTTTCTTTGTCCTGTCTCTCAGATGCCAGAGGATGAAAAATGCTCTGAGCACGCGGAGAGCAATGGCTTCGCCACCCATGTCAATCTCCCTGACCTGGTGCAGCCAAGCCACTCCCCCTTGAGCACACCCCCAGAAGGCCAGGGGAACGTCCCCAGTCTGCAGGTGCAAGACATGGATTCCGCAGCTGAAGTAGGTGCTGTCACAGCCGGCTAAACCCCACAAAACTCATGTCATTCAGCCTTTCAAAGCCCCCCCACCCCCATTGCTATACTCAAAACATTATGCGGTCCTACCATTTCAAGTGCTTATTTTTGGTCTTTAGAAATGTTGTTTTTTTTGTCAGAGTGACATTAGTTAGAGTGATGTCCATTTCCCATCATGCACCAGTCCTAATCCTCGTTCTTGTGTGTCAACAGTATGGGATGGGGGTTGGATCAAAGTCCTCATTCACGCCGTTCGTGGACCCACGTGTGTACCAAACCTCCCCCACGGATGACGACGGTGAAAACACAGCCACAGGTAAGTAGTCAAGCGGTCGCTGAGGGGTTACATCCTAAGAGCAGATGATGAAAATCTAACGAGCGAGACCGAGTGTCCGGCCGTAAAGAGTCCAAAAGTCTGCTCCATCTGTCGCGTCCCCAGCCCTGCTCACCACCGAGCTGCTGCTACAGGAACAAGCAAAGCTCAATGAGGCACGCAAGATCTCAGTGGTCAACGTCAATCCCACCAACATCCGGCCGCACAGCGACACACCCGAGATTCGCAAGTACAAGAAGCGCTTCAACTCCGAGATCCTGTGCGCTGCGCTTTGGGGTGAGTTTTGGGTGACCTTCCATCCCAAGTAGATTGACTATGTCTCTTAGATTATTTTATTGTTAGTTGTAGTAGAGATTGCATAAACTCGGCTATTAATCAGAGCCTTAGCTTTAGTAAACAACTTATTTATTTAACCAGTAAATCTGGTCTCTTCTACTAGAACCGTACAAAAGACTTCCTCAGAAAACATGTGTGACTACTTGTTTACACATTTATGAGATATATGCCTCCTAGTGGAAAACTGGTATTTCAGGATGTGTTGGTTTCTTCTGCTATAGGGGTGAACCTGTTGGTGGGAACCGAGAATGGACTGATGCTGCTGGACCGCAGTGGCCAGGGCAAAGTATACAACCTGATCACAAGGAGACGCTTTCAGCAAATGGATGTGCTGGAGGGACTCAACGTGCTGGTCACGATATCAGGTGGGTCGGGCTGAACAGACAGCAGAGGGGTGCTTCAAGGGTTGGGTTGGTAGCAAATCCAAGCTCATCTACTGCAGCTGCACGCCAAATTTTACCTAGATGGTTCTGTCACGGTCTTGTGTTAGTAAAGGTTAGACCGTTCCGTAATGGCTTTGCCGTGGGATCTGATAAGATGTGCGGTTAACGTCCTCTGGTCCTGTCAACAGGGAAGAAGAACAAATTAAGGGTTTATTACCTGTCGTGGCTGAGAAACCGGATACTACACAACGATCCGGAGGTCGAGAAGAAGCAGGGCTGGATCACTGTCGGGGACCTTGAGGGCTGCGTCCACTATAAAGTCGGTACGTCCAACTTGTGCAAACGGCCCCCGCAGACACCAAGGTATCGGAGAGAAAAATTTCAGCTCTAGGAGCCCCTGCAACATGGGAATCTGATTTATTTGACATTCTGTTTGTTTGGTGAACATATGGCAGGTTCTTCTGTGCCTGTAATGTCTCCTTCACGCCAAGGCCCCATTCTAGTTAAATATAGGACCTCCACCGATCTCAGAACGAAGCTCAGGCAGATGGAGTTTGATATAAGTGGATGGAGAGGGGCAGCGGGAAATATGGCAAGCAAGTTCCACGGAGTATAAATCCGTTCCGCAGTCCCGCAGATGGGGAAACTGATTTTTATTCTTCTTGCAGTGAAATATGAGAGAATTAAATTCCTGGTGATCGCTCTGAAGAACTCTGTGGAGATTTACGCATGGGCCCCCAAGCCTTACCATAAATTTATGGCTTTCAAGGTAGGAGACGGTCGTCACCGATGCTTCTTTTCCTGTTGTTCGCTAGCTTCAGTCTTCACGGACAATATCAGTTCTGTTCAGGCAAACATAAAATAATGGGGGGCAGGAGGCAATTTTAAGGACAAAGTGAATGTCTTTGCTGAGTTTATTTTGTAGAACGAGACTAATGTGACTAGAGTATCAGACGGGCCTGAATGTGACAGCCAGTATATAAAGCAGTCCTTTAACACTCCAGTGAACCGTATATAAGGCGCGTGAGTTATGAGATGTTTGTCACACTTTGGAGCAGTTTTTAAGTGGCATAAGATTATCTTTCCTCACTATGTGTTCATATTTCAGTGTACAGCTGAAGATTACTGTTTCTATCCTGAATTTTTTTTTTTTTTTTTTTTAAAGTATTCATAGTAAAACATTTGAACCGAGAATAATCCATAGTATAGGATCTCTGATTTGCTTATGTAACGTTTCAAAAGTGATTTCGATTGGTTCAGATGTGTCACAAGGTGACACAGCCAACTGGCATATAGGGTGGTGTGATGGCAGCACTCGTATAGAGGACTTGCAGTGGATTTTCTTGGTGACACTGGCACTGGCTGTATTTCTTACTGTGCTTGTTCATGCTTTATAGTCTTTCACAGATCTCCAGCAGAAACCACAGCTGGTGGACTTGACCGTGGAAGAAGGTCAGAGGTTAAAGGTTATTTACGGGTCCAGCATTGGATTTCACGTGATCGATGTGGATTCCGGAAATCCCTATGACATCTACATCCCGTCCCATGTAAGTCTCTGTCTCCTGGTCCTAAGTTCACTTGTTGAGAGAGTCATGCACATCTTTAGTTTCCTTGCAGAGAGAAGTGAAATGAAATGTATGAAACATGGACAATGATTTCCTTTTGGCATTTAGCTGAGACGTAACTGAGAAGACCATGTAGCAGTTTAAAATTCTTGCCCCATCACTGCTGGAAATCTTTGACGAATGTTAAGTCACCGGTGAAATCTGAGGGGGGCGAGGAAATGATTTCCCACAAGGCAAGCAGAATAGGCTGGCAGCCTGTGGTAAGGGGGGGCGGGTCATCACCGATGTGGGGGGAATCGCTGCCGTAGATCGAGCAGCGCCACCTGGTGTTTACTCTTCTGCTTTGCAACTGACCAAATCTACTCACCCAACACTGTACCTCCCCCTCCCCCCCACCAGATTCAGAGCACCATCACTCCACATGCCATTGTGATTCTCCCTAAGACCGATGGCATGGAGATGCTACTGTGTTACGAGGATGAGGGGGTCTATGTGAATACCTATGGCAGGATCACCAAGGACGTGGTGCTACAGTGGGGGGAGATGCCCACTTCTGTTGGTAGGTGTCTGATAACTCTTCCTCCACTGGGCTCTCAGACCCACCCCTACCTCCCCCACAGTCTGGCAACCAGTACAAATCCAGACCACGATTTTCTTTGAACCAGCCAGTTGAATCCTCTGTGACTGTGACTCTTTATACTCACCTGGTTGGTTGAAACACAATCTTGGTCTGGATTTGTACCCCTCTTTCCAAGTCTGCGATTGTTCTGATGATAATCTGCATCCTGGCACCATCTTCAGCCACATCTACATACCACTTTCTGTCCACCCTCTCTCTTTACTTTTTGATCTTCTCATTGGTAGCATTTCTTATACGAACCATATTCAGTAACACCACCTCATTTCTAAAATAATGGAAACTCGACAGGGGAAAGAAAATGGCAACTGTGATGGGGAGATGCAGATGTTTAGGGTTCATTTAAAGTTTAATAACATTCACAGAGGAGTTTTCTTCTAGGGGATAGACGTGATTTGATAAGTGTGAGCTCCGGTTTGATTTAAAGCACCTGCTGCATAGCAACGGGGTCCCTCATGGTTTAATTTTTTATTCATTTCCTGCGATTGAGAGAAAATGAGGCCCCGGGTTTCGGGAATGTCAGTCACAGCTCTGAACTTCACGTGGTCATGGACCATCTAGGGGGCTGTGGTTTTGCGCCGTACTCGGGATTTAATTTTAAGCTCGGTAATCTGTCGTCATGCTCTATAATCTGCACGAAAAGGTTTCTAGTTCCCAATCCGCTGTCAGTGCCTACAGTCATCCCTGCGGGGTGATTTACTGTCGGGTTGGCTCATCAGGTGATCAGCCAACGAAGCCAAAGCCTCCTTGTTCGCCATGCAAACACTGCGTAAGGTCTTATCTTCTGTCAAGTTATCCCATGAAAAGAGATCCTGACTCAAGTGAATCATTAAAATCCTGCCTCGTCCCACCAGCAGAGCCCAAACGCAACAGCAGCCAAGGCCTGATCAAACGTGAATCTCTGTATCTACTTATAGTTCTGGTAATCCCAGCGCAGCCACAAACGAATGTTTGCCATGTGTTATTGCCACCTACTGGCTGATAGGTGCATGGCACCCAAAGAAGGCAGTCTAAATCAGTCCTTGTGTCTATATTATATAGATTAAGTGGGCTTATTATTAAGTGGCTGTAGTTTATTGATTGCTACACAGTCAGTGATTGCTTTCCGACTAGAAACTGCTGCAGAAATCTCCCCACATTGTCTCCGGCATCGTCGCCTGGCGCTAGCTCCGGTCATTGTTTGCGTTGCTGTCACTGTTCACTAGAGGTTGCTGTCTGATGATGGGCAGCAAGCCAGTCAGTGGCTGACTCCCGGTGTTTCTGTCTTGCAGCCTACATCCACTCCAACCAGATCATGGGCTGGGGAGAGAAGGCCATTGAGATCCGTTCCGTGGAGACGGGACACCTCGACGGCGTTTTCATGCACAAACGAGCTCAGCGATTAAAGTTCCTCTGTGAGAGGAACGATAAGGTAGGAGCCACCCCTCCCACCTCCCGTCAGCACTACTGAAGAGACCCCCAAAGCACCTACCACATTCCCACAATCTGCTCTGTCCCATCAGGTCTTCTTCGCTTCTGTTCGATCTGGGGGGAGCAGCCAAGTCTTTTTCATGACCCTCAATCGGAGCTCCATGATGAATTGGTAAATCCCTCCTTGATGGTCATCTGTGGATTCCTACCCACCCCCGCCCCCCTGCGAGTGTCACTTTCATAGCCCTTGTGGTAAACAAGAAGAAGCCTGATAATCACACCACCACCACGCACGAGCCGGGATCGACACCCCCTCCACCCCCCCAGGTGGGTGTTGTGAAGAGGAAGGCATCTTCTCCAATGGTGCTGTTGGCACCGCCCTCTTGTGGGGGGGCAGGATCCTGAATCACATTCTATGTCAGAACACCATGCACCATGGGAACGCCCATATGTGGAGCATCACATGGACCAAAAGAGCTCCTTTATTTATTTTTAATAAAGCCCCCCCCCCTTTCCCCTTGTTCATATTGTGTCTATCATTTCGAGCTTGAAGGGGGCAAGTAATTGGGATGTATTTTCTTATGAGAGCTGTGCAAGGAGCCTAAACGTGTGACAGTAAGTTTCACCAAACGGTGGCATCCGTCACGGAGGATAGTAATTGTGGATGATTGTACACAATGGGCTTTGTTGAAAAGTGCAGTCGTGAAGATTATATTTGGGTCTCTTCTTTTTTTCTCCCTGTCGGCCTCCGGCGATTTCCGCATGTGTGTCACCCCGTTTCTGCCTTTCGCCGTGGAACAATCGAGTCCCCCCCCATCATGTGCCAAATCTGGTCTCGCCATTGTCCTGTCTCATATCTCCCGTCCCACCAGAAGTGCACCCCCAATCGGGGCTTTTTTCAGGGTTTTACTCGACTCCTTTGATCTAGTAGCTTCAGCTGGGGATCCAGCCATGAACTTCTGACGTTGTAGTCATGCTGACACACCACGAGTGACTTTGTTTATTTTATTTAATTTTTTTTTTGTTTGTTTTTTTTTCCCCCCTGAAACTGGGGTCTTTGCATTGAATAAGAATCCCAGTTGTTTCTGGACAGTGAACTTAACTGATATGGGTGCTCAGTCTTCTGCATCAATGGGAGCCAGGTGTGTGATTGCGGGCGGCTCCTCATCTACTGTAACCCTCCTGCCATGCTGTGGGTCTGTACAAAGACCCACCTAAGCTCATTCCTGTAATTTGTCATTTTCTTTAAGCAGGCCACTCTGAAAACTTGTCCCAAATAAACATTGTGTTTTTTCCCCCTTCATTGTCCACGTGACTGCTCATACGCGTGCCACTGATGTTGTGGAAAGGAAGGGAAAATGATAAACAGCTCGGCTTCTCATCTGATTGACCTACCTCTCCTTTGTCCGTTTACGCCCATTCTGTTTTAGAAATTTTTTGGATGACACACCCACCAGTGAGGTGGACCAAGGTGTCGATATAGTCAGGGCGTTTACACAGAGGAGGCTGGGGGTCGTGCTCCTGAGGAATACCCGCAACGAATGTGTATTTTACAATCGGCAGACGAGGTGTAATTAGTGGAAAGTTGTGGAAGCAGATCTGGATTTGATTGGCTCGTGACCGTCCTGGATTGAAAGCACAGGGACTCATTCTGTGCCTTGAGTACAAATTGGTGCTTGCGAGGTGATCGGGGTTCGACGGACTGGTGGATCAGTGCCTGCCTGTGTGGTGTAGCTCTGCTGACTGGGCAACTCCTGGGGTTCTTAGGGTGACAGTGAGCAGAGTGCAGCAGTTGGGTCTTTGTGGCACGTAACTGAGCTGGAAGCGGATTTCCATTGGTCACTCCCCGCAATATTGATTTGTAGTTGTGCAAACCACTACAGTATCGATTTTAATTGTGAACCATGGACACGGTGTGCCCGGTTCACAAGGACATTCTGTTTTTATCAGCAGAACTTTGGGAGATTAAGTGCTAATATCGGATAAAAATCCATCCATCTATCCATTTTCTGAAACCGCTTGTCCTTTTCAGGGTTGTGGCGGCTCCGGAGCCTGTTATGGGATAAAAAGTAATTCTTTCCTAAAGATATAAGCTATGTTTATACTTGCGTTTTTCTTCATGTTTATCTTTTTCCAAAGTAGGAGAAATCACTGTAATACTTTTAAATATTATCCTGGGTTTCTAGTAATGTTTGCACATTTAGGGCCAGATTTATCAATGTTAGCCATTAATTTCACAAATACCATCACTATATGTGATTTAAAATGTCAAGGAAATGCATTTTATTCTTTTCTGTTTTTGACACAAAGCAGGTGCTCTGGTAAAAAAAAAAAAAAAAAAAACTTTGATTAATCTGGCCCAAGACATTGTATTTTAACTATGAATTAAATAAGAATAAGGAACCTGATTTGAGGGCAGGAGGTGTCTGACCAGGCGTGTCTAGCAATAAGGTGTACTGTTGATACCATGGCTCCTTCCCTTTTATCTGTGTAGCCTTTGCAGAACTTTCTGGACTCTCTGGTCTCTGATCGCAATCATACAGGTTTAAAGTGGGATCCAGCCCCGGGTTCGAGGGGCTGCCCATCACTGCTGGGCCCTCGCGCCCCAGAACTCAGTACTGTCACCATTTTGTTTTGGATTTGAAATGTAGTAACATCTGTTTTTTAAAAAAAAAATATATATATATAAATAAATAATTCATTAATAAATTTGTCTTGCTTGCGTCTTCTTCCAAGGTAAAACCTGCCGCTTAAGGACTTTGATGTCGACATAAGTTGTTTTCTCGTCCGGGGCTCACATCAGGGTTGAAGAATTTCCCGCCAGCAGACTTTGTCCCCTAGAACGATCTGTTTTCGACTACTTTCCTGTCGCTTGTGCTCTGTTTTTGTTTGTTTTGCTACTCCTGGGTATCTCTCTCTGGCTTTTTAATGCGAAGCTCCAATCCTAATGCCCCTCACTCCAAGATTTATGCAAGAACCGGCACATTCAAAGGTAGCTATTCCCACACGTTAGACAGCGTGGGGAAAATGGAGTGTCGGCTCTACAGTTTACCTGATTTGATGGGGGGGACGTTTAAATTGTGAAATGCAGAGGAGTGCATATATTGACATTTATTAATGAACGTGAAAATCTTTTTTTTTTTTTTTTAAAAGCTGCTACATGGCATTGTGAAATCTGTGACAGCTGGTTGGAGCGTCAGTGGGATTAAACATTACCCTGGTCTAATATCTATCTAGCTTGAGAACAACAACCTTGGGACAGCTTTTACCTGGGGAGGGGAGCTTTGCACACAAGGGAGAAGATGGATTCTGGAAAGGTAAAGGCATGAATCTGCTCTGATAATTCATTACTAGTAAAGAATGGTTAGACCACCAGCTTTTTGGGGAATAAAAAATTAAATATTTCACTTCATCCTTGTCTTTATTTACTCCTGGTTAAGGTGAAGAATTATGCCAGAATGCCAGATTTGTTTCAAAAATTAAAATAAGGGATTTTCTTGGGGGAACTGGATACAGCCAGTTGTGAAGATTAAAGGACACAGTGAATGTTAAATTGTATTTATTTGTCATTGTTTATTACTGCTTATAGTAGTGTTTTGTCCCATAAATGTGGAGTTGTGTGAAAGTAATACAAATGACACTGGCTGACGTCGTCTTTCTATATAGTCAAAGATACAGTGAGTTAGCAGTGTTTGCCTAGAAGAAGGGTCTCGCTAACCGGCAGACATTAATTTTGCCTCTGCTCTCGGGTGTTCTGAAAGGGTGCCGTAATGCGTGATTAAACAATGACTTTGAGGACGAGATTTTTCCTCATTGGGATCCAAGCTTGTGCCACTTCAGCATGTCTCTTCAAGTCAGAAAGATGGAATAATTCTATGTCCATTTTAGCTAGGAGCACTGTGCTGTTAGCATGGGAGATAGTCGGGCAGCAGCGGAAGTCGCTGACCAGTGATGAAAAATAACTAGCAAGCATTGTAGCAGCAAAGCTAAAGCACTGAGCTTGAATGTACTGCTTCATTGCCCCTGTTGATTTTCTACCACAGGTTTTTCAATCTGCTGGTCCTTTCCTAGACTGGTCCCCCTTGGCATTACAGGGTGGTTAAAGGTAGTTTAGTCGAGAGTGTAAAGAGCCATGTTACTGGTAAATATTTAGAATTTCCATCTAATAAAAACCCCGGGTAGATATGAAACTTAAAAATAAGTGTGTGTACATATCGTGTTCCTGTAGCCCTGTGTGCAAGGTTGCCAAGTTTGGTCAGCTGGCTAGAGTGAGATTTTCAGTTTGAGAGAAGTCTGCACACACATATACATATGCATGTAAACGTTTTACTACATGGTAAATAGTCTGTAGGGTTTGCAAACTACCCCAATGTTATTGATGTAGCTAATTTGAGGTTTATAATGGAATAATGTAGATTTGCTGTAAGACTTATTGCATGAGTGTGGGAGTCTGAAAGCATGAGGGCCACGTCAGATGCATGAGAGCTGGCAACCCTTCCTGTATGGTATTTAATTGTGTATCAAATTGGGTCAATTTAGCTTACCCAAGAGGAAAACTATTTTTTTTTTTAAAAAAAAAAAGTAAAATCCTCAACAGTGCAATGACAGGAGCCTTTGCTAATCGGGGGTACAAGGAAGCTTGAATGGGAGGCGGGGTTTTATGGGGGGGGCGGAGTTTATGGGAAGCCAGGACGCTTCTGATAGGTGCTCATGTGCTCATGTTCTGTAGCAGCTGTCGGGCACTCTGATACTGGCAGTCTTCACAGCTGTGCTCGGGTCGCTGCAGTACGGCTACAGCCTCGGTGTCATCAACGCACCGCAAAAGGTACAAACTTCGCGTAACCTTTAGTTACACCAGCCTATTATGCAGTAGAACATTCCCCAAGCTAAAAACCCTAATGTTACATGAACGTTCCTGTAACCGAACAGAAACATTGTCCTAACCAAAGGACAACCGAACAAACCTTCAGGGAACATTCACATAACCAAAAAGTAACCTTCCTGGAATGTTAGGGGAACTAATAATAGTTAGCTGGGCAGGCTTGTCCACGTGCTGGCATGAAATACTGCTGCAGCAGATTGGATGTTATCTGCCAGACGTTTCTGCCCAAAGTTACGTTACAAGCGAGGCAGACAAGATGCCAACTTGGATACAAGAATTTGATCAGCTGAGACTTCAGTGATCGACCAGAAAACTCAACCAGTATTATTGTTGGGGGGTCGTGTGGCTCTGTGGCCTATGACTTATACCTGTGACTGAACAAGGCCCTCAACCCCATTTGCTCTTTGGACGTAGCCTGACCATGTTCACTGATTCTTGTAAACTGAGGTGGAAAGTTCAGGTCCAGAAAGTATAAATCCAGACCAAGGTTTTAGTTCAACCAACCAGTTGAGCATAAACAGTCACAGTCACAGAGGACTCAGCTGGTTGGTTGAAACAAAACCTTGGTCTGTATTTATACTTGTACACTTGCTTGTAAAACCTCACAGGAAGGCATCTGTTAAATAAATATAGCTGTGGGGGCAAATAGCTATATGAATAAGTATCAGAAATGTATATAATTATAAAAGCAAACTAAATAAGTTGAACAAATAAGCTTTAGTACCATTTAATAAATACATTAGTGAACATTTAGAAACCTTCAGGTCCAGAGGCTCCTTAGTGTTGCTTGTAAAAGAGCGGTGATATAATCGATCCCATAGCCAGTTTGAATACACATTTTTTTTCCTGGGGGGGGGGGGCGTTGGTCATCGAACGGCCCTATGGCCGTGCCTTGGGGGTCCTGCAAAACGGGTCCCACTCCAAATACGCCACCGTAGGGCTTCCCCACCCCACCGTGGTCATGTACTGGTCCTTGTCTGTGTCCATCTTCTCCATCGGCGGCATGATCTCTTCCTTCTTCGTGGGGTTTGTGGGTGACCTGAGAGGAAGGTGAGGAACATGACGGACATTTTCTATCCTCTGCCTTTCCATATTCTCACACACAAGAGAGAACTATTTTCTATAGCAACCTCCCCGAGAAACCCGAAGACGATACGATATTAGCCGTTTACCAAGGCCGGTGTCTGCCGTGGTATATCGGACTCGATTGAAATGTACTTCATCAAATGGAGGGAGGAAAGACAGATGTGTGGAAGTCTTGCCTGGGACGTTCTGAGAGGATAGTGATGCTCATCAATCCCCAGGGTGAAGGGCATGCTAGCGGTGAACATCCTAGCTGTTACGGGGGGCCTGCTGATGGGCCTGGCCAACAAGGGCATTCCTCACATCATGGTCATCGCAGGGCGAGCCGTGATGGGACTCTACTGTGGTAAGAAGGCGCTAGCCTCGATTAGCATCACTGGCATGTGTTGACTGGTACACAACAATAGCTAATCCTGGATCCTTCATTAAGACTCCAAATTTAAATCATCTTTTTGGAGAGACCACCAAGAGCATATGGTGTTACATCCAAAACGATTGCTGGCAGTAAAACTCTGACTGAATACTTGCAATATGTTTCAAGCCTTTTGGGAAATATGTGTTTATTGGTTGCCAGAGCAGCGGCATTAATGCCTGCCGGCATTGCCCACTAACACTGTGCCCTGGGCTCTCCAAGGTCTGTCCTCTGGCCTGGTGCCCATGTATGTTGGAGAGATCGCACCGGTGGCATATCGAGGTGCTTTGGGCACCCTGCACCAACTGGCCATAGTGTCTGGGATCCTCATTAGCCAGGTGAGTAAAACTAGAGGTGATAGTCTCCACAATCTCAGTCGTAGCCACCATCCATGATGGATTTCACACGGCAATCAAAGCTTATGTAATATTTATGGCCATTGATAATCATATGTCATTTCTCAGAATGTCTTGGCAAGGTGTTGAGATCTTGATTTGATGCAAGAAAACTACAAGCTCAGCATTTCAGCAATATTATGCGTAATATAAATACGCATTAATGCATTTTACTGTGCCAGTATCTTCCCTGTACTGTGCCCTGTAGAGTTGGACACCATTAGGACTCTAAACACTCATTCCAGGTAATACACAATATTCCTGAGAAATACACTTTACCGTTTGGATTTACATCCATTTATCAGGCCAATGTTAGCCTCAACCAAATGACAAACGCCGAAAGCTGTCCAAATATATGCCTCCTGTACTGAAAAATATGACCTTTTGTCCTTTTTCTTAGTGAGGCGAGTGGTGTTATGTAATTTTATTCATGTACTATGAAAATAACTATTTACAATCTCTGCTGTAATTTGATTATTTTACACACTCATTGCATTGCAGATAAGTTAGTTTGGCACCATATTTATCACTTTGGGTTGCTACATACAGCCTTGGAAAAAATTAAGAGATCACTATATTTTTAAATCAATCTGCATTTTTAAATCCTAGTTTAATCGAGGTTTTGCTGGCAGAAGGATACACTGAGCAGCAGGTTGCTTCCAGGTTCAAAATTTCTAAGACAGCAGTAAACAAGAATAAGGTGAAGCAGGAGACACTGGGAATGACCAGAAACCAGCCAGGTAGGGAGCGGAAGTGACTTTCTAACGCCAGAGGTGACTGTTAACTTATCTGACAGTGTCTCATGAATCAGAGGATGACATCAAGTGACCTTCAGCAGGAATAGAAAACATTAAGTGCAGGTGTGAAGTGCACTGCTAGGACAGTTCGTATCAAGCTCCCAGAAGCTGGACCCATAAAGCAAGGAAGAAACCCTTCATTAATGAGAAGCAGGGAAGAACCAGGCTGCAGTTTGCAAAAAATAAATACAACACTCCCATAAATTGAGAAATGGGTGAAACAAAAAATTGTGCTGTGGTCTCTAAATTTTTTCCACGGCTGTAGACTCTATGATCCCAGCTTCCTGTCTGCCCCATAGGTGATTGGTCTGGACTTCCTGCTGGGGAACGATGCCCTCTGGCCGGTCCTGCTGGGCCTGTCCGGGGCGCCTGCCATCCTCCAGAGCCTGCTGCTGCCCCTGTGCCCCGAGAGTCCTCGCTACCTCTACATCAAACTGGGCAAAGAAGAGGAGGCACGAAAATGTACGCCTCCATCCTGTTATATGGTCTCTTTGTCCAAGTAGCTTATACATCCAGCTATATATAATGCTTCAGCCATTTTCCATAAATAATTATGTAATGTAGTGTTTCCCAACCCGACCCTTGGGAACCCCCAAACATTCCACATTTTGCTCCCTCCCAACCCCATGCTTGGGGACTCCTGGACTGTCCACATTCCTAGCCAGGAGGGAGCAAAAACATGGACTGTCTGAGAAAGACCGATGTAACATCTTTATCTGATGATTTTATTCAAAGTGACTTACAGCTAGTGGGTTTTGAACCCATGACCTCTACCTATATATCCTAGATCAGCTGTCAGTCCACTATTGGTCACATGCACAGTCATAAACCAGGGGGGCAATTTGAGAACAGGAATCCACTATAACCCACTAAGCCCAATTTCTTTTCGATCCCTGAGGTATGAGACGGTTCCGTGGGGAATATGACTTTTCGAAAGACCTGGCAGAGATGAAGAAGGAGAAGGAGGAGGTGATGAAGGAGGCGAAGGTGTCCATCGTGACACTGGTGCGCTTGCCCGCCTACCGACAGCAGCTGTTCGTGGCGCTGATGATGCACCTCTCCCAGCAGTTCTCCGGGATCAACGCTGTGAGCCCCGCCCCCTTCCATCCTCCAATCACTGAACGGAGCCTTTATTGCTCTCCAGCTCATTTAAACAAAAGATGTTTGTCTTCCTCCTCCTCAGATTTTTTATTACTCGACGGCAATTTTCTACAAAGCTGGTGTTACAGAGCCGGTCTACGCTACTATCGGTGTGGGTGTAATAAACACCATTTTCACCATGGTTTCAGTAAGTAACCCTAATGTGAAGATACAACATGGATATTTAAGTCTCCTAGCGACAAAAGTACCGCTTTCTCCCATGTTGATCACAGAAATAAAACATATAGCACAAATCCACTATAACATGCAGTTTTTTTTCTCTATCCATCCATCCATCCATCCATCCTGCTGAAGGAAAGAGCAGAGAGCAGCATGATTTTCATGCTGGTTCAGGCTGGTTTGGTGCTGGTGTAGCTGGTGGACCTGCATAACTATACTGGTCTACCTGCACGTGAAGCAGATCCACTAGTAATATTTTAACGATACTGGTTCACCAGCACCAAAACTTAGCATAACCAGCATGCATTATGCTGGACATGCTGGTAACCAGTCATGCTGGTCTATGCTGTTTTTTTCAGCATGGCATCCATCCATCCACTCACCCATAACTGCTTATCAGGAGCAGGATGCAATGTGATTTATCTTTTTTCCCACCTAAAAGACGCACGAACTTTATCTTGTACCGCTGGCTATCTACACTGACCTCTTTTAAATGAATTTTTCCCGCTACATACCACAATGCCTACTGAAAGGCATTTTGAACCGCTGCCCGGCTCAGTCCCCGGTGCTGGGGCTGGAACGCTGCGTCTGACATGCTTCTTAAACATCAGGGCGCTCCCCGAGCCTCTGCGATTCGGCGGCGCAGTAAGAAGCGAGCCGCCTGTTATCGACAGGACTCTGAAGCGTTTATCTACCTGTTCAAGGATCGGACGCCTGTCGGGCGTGTGACTGCCGGAGAGGATCGGTCCAAGCGCACAGCGGCAGGATCCGCAGACACTGATTAGCAAATGCGGGAAAAGCAGTGAAACAACATGCAATCCTGATAACTCTTATTAACATACTACCGATACCGCTGTTAATAATTCAGAAGCTTACGCAGATTTTTTTGTAAGCACAAAACATCATATATATATATATATATATATATATATATATATA
>JAODJX010000047.1:4380711-4391539 GCA_026776945.1 Isichthys henryi
TGCATAATAATATACACAGTGATATTAGTTAATTTCACATTCTCTTCTTTCCATATTAACGAAAATTCGTTTCAGTATAATTTACTGTCTAAAATAATCTAATCAAATTAATATATGAATTAATAAATACTTTCTTTTTCTTGACTGAAGAGGCAGCAAAAATTTGACTGAATTTATGTGTTCTTACTCTAGTATGGACAAAAAATGGTATTGAATACTAAAAATGTAACAGCAATTGCACAAGAATAATTATTATATCTAGCTAGTTAATAAAAATGATTTTGACAGCAGAAATTTCCAGGATCACCGCAGACACAGGAAGATGGTTACATTTTAACCGCTTTGAAATAACAGCAAACACATTTATCTACTTGCACTTAGTCCCCCATGTAAAAGCTCACTGGACTGAACCTAATGTAATGGACTATCTTATGTAAACATTCCTTCTGATCGTCACTCGTATTCATTTCCACAGCTTCAGATTTAATAAAAAAAAAAAAAAAAACATGTCGCATATGATCATTCAGCCAAACTCCGGTGATTATCACTGACAAGTGAAATTAATAGCATTTTAAGAAGTGCGATTTCGTAGCTGTTAACTTGCACCATAAAAATTTAGTTATTTTGAGCTGTCAGTCACTGGGTACCTTAACGCCTTTCCACAGGCTATATTTGTTAGCATTCGCTTAACTCCTTTTATTACGTAACTCTTTCTCTGTGTCCCTGATTATACACTGATAAAGAATGAACTGACTGGGCTGCAGAGCTAAATGTGCTCTCAGAACAGAAGTAATGCAGAAGTTTGGAATCTGGTACTTAGTTTAAGCTTGTTACCTGAATTATAAACGATATAGAGTTATAGCGTTTAGGTGCCTTAAACATTCCCTTATTTTCTAAAAACCTTGCATTCATGTTTAGATTTATCTACCCCCCCAAAATGGCCAATGGCCCACCCTGGCCACCCCACTGAAATTTTTCTGGCTCCGCTGCTGGTATTCAGGTGAATTCATCCTCAAGCAGAAATGCAAAAGCACTAAATTAATTAACACATATGAATTGAAGTGGGACATTTTATCTGGACGCAGGAACAAAAAATGTTGCGTACTGTGCCTCTATTATATTCATACTGTTGAAGTCAATCGTCTAGTATTTCATGTAAATTATGTAATTTTTATATATTTATAGTGCAGTAGTAATGTCATGTTTCAAAAGTGAATGTTTTTCTGAAGATAAAAACTACGGTCGAGGCACATATAGTACAGTATCATTCTAAAAGTCTCAATCCTGTTTATACTATTAATTCCTTAATCCTACTACTGCTACTACTAATAATAAAGGGAAACATGGAAACAATAACTTGGACTACAGGAGGGAGCAGGTTAAGATGGGAGAATGGCTGGTTTAGTTGTTTTTGCATTCAACGAGTGGAACGCCCTCTAGTGGTGTGTAATCTCTCAATGTTCCGCCATCTGTCTGCTACTGGATCCATGACTTCTTAAATGGCAGGAAACAGGTGGTGAAGACAGATAACCTCATTTCAGATCCCATCTTGATTAGACTCACAAAAAATGGGGATGAATCTAACTACAGACAGGAAGTAAGTCGACTAGTGTCATGGTGTGATGTAAACAATTTAGACTTGAATACGCAAAAAAAAGACGGTGGCAATGATCAGTGACATCCGGAATAATACCCCAACGATACCTCCTTTGGTCATACGGAACGCTAATGTTAGCAGATCGAAAGCCGTCAAATTTCTGCGTACCATCAAGACCTCAAATGGGACACAAATATCACCTAAAAATATCACATAGAAGATCATTGGCTGTCAGCTCCCCTCTCTTGGAGTACTGCACTCATCTCGGATGAAGAACAGAGCCAAAGAAATAACGTCTGACCCTCTGCATCCTGGCCACTCCCTTTTCTAGCATTTTCCATCCCAGCGAAAGCAAAGAATAAGGGCCCTGAGTACGAGGACAAATCGTCACGTAAACAGCTTCTGCCCCCAGGCCATCCATCCATCCATCCATTTTCCAAACCGCTTATCCTTACTGGGTTGCGGGGGGTCCGGAGCCTATCCCGGAAGCAATGGGCACGAGGCAGTACCCGCTTGTCCTATTCAGGAATTTCTTTTTGACAGTGGAGAGACCCCACGCCGAGGGAGAACATGCGAACTCCACACACATTTACACATTTCTGAAAATTCCGCGTTGTTTAATTTTACTCATTTAAATTCGGGGGTCTAGGAGTGTACTCACTAAGGGTCGGTCATTGCTATGCAGGGCTGCCAGCTCTCACGCATCTGGCGTGACACTCGCGCTTTCTGACTCTCACGCAAGAAATCTATATTATTGCATTATAGACCTAAAATTACATCAAAGCGTTGGGGTAGTTTGCAAACGCTACAGACTGTTTTCAAGGTAATTAAACTGCTACATACATATAAATATGCTTGCAGACTTGTCTCGAATTCAAAATCAGACGAGCCAGCTGACCGAAGCTGGAAACCCTTTTATTGTGCTTAAAAAATAGATTCATAACAATAAAACTGTATTTTAATATATAATAACATTATGTCCAAAACTTTTGAGCTTTCAATTTAATTTTGTGTAAAGTTACATCAACAATGGACAGAAAACTGGATAATAGAATAGACTATACCGGATAGGAATATTAGATGTTCTGTTTCGAATCACTTTTTTCTCAGCAAGGATTTTACAAACTGTGCCTCGTATCCTGAAATATTCGTTAAGACCATGCCTAAGGCACTGATCCCTTTTTCAAAGCTGTAATCTTATTACAGTTAATATTTTATAATAATTTTCTACTTCACTGATGACACTACTCATTATTTCGGTGGCTATGCTTCAAGGACGCGCATGACCTCATGCTCGACCCCCAATTTCCAGTACTGCCATTGAACGTTTTTAGGCAAACATGTGATCAGCAAAGGCCGCGTGACGTCAGCACGCTAACAAAAGCCTGGCGCGTGCGCCGTCATTTCCTTTGGAACGGAACTGCACAATATGGCGCCGGTACGTAAGAAGCCTGGCGTTAGGGTTAGTTTTAGTGAAGCGTAGAATTTGTTTATCTTCGCAGGATTAATTGCACGTTGCCATGTTTCTGAAAATATAGCATAATAAATGGAATGCGTATGTTTATAACCGCAGATGTAATTACTTTTAACGAGATATGAGCCTAATACCGACAAGGGACAGGAATCCTCCGTCCACGTGTCACCAGCTAGCTGTGGTGAATAAAATGTTTAATCTTCTAAATCGTGAGACCCTCTCCAAAATGACAAGTAAACATGGTAACGAAATAAGCAACGACTGTGGAAAGAGCTGTATTTGACCGTGATAAACTATCTAGAATTTGAGTTTACATTTGCTTGAGGTTTTATGCATGACTATGTACATCAGTATGTTCCCAAAGGTTAGGGGTTAATTCCATCGCAGTGTTTAGTATTTGCATTAAGCTTAGATTTTTGGCACACCTTTCTTTGTGCTCTGTGGTATGTGATCTATGCATAACCGTTTAATGGTACACTGCAGTTTAAACATTAATTAGTCGCTGTTTGCATGACAGTATTTGCTGCCGCAGCAACTGATTGTGTCCATCCTTCTAGAAAAAGGAAATTGTCGCGAGAAGGGACAGGAAGAAGCCGTCGTGGAAATTCACGCTCGATCTCACACACCCAGTCGAGGATGGCATCCTTGACTCCGGGAATTTTGTAAGTGTTCGGCGATACCTTATGGGCAGTTGTGCACGCCGGTACTACAATGAACAAATACTTAAAACTTTTCGTCTGTGTAACTAAGACTAACGTCTCGTCCTGACTAGGGCCACCTTCCCTAGTCTGTCTAGGGCTTTCTTCCCTAGCATTTTCATTCCATTTCGTTCGAACAGGAGGCCTTTCTGAAGGAGAGAGTGAAGGTCAATGGCAAAACCGGAAACCTAGGCAATGTTGTTCAGATAGTCCGCATGAAGAACAAAATAACAGTCACATCTGAAAAGCAGTTTTCCAAGAGGTACGTTTAATTTGAAGCAGACTGAGTGTGAGCTTGTCAATTGCCATATATTTATTAGGGGGAAGCAAATTGCATTCGTTTGCATTGAGGGAAAAGGGTGAAATGATGATCTACTATTTGATCTTGTTCCAGGTACCTCAAGTACCTCACGAAGAAGTACTTGAAGAAGAACAATCTGCGTGACTGGCTGAGGGTGGTGGCCTCTGATAAGGGGAGCTATGAACTGCGCTACTTCCAGATCAATCAGGAGGATGAGGAGTCCGAGACAGAAGAGTGAAGCGATGGAGGCGTGGTCAAAATAAAGATGGACACTATCGGAAATTTCATTTGTGTGGGAGTGTTTGTTGGAAATATATGTTGGGAATGTGGTTTGTCGACTCGGTGCTGAGGGAGAATGAAGCAGCAGATTTCTTCCATTTACAGATTATATTACAGACTAAAAGTAAGATTTAAGAGTAGATTTCAAACAAGCTGCAAGAAACCAAGGTGTTTGTGATCAGTGCTTCTTTCAAGAGTTAGCAGGTGCTGCAAGTGGTAATTTGTAAAAGGGCAATGGAAGAGAACAGGAATAAAGTACCTTTCATTAAGAGTACCTAACTTGAATAGCCTGAATACAGTATCTTGTCTAGAGTCAGACCTAAAATTAAGGCCACAGCTGTTTCACATATTAATTTGGGTGAGATTTTTTAAAACTGAAGTTTCCACCTCCTGTGTGCCTGATTCTTTTCATTTTGAATACTAGTTCAGTAGGATTTGTTGGGCCAATGTAATATGTGATAGCTGAGAGTACTTATGGAGCCTCTCTGGTTAATGTGCACGGTTGAGTTACAGCCGACACGCCTTTGATTCTTGTTCTGCAATGTGCTGGGTGATTTGCCCGTAGACCATAGCTGTTTCGGTGTACCTCTGCTGATGCCAGCTTTTTTGTCAAGGACAGATGCTGCTTGCGAAAGCCAGCTGTGTTATCCTGACCTCCTTCCCCTGAAGTGCTCGACGTTCAGGGCGGCAGCTGTCCGCCGGTTTGGCTGCCTT
Source organism: Isichthys henryi (assembly GCA_026776945.1). Lineage (NCBI taxonomy): Eukaryota > Metazoa > Chordata > Actinopteri > Osteoglossiformes > Mormyridae > Isichthys > Isichthys henryi. The sequence goes on from JAODJX010000047.1 coordinate 4,385,775, forward strand.
CAAACATTACTGCGAGGTTTATATTTCTGTTCATGGTTGAATTGGTGAAGGCCAATATAAGCACATGCAAATAGACTGTTTTTTAAGGGGTCGTCTGATACCCCGGTAAGATGTTCTCCCTCTGCAAATGTATGCCAATGAATGTGGTATACTGGAGAAATCCAGTTCCAGGAAAGAAATTCCACTTTTAATAGTGCCACATGAATACAAATGTGAAATCTGTCTTCCTACTTCCTGGATATTCATTAATTACTATTTCTGCATTGCATTTTCAGATATTCTAAGTAATCCATGCTATTTTTATGTGTGTAAATATAGCAGATTCCTACTTGCATCTAACCTATTGCTGCAATATCTATTTCGGAGAACACAGTGCAGGTGTTATTTCGTCATACTACCAGCAGGTGTCAGTGGAACCGCGTAATTGACTTGCTGAGCTTAGCTTACCCTCTAGTTCACTGGTGGCGTTTCGACTGTTTCTTAATAGGGAAAACGCAAATTTCTGCTAATGGGTTTTTGGAAAATGTTACTTTAAAAGCCTCTTCACTTTAACCCAGAATCAATTTGATTCCTGTAAGACACACGGACTCAAGACACCTCTCTGAAATCCGTGAGTCTGGCGCGCAAATATAACGATTTTTTCCCCCATGTAACACTAATAACGAGTTAAAGTATGCTTTTTCGTAAATGTGAATACGACTTTAAAATGCTTTATTCTTGATTAGTCTGTCACTGCTAAAAAACTTTCCGTTTATGAATACCAAATTATGTTTTGTAACAAGGCCCCGTGGAAGTGAATTGGTTCGGTTAGTTTAACTTACAAATAGACACAAATAAAGGAGTAAAATACAAAGAATAGTTCAACAAAGAGGTAAGACTGTGTATAGGAAATGCTCTTGTGCGGTAAACCTAACTTCCAAGTATATAAACTGAAATGTGCCTCTCTGAATCGTGGTTTAAAGAAATCCCCTTGCGGGCTTTATCATTTCGGCTACACTTGAACTCTGGAATTTCGCAAATATTTAGAGCGGTCGGTCATGTATATTTTTGCCTTTTATTGTATCCTCTGAGTTTTTGGCCCATTACCCTGCCTAAAAAGCCCCCCCACCCCAGATGCCTCGCAGATGTGGCTCGCGCGTCGGACGGTCACGTGGCCTCCGCACCTCTCCGGTCCCGGTAAAGGATCATGCACTTTGAGCCCGTAATTAGAAACTCGCGGCAAATATTCTGACCAGATGAGGAATGTCAAAAGGGATATCCTCTCCGTAACACCTACGGCTAGGCAGGCCTCACCAGTCGCAGGTTGCTGTGATACATCAGCCAAGGGGATCCTTTTATAAATTACGAGCTGATTCATACCCGAAACAGATGCTGTCCTCATTAACAAATCATACCTTAAACAGGTAATGTAGTCACAGGTAAATAGCACCATATGCCATTTTTTTGAATGATGCTGTTGTACTTGGTGTCCTCAAAGTGTTCAGATTTATTAAAATCTCCAGGCACACTTTTTAAATAGTGTGGCACCCTTCTCCCGGCCAACTGACAACATAACATGTATGATTTAAGCTCATGTAGATATTTCAGGTACGCATTGTGTTATTGATGGGTTGATTATATCCATATGTAAAACATGTGTGCACTGATTTCACAATGTTATCGTAACACAACCTATTACCATGTAGTTATGTTTGTGTAGCGTGAGCTATTCAATCCTGATGGGATGAGTTTAGGAAACCTGGAGTAGAAGTTGCAGATGGAATTCTGTATATAGCTGCAGCCTGCGAGGCAGCTGAATGGGTGACCTCTGACCTCGTCTTTTTGGGTTACGACCATCCCTGGGAGTTGCAGAGGTGGATCGTGATTGAAAACAGCCTCTGCTCAGTCCTCACTGGTGTTTTTGTATAAGGCTTCTTTATTACCCTCTGTAGTGTTCCCTCAAAGCTTGTTTGTCCACTAGCGTGGCTCTAGATTTGACCCTTAAAAATAGTGACTATTGCCTGCTTCTAAAAGTAGAAAAGACAAAGGGAGGGAAGGATGAGCTTGAAGCTGACCTTGTGCCAAGATGAGATGCAGCATTAGCAGTGATAGCCACAGACTTTGGCAATCACGGCCTGATAGCAAACAGAGCGTGCTGTACGTATGGTAACAGTGTTGTTGTGTCCCACGGCCCGTGAAAGGTAACCAGTGTGTCTTGTGTGCCTCCCACTCCTTCTCCTGTGCATTTCTGGCTAGGCTGTATGACTGTGAATGTTGACTGTTTCCGGTCTTTGCTCCCGTGTTTAAGAGTCATGAATCCTGAACCCAGGGGACATTTCAGTGGCTATAGCAAGATTCGTGTTTACAAATAACTGGGATGACTGAGATGCAAAGGGCACACGTTGAGATGATGGAGATGACGACGAAGCCTTCATAGCTAAGCACATCTGATCAGTTAGGCAGGGGGTACGAAGAAATGAATCTGAGCATTTTTGTCTGTCAGTCCTCTTTGCTACAGTCAAGTAGGCAGATGTTTGGCATCTGCATGATTTAGAGTCATTCCCTGGAGAGGGAGCTGGAACCATCACGATTTTTGCCTCCAGTTGCACCAGTAAACCCACCAGAAGCAAGATGCAAGATGGCTGTAAATCGCTACCTTTGAAGCTACGGCGAATATACACACGGTTCCAAATATGAAAGCAGCCTGTTTAATAAAATGCACCTTACCAATGGGATTAGATTTACATCAGGGACATTCCTCTGTATGCACGCATGGAGATGCCCCCTCAGTGTCTGAGCTCTGCTGATCTGACTGCACCCTTTCTCAGGGTTTACGCTGTATTAAGTGACTGGCGGACAGCTGCGCAGTTCCGTGGAGAAGGCGGCCGAGGAGGGTCTTCGTGGGAAAGTCTCACCTAGCATCCACTTCTCTTAGCAGTCCCTCTTTAGGCAAAGTGAGGGTGTTTTTGTGTAATTTGTCATATGCAGTCGTAGTGGTACAACATACAGCGAAATGCTTATTCTGGCAGGTTCGCCGACTGTGAAATTATAATCTAAAACAATGTTTCCTAATTCGGTCCCGGAGGACACGCCGATAGTCTATGAAAATGTGGATTGTTTGGCATAGAGCTGGGAGGGAGCAAACATATGAATCTCAAAACTGACCTGAAATATACAGAACATTATATACGAAATTTTAATGTGTGTGTGTATATATATATATATATAAAAAAAACACAAGATTAAAAACAACATTTAGTGTATTGGTGGGTGCAAATATGCAAGGTTGGTAGGTGAGTGAGTGTATATTTATGTACCTTCCGAGGTTTGGTAACGCTGATAAAGTTGTGTAAGCTACATGGATGTTTTGTGGATCTGCATTGCTATGGATACTTCGGAATTGTTTTGGATCTTTGACAGCAGAATGCTGAATCTACAGAGAAGCTCGAGTGATCAGTGTCAATCAGCTAGCAGACATTAAGCTAAAATGGACCATTATCCTCAATAATAAACACCTGAGTGTGATGATTAACCCGTTAATCGCGTTGGAATATCCTTCTGAAAAAGAGAAGATATCTTTCCTGCTCTCAGTTCAGAAGCAGTTTTTCATAGCTAATCCTCCGTGACTGTTAAATAATGATCTGGTCAGGGCACATGGGGGCATTTGACCAATAGACAATAGAGGCTATCAAATGCCCATCTTCTGTGCGGCTGTGTTGGGTTATACACTGACCCGGACCTCTTCTCATATGTCTTTGTGTTCGATTAACTCATGTTGTACACCCAACTGCAGACAACATGGCTAAACAATACCTACTCCTCCTGGTTTGCTGTGTGCAAACTTACATCTGTTAGCACAGATGTTTCTCAACCAACGGTTTTGCTTACAGATCTGAGTATTTTGAAGCGTTCGTCATCGGTTTGCAGGTGTATGACCTTTGTGGAAATATAAAAGGCTCCACCATGATTGGTTTAGATGACCACCCCTCTTTGCAGGTCGGAGTTAATGCTTTGTTCTCGCAATAACACTGTGTATTCAGGCAGCGAATAAGAGTTTTTTTTTTTTTTTGGAAGGGCAGAAATGTATATATTTGGCTTCTTTTTTGGATGTGGTCCAGGCAAATGTAAGGGGGATTGAATGGCAGTGTTGTGGTCTTGGTAAAAGATCTCCAAACCAAGGAAGAGCTGTCAGCAGCTCTGTAACGGTCCTATTTTATAATGCTTTGTGCTGCAGAAAAGAAATACAACAGCGGCTCTTAAGTGTAGCCTTTGCCCGACGAACGAAACACATGCAAAGATCAAGTCCTGATGTCATAATGCATCAGCAAGGGGTTTGGGGATGACCTGGGTACACTTAAACACACACACACACACTGAAAAACAAACCCTTTGGTCTGTACGGCCAGTCCTCAAACTCTTCAGCTTTTAAGTGGGACTGGGGTAGGCTTGCTTTTATTGCTAGAGTTAATATTGACACCTAGCCAGCAAGCCTTCACGGTCACTGGCAACCCTTAATGTTTGAGTATCAAGTTCTGTTGTGAGATGTAGGGGACCACAGAGGAACACTGCTAGAGGTGTTGTTGTCAAGATGTTATTGTCAGTCTTATAAGGACACTTTGTTCCCCTTGTGAGATGGTAAAGGAGACTGGACCTACCACCTCACCTCTAACTTCTGAGGTTGCCAGCAGCATTCTGAGTTGACCCAGCGGATGGCGGGAGTGACTGCCCGTTGTCTCGTCATAGTGTTCCCATGTGCTTCCTCTTAGTGTCAATTCAGAGATGTGAGCTATTGAATCCAGATTTGAGAACGTTTATTTTGGTCTTCTGAAGGTGCGTGGAGGCATGTATTGCCACAGGGATGTACTCCTCTCCTCATGCTGTGGATGAAAGAGGCAGGGTGGGGAGCGGCTGACTTTCGCAGGAATGACTGTCATAACAAATGCTGTTTATATGAAACTTGGGTCTGCTGTAGTCTTGCATTGACTGACACCCTGGGTCATACAAGTGGCATTGTTTCACTCCGTAATGGGTCGTTTGTCGCTAAATTATTACTCATATAACTCGGAGGCCAGTAGATCCTTTGGAGTTTGTCAGATACACCATTGTGCACAGCTATGACCAAAATCTTACCCTTGGTTATGGTCTTTTTAATGTGAAAATTAAGTACGGCTGAGAATGGCCGTCAACAGCTTGCGTGTTCAGTGCCAGGATGACCACAGTCAGAAGTAAGGCATTTTAAACGATGCATTTTGGGTTAGAGATTTGGCACTCTGTTAATCTGGTCTGGGGTGAGACTACTTTTCTCTCTTCCTCTCTTAGACATATATCCAGACTCCACTGGTTTCACGCTCTGGGGTTCTTGACAGTAACTAGCTGTGGGGAGGTCGTTCTCCCTGCCTCCCCCCCCCCCCCCAAAAAAAACCCACTGCATTCCTCTTACAGGTTGATTCAGTCCTTATATCTTGACTGTCTTTTTTCCCGTCTTGCCTCAGTGTGTTTGTGTGGGGGGGGGGGGGGAGTGGACGTTGTTGTCGGCATTCCCACTTGAATAAAGAATTAGGATGTTGCTACATCATTTACTGCGCTGGGGGGGGAGACTGGGGAGGGAAGTCTGCTTATTATTCCAAACAGTATCTGAGAGCCTTGGAGTGTTTATGAAATGAAATACGAAGATGGCCCGCCGCCGGGGCGGGGTGGTGGGGGGTGGGGGGGGGGGGGGGTTTTGGGGGGGGGGGGGGGGGGGGGGGGGGGGGTGGGGGGGGGGGGGGGGGGGGGGGGGGGGGGGG
>JAODJX010000047.1:4395217-4406319 GCA_026776945.1 Isichthys henryi
CAGGCGGAGACTCGAACCCGGGTCCCAGAGGTGTGAGGCAACAGTGCTAACCACTGCACCACCATGCCGCCCCCTGGAAGTTTTCAGTAGCAGAGAATTACAGTAATGAATGAAAATTGAAGTGGAATTTTATTTATAAGGTTTTGATTTAAACGTCACTAGGTCCGGAGTTGGTACAAATAAAGCAAGTTTTTACACTTATGGGTGTAATTTTCAGGTTATGAACGTTCCTCCTCTCCATCTCCAAAGCCAGGAGCCTCCCAGAATGGTGAACAGCATGCGCTTGCTCATTCTTCCTGAAAGATGGCACTGTGCTGCCTTGTGGGAAGGCAGGCGAGGGAGCTTATCCTCCCAGCCCCCACTGGTCTGCTTTCCTGGAAGCAGCATCGCAGTGTTGAGTTCAAGGCCAGCAGTTCTTAGCTGTTTCTGAAGTCTGGCTCTAGGAACCAGGTGCAGAATAACTGAACTTGTACACAGGACTGACAGTAGAAGTATGTAAATAGTAATTAAAATGTTTTGAAAGCTCGCTGGTCCTGTCACTCCTCCCCCTGCAGTCTGGGGTCAGCTGGTTCTCCCCCGATCCTTACGTCTAAGCTTCATCCTCCGGCTGCCATATCGAGATTCACCATGGCAACAAACCAGCTTTCAGATCAATATTCTTTTGCATTTGCATTTTTAAGGGCCGTAAATTTATCCAATTCGCGTGGCCCGACAGCTTAGTAGCACTTTTAACGCGCAACTCCCCGCCTCCCCCCCCCCCCCCATTTTGAGTTTGGAATGCTGCATGGTCTCTCCCGCAGTCCAAAGAGAAGCAGTTATGTGAGCTGACATTGGTGTGTGTGTGTGTGTGTGTGTGTGTGTACACATGCCCTGCGATGGGCCGGCATCCCTTCCAGGGTGTCCCCCAGACTTTTTCCTCTATTCTGCCTGGGATCGGTTCCAACTAAACCCCCACCTCTGGTGCCCCTGTACTAAATAATCAATTAAACGATGGATGGATTTGATCCAAAAACGAAATGGCCATCCTGGCTCGGCACGAGTGAACATATCACAAAAATGAAGCCGGAATTTATAGCCTGCTAATATTAAACTACATCCAGTAACTAGATAACTAAATATTTCCAAAAGATAACAATAACCAGTAGTGAATAGTGCTAGTATTATATCTAGTATTTTATGTGATATATCTCCTGGGGATTCTAGGTCAGAAGATGGCTCAGCTCAGCGGTTTGGATAGCTGGAGGTGAGCTGTGCTGCGCAGTGCTGTGCCTGGCCTTGGTATAGGGGCCAGATGGTTACAGATGTTCCACTCGAGTGTTTCAGCCCTCATTTTTTTGTGCTGAAGTGACCAACCTTGAGTGCATTTCTGTTTTGTTTTTTAGTTATGCTGTTTGCCCGCCACAGTCTCAGGCTCGCACCACATGATGGGAAATACTTTTCTCCTGGCTGTTCGAAGCACAGTGGTGTCCATGGCGATAGTGCCCCGCCCATCCCTTTCATTACATCATGGCTACCCTAATCCAAATGAAGTTTATGGCCAATAAAAGGCTCCAACAAAACACAGAGGGCATGGGATGGAACACATCAGAGTGACCGGCGTACTCGCTCAGGTCCCTGAATATCTACAAATCTGTTACTGATAGAGGCGTCGTGGTCTTATGACCTCATTTCGATGCCTTGTGCTGTTTGCATAGGCACATTTCCTTCTTTCCCAGGAAGGGAATGATTAAAGAATGTTGGAAATTGCACCAGTAGCATCAGTGAGAACTGATTGAGCAGAAGAGAGTAAAGAAAAAAAAGAAACCTTCTTTGTTTTGAGAACTTCTCAGTTTCAAAGCTTCGTCCCCCAGGGCCAGTCAGAGGTATTTTACCAGGAAATGGCTTATAAATCTGTTACTCGAAGGGTTTCTGCTCAAATATTATGGCCCGCTTGGCTTCCTTGTTTGAATAGACCTTTGACGGCCCGGGGGGGGTTGTGGTTCTAATGCTGACCACTGCATCATGGCAATCATCGCGCGTCTCCCCCCAGCCAGCATTTAGGAGGCTTGTAGATGAATGTTTGTTGTTGCTCCATTCATAGCCACACTCCAGCTTTTAATTTGCCTTTCACACACTCTGGCATTCGCCCCGCTGTGTTGATATATTTTACACAGCTGCCCCACTTTCAGGATTTCAAATCAGAGCGGGAGAGATCCATCAAGAGTGCGAAACATTGCCTCGAGCTGCGGCTTGCGCATTCTTGTGAAACCGGTGTCCTCGTAATGTGACCTATTAACACTGTTACGGACAGAGGAGGGCGTATAAATGTTCTAATGACAAATGAGCACATCTGTAAAAATGTGTGCTGAGGTAATTAAGCACTGTCTTCCTGGGCCAGATTTTGCCACCGATGGCCGAATTCATCAACATGGACTGAAAATGAAACATCCTTTTAGACTGCGGATGGGACACGCAAACAAAGTGAGGGAAGCGACCGGTGTTGCAGCAGGTTAATAAACTGGATGCAGCCACAAGACGGACATAATTTTTTGGCTGGGGCAAGCCAGCCAGATGGAATATTCCAGACTGGTGTTTGTTTGACTTGAAGGTCTTGCCGCCCTGGTCGTTGTTGCGTGCTTTGTTCTTGTGAGAAGCATAATAAAGTTTAAGTGTCAAAACAGCCCTTTCAAACTTTATCATATCTTTGTAATATTGTTGCAAGTGGGAGTATCAAGCCTTGGTTTGATCCTAGATAAGACCCTTTATTTTCCTGATACATTTATGGGAAATAAACAGTGAGGAGACAAGGACTGAGTTGTTGTAACAATTATCCTGGTGCCTCCAGGCAAATCAAAGAGCTTAGGCTGCTTATCTCCAGACTGATGATAATGATTCGTCACCCTGTTGCTTAAAGGATTCTTCTGCTACCAGTGCGAAGATTCTGTCCGGTCCTGGCCAACTTAAGGTCTGTCCCCAGATGACAATGACCTGCAGGGCGAATGTGAAGTGGGCTGGGCAGGTGTGGGAAACCGGAGAGCTTTGATTAACACGCCTCTAGTTTAAGTTCCAGTTTTTCCCAGCAGAGTGGATCATAGTTCATTACCCTCACCATCAGTGTAATTTTGACATGATATATTGAGATATCGGGTTCAGCTCCAAGATTTATAGTTAGAGATGAGTCTAGTTTGGAGGGGGGGCACTTCAGTAGATGTATGAGAGGTCAAGACACTTGATCTAATTGGGATCCAGTTTCCAATTTTATTCCCTTTTCAGTCCCTCTGGAATTCTGCCCTCCTCACGCGTACATAATAAATATCTTTTGCCAGACATTCCATGATAGATTTTCCGCTCTCATGTTACCATGGAGTTTTAGACATGTGAGTCTTGTGTGACGCCACCATCACGGTTTGGCTTAATCTGTGCCTGTGTCGGAACCTCTCTGATCTGTGGCTCGGAGCAGACGCAGTTGTAGCCCACAGTCTCGGTGGACCTGTGGTTTTTAAATGTATTTGTTTTTTAAAACCACAGTAGGTTACACCCCCCCCCCCCCTCTAAACGGCGTTCATTCAAATATGGAGGCTCTTCCCCCCCTGAGAAATTTTCATTTTTAATTTCTTGTCAACACTGCCAACTATGCATCCAGTCTAAACAACTTTTGTTTTGTTATGCTATTGTTTTGTTTGTTGTGCTTTTGTTTTGACCCCCCTTCCCCACAAAGTGATTCTATACACAATAAGTATGTCGTTGACTGCTGTGGTTGAATAATAGGATGTAGCTGTGTCGTGTGAGTCGTGATATGATTATGGGCTCTGTGTCTTGACTAAATGCCCTGGCGGTGCTGTGCAGACCCCGGGTGAGTCCTGATGGCCTTTGGTGTCTCCATGCTGTCATCTCTACTGTTGTATCTCCAGCAGCCTGGAGCGGCTGAACCCCTCCCCCACACCCCCCTCGATCCTCCAAAGGTCACGGGCAGCCGTGACACATTTATATTCCAGGAGGCAATGGTGTGCTTTTGCTGGGGGTTGGGGGTTATTGTTTAATCTCCTGGAGGTTGGCCCCACATTATCCGGCTGAAACCGCCACCCGTGACCAGTGTAGGAAAGATGTATAATCACTCACGGTGCGTGCGGGATCTACTCCGGAAGCTTCCATCGCTCGTCCGTTTTTATTCATGACGGCTCAATCCCGTCACGCGTCTACACAGACCTATGCACACACATAGACAACTTTGCACAGTTCACTTATTACAGTCATTGTGAGGACTCTTCACTTTGCCATTTCTATGAGCATAACCCTACCCAACCTTAAGCTTTAACCATAAGTAACCAAACAAAATACAGGACTTACAGCTGTTTTAGTTTTATGATTGCATTCACAGATTTTTATAAGATTAAAGTTAATATTGTGGGGACCTGCCAAAAACGAACAGGTTTTGTGGGAGCATTCGGTCCCCACAATGTGGTAAATAAAAACTCACTCACACACACACAAAGAAGCATGTAAGAGCCAGAGAGCCTGACCTCGTGCCATCCGAGCTTGTTGTTATTAAACCGTAACCTCCAGTGTGTGACGCACCTTTAAAGAGGCCCAACGTCTTGTCTGACAGCGTCGTTAAGTGCAGCTGGGATTTTGTGATCCAATCGGCTTTTGCTGAAAGCTGGAGCTGCTAATCCATGACCTGCAAAATGCCCCCCTCTTAGCGTCCTCAGATACCATCTCAGCATTTACTCTGGAATCCCTCCGAGGAAACTAAAAATGCTGAATTCTCTGCATTATTAATATTAATCTCTTATGTGGGTCAAATAAAAGATGTCAGTGCCCCACCCAGATGACAGAAACTCTCTTTCAAGACACTGAGATTCTGGTGTGTTTTGTTGTCCTGTATTTTCCCTGTCAGATGACCAGAGTTGGGTAATTCAGGTCCAGAGCGTAAAAGTCCAGACCAGGATTTTGTTTCAACCAACCAGTTGAGTCCTCTGTGACTGTAACTCTTTATGCTCAACTGGTTGGTTGAAACAAAATCTTGGTCTGGATTTCTACTCTCTGGACCGGAATTACACAACTCTGCAGGTGACTGTAACCAAGCCTCTGCATGGCAGACCAGCTCTCATTAGCTGAGGCGTAACCTCCCCTGTGATATAATCTGACATAGAGGTGCAGCACCAGTTCACCTCCCCCCCCCCTTTTTTTTGGAGGGTAAAGGTAGCTGCGTACATCAAACAAAATTGACAGAATCATCATTGTATGACATACTGCCTGTGCAACTCCCACTGTCCACGATTGACTGTCATAAATGTGATGCCGCGGGGTTGGTCAGCAGCGCTAATTATGCAGTTACCGGTATGCTTTGCACTCCACCATGCATATCTGTAAATAGTGTTAGTTACTATGTGTGTTGCTATAATCGTGTAATGTATGCCATTGTGTGTTTCACTAGTTTGTAATCGTGAGTGTCGTTTAAATTGTTGGCTTCTTTGTCCATGCCACTGCTACCAGTCATGGTTGTTAACATCCATTTTAAATTAACTCCTTTATGATAATGAGTGACACACTCACCACAATATGTTTCTTTGTGCTCTGTATGTGGATCTGCTGAATCAAAAACATTCTTGTCCCACTAGGGTTGTAACGTGACGCAGAATGAACAAGGTGGCGTCATTTTAAGTATGCGATTGTTCTCACCGACATATTCAATTTTCTTTTGTTCGGATGTCGTTTTGAAGTCTGCGGCCAACCTCAGGTGTGAAGTAAGGGTGATCTGACTAACACGATGGTGGCTTCAGTTTGCGCCTTTTAAAGCTCTGGGCAGGGCAGGGTGGGGACTGAGGATCGTTCTGCGTGTTTGGTCAGGGTGTGGACACAGAGGGACTCGACCCCAAGCGTATTGGATTGAGGGCCGTCCGTGGGCTTGCGTTTGTGCTGGCCTCGCGCTACCTCTGCGCTTCTTGTCTTTCCCCCTGCGAGCTGGCCATGTTGTAACGATAAACATGCTGCCCCCTCCATCGTCAGGCTCGGGAAGGTCACCCTGCCCGTGATGATCAAATAAACCGTTGGGTTATTACATAATGTGTTTGTTTACATGTGTTTGTTGACGCTCTCTGGCTTGGCTCCCCGTGATCTGTGGTGTCAACATTTTAACACCTACGCTCATCTCTCTTTTTTTTCCAGAGCAGTCTTGTCGGGGGGTGGGGGGGGGATGAGGAGTACACCCCCATTCTTTCTATTTCTAGAAGGAATGCCGTTTCATGGATTTTTCTGCAAAGGCCGCTTGTTTTATGTCTGTCACCTCCCGTGTTCTGTGGACAGGCCGTACGGTCCATTAGCTGCAGCACAGCCGCTAAAATTAGCTTGTTTTTACGCCAGGAAGAAAAGAGTGGCTGCCACGCCCAGCTCTGGGGTTTCCACACTGCTCATCCAGGGGTCACGGCAAGCGAACGACACGAAAAGCACGGCAGTCACTCGTCTGCCCATCAATCAGCAAACGCTGCATGCTGCTTTTCCGAAGCGCTTCATAAATCAGTGGCAGAGGCCATAAGGAATCGTTCTGTATAAATGAACCTCAATCACTGGATTTACCGAAAATAACTGCTTTTCCCGCTACGATCTGGGCTACATTTCCCAGGGGTACGTCAGCCGGACTCCCACGGCATTTACGGAGTTGACCTTTGACTCTTGAAGCTGTCCTTTTAACAGTTAGATTACATGCTAGACCACAGGTATGAGGGTTTCCATGAATGACTGAGCCATTGCCGAGCTTTATGTTTGTGTTCTACCACAATATACTGTAGAACAGCCCGCCCCCCCAAATAAGCTAGTGCTGAATTCCTTATCGGTGTCTCCCATCTCGTAATGAACATCACTTGGGCCCAATATTTCATTTCCTTTGAGAAAACAGACCCCCCCTACACCCCAAAACAAAAAAAGGATATTAAAAATGAAAGAACAGCGGGTTATGTGGCCACCTTAAGACCAAACAAAGAGAGTAGGTCTGTAGAGATCTTGGGGGTACGGGGGGGGGTGCGCAGAGGTATTTGCACCTTCAGCAGAACGCCCCACATCACTGCAGCTGAGCTCACCACACCCAAACTCCAACATGTCCCCAACAGGGCTATTTCTGCAGTCCTGACGCAAACTCAGGCCTGTGAGAAAGGGCTCCCCTGTTCACCTATTTTACATCACGGGGGGGGTGGCATTCTTGGGGCCACGCATCTCTGATAAAGCAGATAAAGTGAAGGTGAAAGCGATCAGGTTACAGCCACAGAAAAGGAACCGTAAAACGTGTGTTGTTGTTTTAGGATGTTTCGTTCTGCGGCTTGGGAAACCATGAAATTATGATTAAAATTTTTTTTTTGGTTCCCTCCCTTTTTTATGTTTCAGTGTGTGTTCGCTCTGTTATTGCTATGGAAAGTGTTGTTTTATTTAAAAATAGTCCATGTTTTCTGAACTACTACAGGCTTATAATTCAAGTCCTTACAGACTGCAGTTTGTTTGTCTGCTATCAAAATGTCAAAGAGCAAGTAATGTCTGAGGGCTGGCTTAGTGTGAAATTAAGCCAGTGAGCTCCTCCATTTACATCCTCTCCCTCATCCTTTGTACATTGTGACCTGTGTCTGCTACTCATTTTAAGAGCTCGACCTCATTTCTCTTGTCTCCTGTATTTATATTGCACTTGGACATAGATTCCAATATGTGCAATATGACTCGATGGATGGATGGATTGATGGGCTTATTGTAAGGTCCACCAGGGGGAGCATTGCTGGAATATTCTTTTGTGTTCTCTCAGGCATTCAGACTGATGTTCTGTGCATAATTATGGAAAGAGGCTTATTCAAGATTTAAGATTAAGTTCTTTATTGTCCTTGTACCCAACAGCACAACAAGACAGAGTTGGAGCGATTGACTTGGAGTAAAGACTTTCTGCCGGATGCTGGCAGTTTGAACCAATGGCATTGAGGATATGATACATCGCTGAGGATATTATTCATGCTTCTGTGAAGATGAGACTAATTGATGTCTCGTAGGGACGGTAGCAGAGTGCCAGCAATCTTCTCTGCATTCCTGATCGTTTGGTTGGTCCTGACTAAGACTTTGTCCCCAGCAGTCTCAGGTATGTTACTGACATGATTTTGGCTGGCTTTAAAATCCAGTAACCTGAGCCATTCTTGGGAATGCTGCACGCCGGCTGGCATTCCGTCATTACTCCACCCCCAACGGTGCATAGCCAATAGGAGGCAGACCTGGTGTCCTCTCCCCAAGTAAGGTCCTGTCATTGATCCACGATGACCTCGGTCCTGCAGATTTTTTTTCTTCCTTCTTACCAAGTCCCTGGTCATGGTTGGTTTATCTATGAACCTGTCAGTGTGGCTTGACTGGTTTTCTCATCCCGAGTGAGTTTGATGTGCCTCTGCCTAAGCTGACAGCATGGTAGCTCAGTTTTGTTGCTGCTTCCAGTGTGAAATGCTCCTCTGGATGATCTCCAGCATTGACGAGTTGCTGCCCACGCTTACACACACACACACACACACACATACGCGCATTGCTGAAAGCCTCTGTCCCGTCAGCTGAGGCTACATAGCATCACCACATTCTCCAGATACTTGTTGGGGATTATCCAAAAATTACACAGCCTCAGGGGGCAGTTAATCAAGTTGCTTATTTGTAACGATAATTAGTGTGCACGCGCGTATCTTCGCTCGAGCCAATAAATAAAGACCTGTTGTCGGGACCAGATTCAGCGCTGCGAAAGATGACAGGGTAATGAATGTGAAGGAGCGTCGGGAGACGCGGCCCACAGATGGCAGAAAACGGGGCTGGCTGCTCCGGGTGACAATGGAAACCAGTGAACCTCAGAAGTGGAGCCTGAGAAACACGCCCCCCACCCTCCCGCAGCCGCCCGGATTCGCGAAGGAAGCCTTTTTACCAAAGGCCAGACTCGCTAAAGGAGTACAAAGGGCTGCAGGTGCACGATGGCGAAATTAAACCCTGCCTTGCTTTTCAGAGGAGGTCAGAGACTTAAAAAAACCAAAAAAAAAAAAAATCTGGTTTTATTTTCGGATCGGGCTTCAGCTGGTCTGAGACCTGGGGAGGGGAAGCACCTGCCTTCCTAATGAGACACTCTGTCAAACTTAATGGCGAATCGATGCAAACAGCTGTCTTAGAAACCAGATTCAGGTCTCCTGCATCCTGATTGGGGGAAATTGGAGACTCCGAAGCAGGCGGTGTAAGAGAGCCAATCAGAATGAACCGCTTAGAAGTGAACTCCAGTACTCTGTGAGGTTGGCAGTGTGGAGCGGAATCCAACAAACACGATTACCAAAAGCACCACTGCACGCTGTGCTCTCATGATTCTCCCCTGATCACCGGCCTGAGCCTAGGAAATGGGCTGTGCTTTTTACTCAGTTTGACGGTGAAGAGGACCAAGGGGCTGGGTAGGAGGCGAGCTCCCCGTCTTGGCACTGCTATGGAGCCTGACCTGTAACTTTACAGATACATTCATGCTCATTAGCGTACGTGAATTTGTCCCTGCACTAAAGGCATTGACATTTGTAGGTCACGTTACCTACACATTGGAAAAGCTGGCCTGTTCCGGGAAAAGTATGATAATCGTGACACATTCTCAGGAAATGCAAAATGTTCACTGATGAAACTTTGAGTGTAGCATGCAATGGGTGCACTTTCTTTCCTCCGTACTTAAGTAGATTGCAGAAAGTCAGTGTCCCGAAGCTGCCAAGTCAGCCTTTGATCCTGCGAGATGCCTGGGAGTATTTCAGAGAGACACCCAGGGTAACTGCAGGCTTAATGTGGGGGGTGTTACAAAATTGTGGAAACACTGCCAGTTTTTAGAGATTGCAGAACTTTATTCAGCTGTTGCTCCAGTTACTTATTTAATTGTCCAATGTATGATATCTGTAAAGACACACATTGGACATCCTAATACTGAAACATAAATATGTCTATCCATCCATAATACTGGAAATTCTGGTGAGAGTCACAGTGAAACACACCAACCACATGCTTATAAATACATATAGAGGCGTCCCCAAAAGATAAAGTGTATTTGTTTCCGTGTAAGTTCAGCCTGCCTCAGTAATTTCACTCCCAGACATACTCAAAGTGTCATGATGTAGACAACGAATGTCAGTTGTCAGCCCAGTCTCATATTCCACATGTGTGTTTCCGAGACCACAGGAGTTTGTCCCATTTGAAAAAACCTGCCTGGTCAGGATCTAGTGGTGTGACAGCGTAAAATTCGGTGGGAGAGCTTGTTTGGCAGAGCCCACATTGTGGGATTCATCTCGTCATTCCAGAGTTATTGCCGAGGAAGGGAAGAGCAGAAAATAAAGCTGTTTGTGTCCCTTGTGTAAGAAGTTTTTCAGTCCCCATATAACCAAGTATTCCCATATTAAATCGCCAAATCAAACTACTTATAAATTGCTCTTATTTTGCAATACCCCTTTCTTGTTTTTATAATGAAATTAGAATAATAAGTCTTCACATTGGAATTGCTAATAAAAATTTTATATCTGTGCATGTAGGGTTTGCTGGAGGTTAACATATGGTTATTAACAACCTGTTTTACTGCTTGGAGAGTGGTCACCATTCACAGCTTGGGATCAGAGCACGATCTGCTGAAACAGGCCTGAACTCCAGGAGGAAGACAGTATTGGGTGTGTGTGTTTGTTCATAGGTCTATGACAAAATGGCAACGTCCATTTTCTATTGCGTAACTCCTGTGATTCTAACCACACCGGCCGAAAGTAACTCCATCACCATGACAACAGCAAGACGCGGGCGGCCCTTGAATTCGCCGCAAGGATTCGTCACCGTAGTCTGTGCACAAAGCTGGCCCTTGATGTTGGTAGAAAGATAAAAACAAAAATAAAGTTTTGGAAATGGGCTCCCTACAGAGGACCTGATTTTCACTTTTCAGGAGAAAAGGTGGTACTGTGGTTGGCACTGTTGCCTCACACCTCTGGGATCCGAGTTCGCTGGGACCCGCCTGGGTTACATGTGTGTGGAGTTTGTATGTTCTCCCCATGTCGTCGTGGGGTTTCTCCGGGTACTCCGGTTTCCCCCCACAGTCCAAAAACATGCTGAGGCTAATTGGAGTTGCTAAATTGCCC
>JAODJX010000047.1:4435165-4467120 GCA_026776945.1 Isichthys henryi
GAAGCTGTGAGACTGTTTGCATGGATGTGGGGGTGGTGCATGAATGGGGGGGGGCCCTGTTTGGCTTTGCGCTGAATGCTGCTTTCCAGAGTGTGCTGTTCTCTCAAGTTCCTTACTTCCTTCTCTGTGACTCAGGTGTTGTCAGGCAACTGTCTGGTACTCTCCCTGTTCTTTCTCACTTCCTCTCACTTAACCAGGTCCCACAAGACCCTCCCAAACGAGCCCCCCCCCCCAAGGGAGTCCCATGGACGCAAACCCATCTTAGCAAGGGATATCTTACCTGCTGAAATACAGTAAACTTCCAGCACTGTTCCGCTTCTGGTCATTTGCCCCCATACATTCAATTCAACTCAATCACAAAGTGCTTTACATGGATGTGTTGTGATACATAAAACATCATTTGAGAGAGATACTTTGAAGCATAGTCTGAAAACTTTTCAGTTACACTCTAGGTTTCTTCTACTCCCATGTTGGGGCAAGAGTGCGTGTATCCAAGATTAATAAGAATGTCAAAGGTGGGACCTCAGATGCAATGTGGCGAACATTTGCCGCGGCCCCTTTAAGAGGCGATTATCTTACTTTGACCACATTGGCCGATTTTTTTTTGGGGACTCGTTTGTGATAAGTCTTTGATGTTGTGCGGCTGTTTTTCCCCCTCTGTGGCAGTTTACTTAGCATGTCGGGATGCGCATGCAGAATCGGTGTTGAGATGTTGCATGCGTGGTGACTAAATCGAGACGTGTAACTCCTGTAAAATGTAGCAAATTGGGTGGGGGAGTTCGTTTGTGTTTGGGAACCGACCAGAGTCCCCCCTATTTTGCAGCCTTCTGTTTACAAAGTAAGCCAAAGTTTGCCATATTCTCTTTTCTTCTTTATTAGCGTACCTGAACAAAACAACCATAGAATTTCCATAGACTAGCTAATTAAAGGTGTGGTATGAAAATCAATGAAAAATAAAGAGGTATTTTTTTACAGGTGTTTAATAACTGCAGGTTGGATTCTTTCACCTCGACTGGCTCCAAGTGCATGTAGAGAGTGACCCTCTGCATAGCAGTGAAAGCATATATTTTTAAAGTCTTTCTAAAATAAACTCTCAGCCGAAGTCTATTAATTTCTTGTATGAATCACAGAACCTAGATCTAGATAACGGTAGGAAATATCTTAGTGGGGAGAAAGCTAAATTATATAAGCAAAAAAACATGTTTTATAAATATTTGTGCTGGGAAAAAAATAACTAGATGTTGCCACTATTGCTTTTAAAGTCAGCTACTATTTGTTTTGTTTTTTTTTGTCCTGGAAATCAAAATATGTTGTGTTAACCTGGTAAGGCTATCTCTCCTGGCAGACCACTTGGCTTTCGTTCACAAAATGTTACAACTTGCTTCTCCTGCAAATTCGGTGTTTATTTCTGCTGTATGTTTTTTGCATTAATGGCATGCAGGTGTATGTATTCGTATTTGTTTTTTCGCCCCTTTGGTGTACAGTGTACTGACATGTTGGTTATACCTGAGTTATTAACTGCACATGCCTGTAGAGTGACTTTTACTTTGTCGTTGTCTGACGGTATACCGTGTCTTACTACACGCCAAATAAATGTTTCGCAAAATGTGTACGTTTAGTAAAAAGCGGTCGCCAGCGCAGTTCTCTCTCATGTCCTGCATGACCGGGGCAGTTTGGATGCGACCGCATTACGCAGCTCCCGAAGAGGATTAGTTTAATGGCGGGTCCTTGGCACGTCCGTGATGCGAAATGCACTGTGGAGGACCGCATCACCGAGCCGTTTAACCCACTTCAGTTAGGGGACTGCGCTCTTTCTCATTTGGGGTTAAACTGGCCAGTGATCGTGCACGACTCCAACTCAGCCTGGCTCCCGAAGTCTCATTTCTCCTACGAAATGGGCACCCTGGCAGCCAGCCATCCATCCATCCATCCGTCCAAGCACAGGCTGCAGAGCGGTGCGATGGTTTTGCGGCTCGGGGCATGTTTCGCGGCACTGAAGACGTGTGTAAGTGCATTTGCTCAGTACCCCACAAACATGTGCCCCCCCAAGCCCAAGCATCTCACAGCCATAGCAGGTGGGATTAGGGGGTCAAGCAAGATCCCCCCACTTTAGGCAAAAGCAATGAGGCTACCAAATCGTGCTGATTCAGGACAATTTATGCCGCGGTGCGGAAGACCTGCCAATCCGTGGCGCCGTTGTGCTTTTCCCACTCGGAACATCCTCCCTGGATGAATCCTTGTAACAGAATGTGTCCAGATAAGGACTCTTTTCTGTCAATTTTTTAAGCCCCCGTATGCTTACAAACTACATTGTTTGTTTAAAATTTCCTCGCACAAATGCGCACGAAGTGTAAGTTTTGGGGACAGAGTGTGAGCACAGATCCTTCCGCGTCAGTGTTAGTCAGCAAGGTCGTCCTTTAACATGCAGCAAAACCCAAGTATAAACCAGGCACTTTCTTATCTATATTATCGTTAAGAGACCTACAAATTAAAGAATTTTATTAAATTAAAAAACTAGGTCTGTATGCTTCAGTAATATAGGCCCTTATTTATCAGTCGTCTTAAACGGTATCGCTGCCGCCCCCCCCCCCCGCCCCCCCTAAATTTTTTATCTCAAAGATAAACTGCATCAGAGTTGCGTGTAACCAAATGTCGGTCCTTTAAATTCGCTCCTTTTCCTCTGAGCATGACATCCATCCAAGGAGGACTTGTGATCCCGTCATTCCCTCACCCCTTACAACTTCCTCAGCTCGAATGGAGCACTACTGTCACAATTCATTTGTTCGTCAGTATCACATACGAGGCCCATCTTACAAAACATGATCATTTTTTAAAACGCTGTTATGTATATTCGCGGTACATTGAAGCTGCACAATAAGCCACACTAACCGTTTTTTTTCTGTGAAAAACATTTTAATATATAATACAAACAGCATGTAATAAACAAAGTGTTGCAACAATAAATAAAATACATTGTTTTATGTTAGCGTTAGAAAACTGATTCGTAGCGCTGAGCTTCGGAAGACGTCAGCTACTGCAATTGCTTGAACCAGCGCTAATTGTGGGCGGCGCAATCATGGTCCACATTCTAACGGTACCCTGGAAATGTGGCTGTTCTCAGCATAGATGTCCGGTAAATACCGACATATGTTTCATTACGTTATTTTTTACTTCGCAGGTACGTATTGCCCCAGAATAAGTTTTGCACGGTTTATTTTAAAATGTTTTTTAGCTTTTTTTTTTTTTTTTAACTGTACCATGCTTTTAGTTTTCTTAACAAAAGGAGAAGTCTTGAAAACTATATATTTTTATTTTGTAGATGCGCCACATTTGCCACAGTACTGCTTGATCGGTAATTGGATGTCCACGCGTTACAATTTTCGCAATTTCCAAGGAAACAAAAATCTCAAAAAAATATACATTAATGACAAAAATGTACAGTTTTTTTTAAAAACAAAAAAAAAATACTTTTTTTGGTAGGAGAGCGATATAAAACGGTTGTTAAAAAAGGAAATCTTTCAACGCTATTCTCCTAAAGTGCCAGAGGCCTGCGATAAGGCATTACAAGATGGGTGTTTTGAGCGCCCCCTAGCTTTGGCTGGATTCACCTGCAGGATTTACTTGTAGGAGCCGATTTCTCAGTGTCTGGAAATCTTAAATCCATGGTGTTTCTCAGAATTGCCTGTTACCCAATGTGTTATATATTTATATGTCTGTGTGTATGGGGGGGGGATTAGACAGAGCTGAGAACTGGAAAAATTGGTGTTTGGGTGTATGTGTGTCATTTTTGGAGGATGAGGTTTGTATCTGTAGGAGGGAGAGAGCGTTTGTAGGGGGTTGCTGCTGCTGGGAGCGCCGTCTCTCACACATGGGCGCTCTTGGCATGGTTGGCAGAGCCAGGGGGAGTGCTGACCGCCCCCTGTTTGGAGTAGTAGAAACGGTTCTCGTTGTACTGAGCCGGGGAGTCGGCAGAGCAGCAGCTGATCATACAGCCGCCCAGGAGGCAGAAGGCGGAGCCCACCCAGCCGGCATACAGCGAGAAACCAAAGGACATCAGGCCCTGCTCCTGGTGAGCCCCGATCGGGAACCAGACGGTCGACACGATGCCGCACATCGCTGGGGAAACAGAGACAGCCGTTAGTCACAGCGCACTGGACAGAGTCGCATAGGACAGCATCACTGCACATGTGAGTCATATCATGGGCTGGAACAGATCAGGTAAAGCCTATGTTATCCTACTAAATTTGAGCAGGGGCTCCACCCCAGTCACAGATAGCTTATACCGCACGGATCCCCAGTCAGACCACGTTTTTGCTCCCTCCCAGCTTCCGGGAGCAGAAACGTGGACGATCTGGCAGGAAGCTGCAGGGAGGGAGCAAAAACGTGAACTGCCCAGTGTGCCTCAATCACTGTGTTAAGAGACACCGCCCTAGAACACGCGGAGGCTTTGAGCCAAGTAATTCAATCCGGTAACCATTCTGATGTCAGAAATGCAGGATTAGGGATATCATTTTTTAAATTTGATCTGGTGAATTTTGTTCTGTGTTAAAGCCCCCCATCCTACTTTACGCCCCCATCTCACAGCTATACAAGCTGCATATCATTAGATGAACGTAAACAACTTACCTACGAGCAGCACTAAGATGCCGCCGACCACGGATCGCCTGTTCTTGGCACTCTCCGGCTCGTTTCCCAGGTTAATGCAGGGCATAGACACCAGGACCAGGGCCACGGCGGGCAGCCCGAGGATCGAGGCGATGACCATGAGCGCGCGAGACGTCTGAATGTAGGCTGCGAACAAGGCGGACGAAGTACAACCACGTGACCAAATGATCATTTTAAAAGCCGCGTTTAGAAAATCCTGTGAATTTTGTACGATACCGCTGGGTAAGTTATAGGTTAAGTCCCAACAGATTTCTCCACAACTTTTGATTTATTTGTTTTTAAGTCCGTAATCCATCCATCCATCCATCCATCCATTTTCCAAACCGCTTATCCCACTACTGGGTCGCGGGGGTCCGAAGCCTATCCCGGAAGCAATGGGCACGAGGCAGGGAACAACCCAGGATGGGGGGCCAGTCCATCACAGGGCACACTCACACACCATTCACTCACACATGCACACCTACGGGCAAGTAATCCAACATGGAATTATTGTTTTGTAATAAAAAGGATATATAACGTATTATGATTACAACGTAAACTGCGGATCCACCAGTGCTACTATACTTGCATGATTAGTCGTTTTGGAAGTATCCGGATTTTTATCACATGCGAGGCTGCGGATGACAACTCCTTGGTGATGTGACTTTTTAAACGCCGGATTAAATCATTCAACGTATATTTTAACAATAATTAGTTGCCAGATTCAACAATTGTGTGTGTTTCCATTTAGTTTAATATTATCAAAATGTGATATACGGTATTAAACTGGAATTCCGGGTACAGAGGATAGTGCGGTCAAACGTGACAAGTGTAAGGACGATATGTTGGTAATTACCGGGTAAATCGAGGATCTGGGTTAGCGATATGCAGTGGTAAAGTGCCGTAGAGATCACACATTCCGCCCACAAGCCTTTGGCTCCCAGTTCGTCCATTTTCTTGCAGGTGTTCATGCCATACTTGCAGGTGACGACCCAGTCATTGGTAGCTGTCGCGATGATTATCCCTATCCAGCCGACACAACTGACCATAAAGCCGCTGAACTGCAAACAGCTGTTGGCCATGGCAAGAAGAATTTGCGCGTTCGCAGCCGGAAAGATCGCAGGTTACTTATAATAAAATGTGTAGTATAGGGAAAACAAAGGATTCTTGCTCAAAAAATGTCTCTTTTATAGTTAATCCAAAGAGCAAAATATCACAGCGAGTAGTAGTAGGAATCCATCAGTTTGTGACGGTGTAACTGAAAATGTGAGGGTTATGGTATTGTCTCTGCTTTTATACCCAGTGGAAAAGCCCACGGAAACTTTAAGCCAATAGTGAGGACGGGAGCGCATGTAACGGTAAGTCTGACCCCCTCCCCGCCCCAGTTATCTGCTTTCCATGGGCCTTCACGTTGAATCTCGTTTTAAAATAGTTCTTGACTCCTCGTGTCCCCTAAACATATGCAAAACCGATAACAAACAAAAAAGTTTTAACTTTTTTTTGTTGTAAAATATGCAGCTTGATTCATTTTAAATGGGACACACAAAGGCAGCGGTTTTTATAGGCCTACGAGTATTCCTGGTATAGCCTACGCACCTCCACTTTATTTTTTAGTCATTACTGCCATCTGGTGGTAATATTTACACGCTGCAAGCGAAACGTTAATTTGCACAATGGACCCGCAATTTCAACGCGCGAGCATAAAAGCACAGACACCCGGAGATGTACCAAGGTTCTACTTTATTTTTCATACCTCACTGTTACTTTGGAGAACACTGCACTACTGTTCTATAAAACAAAAGTATAAATACAGTTAAAACTTTTTTTTTTGTTATACATTCAAATCTCAGAGGAGAGTACAATGTAGTAACATAGACCAATATTTCGTTATATTAAAATTGTGCAAAACAGACACACAAATGTGCAATTTTAAGGTGCTATGATGAAAGTACAGATTCTGGCATTTTCACCTTCTTTATACGTCTATAATTACAACTAAATACCGTTAGTCACATTTGTATCCTCTAACAGAAAGCATGACGGTTGCAGGAACCAAACTAAGGTAAATTGCTATATTCCTGAAAGTAAATTTCCCCGCAATCACTCAGAAACGATCTTTCTAGCGTACTTTTCGCGCACTTCCAGGCATGACTGAATGACTTACGTCCAACGCGGAATGTGTGAGAGGCGCTTATCAAAAGCCTGAAGCGGCACAGCGCGGCACCAACGGCCGCCACGACAATTCAGCCCACCGGTGCGTGGGTGTCATTGTAAAATACACAAAGACAAATGATCGAGAATAGACAATGCGACCGCATGCAGGCCAGATAAGTCAGTTGGCAAAGAAAATTGCTACAGTGTGACATTAAGGTACTTCAGACAAAAAAAAAGATACATTTCATTATTTTGAAAGCTTATATTTTTAATTTTTTTTTTTTACAACTAACAACAATAGCAGTTGTACATGACGGGATTACTTGCTGCCAAAGCCATGGTTTGCTACGAGCCCGGAATGGTCTAGTGCAGCATCACTAATACTTGAATGGGATTCATAATACCCAGTACCAACTGTTAGTCTGCCACACGCAGATCAACATAATCGTCGTCTGCTTTTTCAGCTGCAAGTAAAATTTTCCCTGTGAACCTGTTTTCCTGTACTCTTTTCTATGTTATTCTCTTCCACTGTTTGGCTTTATGGACGAGTGAGAGGAGAGAGGCGGAGGTTTCTATATCTATATATAGAATCCCCCCCGCCGCCCCCATTACATCGTTGCAAATTAATTTTGTAAGAATAATAATAATAATAATAATAATAATAGCCACTGGTCCATCAAAATCATGCGAAAGTATTTCGTTAAAAATGTTAATAGACATACCGTTGTAAGGCAATTTATTTCAGTAATATTCATTCTGATATTTTTTCTCTGTGCGTGTGACTAGGCACACATTTACCATAAAGATCCATCTCAGCGACATCACCTCAACCGACCCGACCCAGGCCGTTTAAAGCGACAGAAAGTGAACTGAAAACATCCATTGAATAGATAAATGTTACGTTTTACACGGGAAACGCGGTCGGTACAGCTTTGGCACTTATAAATTAATCTGAGCGGTCGATTCGTGACTCCTTCATGTCTATGATTTGAATTTAAATGAGATTATTTACCGAATGTATCCTATTAAATATAATATTAGCTTTCAGTCACAGGTTTTTAAAAAGTGTTTCATAAACTGCAAATGTAAATGTAGAATTAATGTTAAACATTAAGATTAAATTAATATTAAATATTTTAATATAGTTTCATTTTATTTTAGCCATATCAGATAACCCCATCCTTCTACCAAATGTATAATTATAAAGCTTACTGTGTTAATAATTGAAGGCTAAAGACAATAATTGATATAAAAATTCAACGTCTCTCCCTTTGAAGGAAATTACACAAAATGAAACTATAAAAACCTACAATGTTAGATGTGCATTTTTGTTGGAACAAAAGTGATAAAGCGGATAATTCATACTACATGGAGCTATATATTTTTAAAAACAGGCATTGGATATCTGAGATCACAGTTTGAGCCACTGTCTCGATTTATATATTTTTTTGTTTGTTTTTTTTTTTTTTTTTACAGAACGTGCACGAGCTACGCTAAGTCACACTGAACACTCGGTAAACACACTTCGGGAGGAGGCAACTTTCATCCGTGATCACAGGGTTCAAACAGCAGCCGAAAAGGGTTCATGTTGAAACGTAAATGAGTTTTTCATAAGTGCTGTTAAATTTACGTACATAATTAAAACCGTAAGAAGTGTGATACGCTATAAATCACTCGCTAACCTCTGAAATGTCCAGCACTGCCCTGGTTCTTACATACATTTTTGAAAATAGAAAAATATTTTCTGGAAGGGAAACTGCGTTCGTCTTTACGATGTCTTCTGCCACGACACTACATGAGGTTCCTTCAGATGGTGGGTTCAGAAGATGTGGTTAAATGCTGTCGTCCTTTACGCCTGTCTACATGATCATGTATTCATTTATCTCAAACAGAAAAAGGTATCTGTTACCAAGGACACATGCTACATATAAAACATCTAATCTTTACAAGGGTAGCTACGAATTACACCATTACAATGTCCCTGACAAATCGATTAACTCAACTGCTTTCACACCTTTAGTTCCCGGCCTCATTTTACCTCAAAGTCACATTTGAAGACTTGGATGACCTCTGAAGTAAGTGCACAAAATGACCAATGTCGTGTTCATTATAAGACAGACCTCGACCCTCAGACTGACGTATGCAAAAGGTAAATATTGAGTGGACAGTCTTAAAATAATGTCCTAAGCTAATACAATGAATGCCTTTTGGTTTGAAAAGATGTGAAATATGGTTACACAGAATACGTTATGATGTAAAACTGTTTTTAAATGACTGTCATATTAGACAGAGCCTATAATATACATACTTTTACAATTTAAATGGATCTGCGTTAAATGCTACTAATGTAGGACTAGCTCTTGCGAACACTTTATTGCACTGCATTGTGGGTAATTACCTGATGCAGCGCAGTAGGTAAATGACTGGGAAAGTCTGACAGAAGAACAAACCTTGTTCTCTGAGGCAGAGCAGCAGACCAGCCAACTGGGACCCGGTCAACAGTCATCCATGCGAGCGCAGCCTCCAGCAGGGGGCAGTACAAAGTGGGCTGGCCTCTTGCTAGGGCTCCTTCAGGGAATTGATGCAGGCGCAGATCTTGAGCGCCGGCCCCAGCTTTATGTTCATGGCGCCCATGAGGTGCTCCTCAGTGAGGAGTAGCAGGGCCTGCCCATCGATCTCCTGCGAGCGGAACTCCTCGGCAATGTCCTGGCACCCTACAGGGGGAGACGGGCACAGAATCAAGCCACACGGGGCCTTAGGAAAGGAACTGTACAAGGAATTACGCTAAGCATGTAATTTAGACCCCCTGCCTCTAGGTGGGGGTGTGGCAGTTTCAGCACCACTACATCCATTACCTGGCAAATTGTAGATGAAGCTCCAGACCTCCTCCACGCTCCACACGGTGGGGTTAGAGGCCGGGACTGGCATCCCGTCCGAGCCGTCCAAGGCCTTGCTCGCCCTCAGGTTCCGCTCCCGGACACGCTCCCGCTCTGTCTGTCGCCGAAGCCTTGTCGTCATGGGAACAGGAGGCTCCTCCTCCTCCTCCTCGTCATCCTCCTCATGTGATGGCTGGTGTTCGCCTCCGCTGCTGTACGGAGCTGCCACCTGCGGACAGGCAGAGCCCGAGATGCTGACGACAGAGCATCCGAAGGCCCCTCTGAAACTCAAATGCGGCAGCAGACCTCCCCGCCTGCTCACCTGCCGCAGGAAGTGATCCCGGGAGCCTCCGTCGATGCGGCGGGGGGGGCGCCCCCGCCTCCCGTCCGTCCTCCGGGGCCAGCGCGCAGCTTTGTCTGCCTTCAGGAGTCCGATGCGTTTGGTGCAGCTGACGTTGAATCTGAGGCATTGATGGAGACCAGTAAGACCAGTATCACTGGTGGGCTTGCAGAAGAACTTTATAATAGCTGAAGCTATAAGATTCTAAAATTAGATTTAACTTTCATCACATCCCATCAGGGGTACATTAAAGGGGAGATATTTAGGGTCATTCTAATGGTCCCCAAGTGACAGGGGGTTTGCAAAATTTGGAACATAATTGGATTGGCCTGGGTTGGGGGCCCAAAATCTCTAGAGGCACCCCTGCGTCCCACTGCAAGACAGCACTGCACTTTATTGACTCTGATTTTGAAATAGTCTCTTTTTTTGAGCCGACCTTCGGACGCAGGTCATGGAGCAGAACCTCTTGGACCTGAGGAACATGTGGGCGTAGCCCGTCTTGCCACAGAACTCGCACTGCAGGACCTCCGGCCGCTCCTCCGCCACACCTGCCAGGAGAAACACCTCCACGTTATATGGGCTCACACCCTCTACTGGTGACCTTCCTGCCCAGATGTAGGGGAGGAACAACTCACCGTCCACGACATCGCCCGCGGCAGCCACGCTGACGACCTCGTCACCGTCCGAGTCGCTGGAGTTCTCCGGCTGCTCCGTGTCCATCATGATGTCGCTGGGTTGGGCGCCGTTAGCCTTCGTCTCCTGGGCTTCAGGCAGCGTGGCCTGCCGGTCCACACCCTGCAAGGAGCGGCTGACCTGCAGCGAATGATCAGCGTGTATCCTGCAGCATCCGGAACTCCAACGCAGAGGCCGACAATGACAAGGTGGGTGTCCGGGCTGCTTTAACACTGGAGTTCTTACAGTGGTGATCTTAATTAATCTGAGAACTCCCACATTTCTCTGGATTAGAACCACCATACTTGAGCCAAATTCTTGCCAAATCACTCTGCAATCAGTTTTAATGGCTACACCATTAATGACTGGTGGGCCTTGGGCTTTTGCCAATATACCACAGCGGCAGTAAGTTTGTACCACACATGGCTCCCTCTTGTGGACATACCGGGAACGGCTCCAGCCCCTCTTGGATGACGAAGCCCTCAATGAGGTGTGTGAGGATGTGGGGTTTAACGATCGCCTGTGGGGGCTGGCTCTCAGGACCCCCTGGTAGGCTGGCTGGGGGGTGCTTGCTGACGCTTCTTACCACGGCCGGGAGGAGGGGAGGGGGGGAACGGTTGATATAAGGGGGGTCCCCGGAGGATCGTATCACAGAGGCGTTGCCGGTTGACGGTACGCAGGAGAAGCCAGAAACAGCTGGAAAAATAGAGGACAGTTTCACCACACTGGGTCTCCATCGCTCCAAACTGGCAAAAGACAAACAGCATCGACCCAGCATTACCAGTACCTGTGAAGTCATCCGAATGGGGCGAGACATCATTGCAGTGCCTCTCTAGGTCAGCAGATGGCGACAGAGTCGGCGGCGTCGGGGTCCTGTTCCGCTGTGGACTGCTGAGTCGGTCCTCCCGCGCGTCTGCCATGCAAATCCCCTCCACCTTGCAGAGCTGCTGCACTGGCTACCCAGCATGCAACACACGCCAAAGTGTCACACACACACAAGCTCCATATGCCGTTTGCTTTTGAAAATTAAGAAACTGCAGTTTAACAGGGATGAGAGAATGTGAGAAACGTGTAATGTAGATAATCTGACACTTTAAGATGGATGATATGCACAAGAGGACCCATGATCCCACAGTTCTGTGTTGGGTATCGTCTTATGCTGCCTTCCATTTAAACTCAGCAGTCGGAAAGTCCAAGTTCCTAGTCAGAAATTCCAACTGGAACTCCACCCCTCGAAGTCAAAATTCTGACTGGAGCTCAAAATTCAAGATGGCTGCTCCCTTCATCAACAGAAGTTGAAGCTGTAGTTATTTACTGTTCATTAGAACTTATGTCTTATGCATGCTTCATTAAATCTGTTGTAAACACAGTACTGCCTAACCGCTATCTGTGGACATGTTGCTATAGTGTTTTTATGTGCAAAATATCTTGTGATGCGTTGTTATCAACTGATATTGCTAACAATGGTTCACAATTAACTAGGCTAGAACTGGGGCCTGTTTCAGACAGCAGTATTTCTTGCTGAGCCAGATAAGTGTGGCTCAGATAAAATCCATTTTAACTGGAGTACCTTAAATCCGACAAGTTATCCGGCTGAGCAAGAAATCCTGCTGTTGCTAAATTGTGGCTTGTTGTACTGGAACGTGATTAAATTGAGTGCGATGTTATGCCCAGCTCTGACTTCCGACCTCCAAGGTGAATGGAAGGCAGCATCTTCCTGGTTTCTGGGGCGGCCCTGAGGGACTCACCAGCCGGGCCTCTGCTGGAACGATCGGCTGCACCTTCAGGTCAACGGCGATGGTCTGCGGTGGCGGGAGATTCTGGAACGGCATCTGGACCAGCGCCTCGGCCACCGGGAGCTCCTCCTCGGAGAGGAGCATTTGGCCCGACTGTGCGGCCAGGGCCTGCACCGACTGCAGGGAGAGGCGCTGCAATGAGGCGGGGGGTGGCACAGGGGGCGGGGACACCTGGGTCAAGGGCACCGGGCTGGACATCGGTGCAGACTGAGGGAGGGGCTCTGGATCAAGATGTGAGGAAGTGGACACCAGGACTGGAGGCTGGGGTTGGATGATGAGGGTAGGCGACTGGCAGGTGGGTGACTGGGGTGCCGCCGTGGACACAACCACCGTTTCCGGAAGCACAGGCTCAGAGTTAGAGGGTGGAGGGAGGGAGACTGTGTTATGCTGCGACTGGATCGTCCCTGGGGTGGGCGTGTCCAGAGTCGGGACGGACAGGCCATGTTGACAAGGGGGAGTCTCCTGTGCGGTGACCCGCAGGGCGATGTGCTGGACGTGCCGGTGGGAGGCGGTGGGCTGCTGGATAATAAGCTGGTGGTGTGCCCCCTTGTGGCCAGCTGAGCAGTGCAACTGGTGCTTCACCAACGACTGGGACTGAACTGCTGAGTACGGACCTGTCGTGAAAAACAAGTGTCAAAAACATGTTAAACATGCAGAAAACACTTTGAGATCATTTTTAATGTGTCTCCTCTGGGTAGTTTTACCTAAGATAGTGGTTCTGAACCAGCCTAAACTGGAGAAACGAGGGCGGAGAGGGTCATATGACAGGTTAAGGGTAACTTACTAGGTACTACGAGCTGATGGGCAGGCGGTAACCGGGAGACGTCGTTGCCGCGGGTTTCAGTTCCGGGGCCGTCTGCAGTGGCTTCCGGCAGCTGAATGTTCCCCGCAGTTCCCGTAGGGCTCTTAGGAAGGGGGGACGCCGCCATCTGTCCTTGTGTGGTGGTCTTCAGTAGGTCAGTGTGGGCTGCAGGCGTGCTACCAGGGGGTTGGGTCCGGAGGGCCAAACTCTGGACCTGAGCAAGGAGGGGATGGGTGCAGTATCAGTACCTCCAAGTGGAAATCTGCCTCCAGGAGAGACAAGAATCTTTACCAGTACGACCACCAAAAATGGCCCTGAGGCCTGAGCTGCACTCCTGGCCCCTCCCTGCAGGGGGCGTCACAAACCCACACGCGCACACGTGGCAGCAGCCCACCTGAGTAGAGGCAGAGGACACCACTGGGAGCTCAGGCTGCACCGTCGTCATGGTGGCAGCAGGCGTGAGGATCAGCTGACAGATAGATGGAGACGGTACCAGCATGAGAGGGAGGGAAGGGGGGAGAGAGAGCGAGTGAGTGTCAGATGAACAAATCCTCAGTGTTCATCTCAGTCTCTGAGATCTGACTTTTTTCTGCTTCCCTTCTCCTTCCTGCTAAACGCTTCTCACTGCACTATATTAAAAATATGATTTAACCTAGAGCTTAAGAAAACCTAAAATGAAAACTCCCCATAACAGTTAAATGATACAGCATATGCAATGGTGTCGATATAAATAAACAGGTGCTGTGTGACTCAGTGGGTTAAAATGCTGTGTCTGATCAGCAGGTTGCTGGTTCAAAGTCTAGATTCAGCATAGTGATTTCCCCGTTGGGCCCCTGAGTAAGGCCCCTTACCCCCAATCGCCCCAGGAACCACCTTACCCTCCTTTCTCAATTGTACATCCCTTTGGATACAAGTACCTTTTAACTAACTTAATAATAAATTGCATAGCGATCTGGAAAACTCATCTGCGGAATCGTAAGACCTTAGTACGTCAACTTAAAGAGTAACCACTAAGGAAACGCTTATCAGAAGTATGACTAATGTTTCTGTCACGTACTGAACAGAAACAGGAAATGCAGACTAGCTTCTAGAAAGGTCTCCCTTTGTGAATTTCCGCGTGTCTGAGAGGCGTCGGGGGGGATGCCCCCCTACCCTGTGCGAAACGCTGCACTTCGCTCGACCCGCTGGCATGATAATCTGATGTCTGTCACCATGTAATGACAACAGCGCTGGATGCGTGACATCATAACTGGTGATTATTAGATATGATATCATACTGCTCATCTGACCATCACATCTTCACAGCTTTTAGTTGACACACTACATTTCCTGCTGGTTCACTATATATCAATCTGGCCTCTAACTTCTTCATCAGTATCAGAAGATTCACTTTTTTAATCATTTTTCCTTCCAGAGCAGGACGGCATGCCTGTTTAATATTTCCTTCCAGAGCAGGGCGGATCCTCAGCCTGCTTAATATTCAGGTCACGTTTATAGAATTTGTATCTTTATGGAACTTGTAACGTCTGGTAGCAGAATGACCATATGGTGGAATGCGTGTCCATTTTCTGTGATGTGACATTTACAGAAGGGTCACCCAGATTTAAAAAAAGAAAAAATAAGCCCACATGTGAAGGGGAAAACCTTTGGAGACGCAGAGGCCGTTATCTGGCCTAGATTCTCTAAAGTTTGCCTTGCACGCTACCTGTGATGTCACAGAGTGACTAATTCCTGAAGATATAAGTGGAAACGGTAATGGCGTTGAATAATACATGTGGCTACAGTCTCCAAACGTTGGGGCTGTAACTCCACTCTCAAAAATATTACATTTGCAAATAAAAGTCCAATGCTTTAATGACTGCGCCACCTGCTGGCTGCTATCGTACCATTTGTGTCCGTAGATACACTTGAGCCTGGCTACAAGCAGGCGAGCCATTGCCCAGCAGCATAGCCTGCTGGGATACCGTGCCCGCGCTGGTGGAGGAGCTACCGCTCTGCGTTCGGCCAATCAGCTGCTGCGTCACTGGAGCGGCAGGAAGTGTGATCTAGGGAGGACATATATTTGACATTTTCATTGGTGAATGAACAGGAACAGGTGAGAGTGTGAGAATAAGGCTTGGTTACGTCATTTTAAAGAAGCACTATCAGACCAAGCTGTACAGGATTTGATGTATGAGAAAAAAAATTCACATGGATGGGAAGTATTTCTGTGTCCTCTTGTCTGTGGCCCTAAATGTATATTTTGTCACAACTTTGCAGTAAAGGATTTTATACAATCCTTGTGTTAGTGTGTATTTTAGAATGACCCGGCAGCTGATTTAGACTTTCTTCCCCTTCTGCCTATTCTTGGCTGGTCCTTTCATACTGATGCCTCTTCTTTGGCCTGGAGGGTGGCAGTATGCCCACAGCTTCTGGCCTCCAAGGGAGGCTGTTCCCTCCTCCATCGGGAATTCAGGAGAGGATGTTGGCTGAGCCGGAATGGCAGAAAACTGCTGAGGATTCTAAGAGTGTCTGAAAACTCCCAATATATGGACAAAAGCATTGGGACACGCCTCTTAATCATTGAATTCAGGTGTTTCATTCAGACCCATTGCCACAGGTGTATAAAATCAAGCACCTAGGCATGCGGTCAGGTTTACAAGCATTTGTGAAAGACTGGATCGTTCTGAAGAGCTCAGTGAATTCAGGCGTGGTGCTGCCGCCATAGGATGCCACCTTTGCAATAAGTCCGTTTGTGAAATTTCTTTTCTGCTAGATATTCCACGGTCAGCTGTAAGTGGTATGACTGCAAAGTGGAAGCATTTAAGAACAACAGAAACTCAGCCATGAAGTGACAGAACATGTAAAGTAACAGAGTGGGTTTGCTGAGCGCTGATGGGCATTGTGGGTCAAAGTCACCAACATTCTGTTGACTCAGTAATTACTCTTCTGGAATATTTACAAACGTCCTTTGGCATTAACTGCAGCACAAAGACTGTGCCAGGAGCTTCAAGGAATGGGCTTCCATGGCCGAGCAGCTGCATGAAATCCTTGTATCATCAAGTTCAATGCCAAGTGTTGGATGCAGTGGTGTAAAGCACCTCACTACTGGACTCTGGAGCAGTGGACACGTGTTCTGTGGAGTGACGAATCGCGCTTCTCTGTCTGACAGTCTGATGGACGAATCTGGGTTTGGAAGATGCCAGGAGAACATTACCTGCCTGACTGATTGTGCCAACTGTAAAGTTTGGAGTAGGAGGGATAATGGTATGGGGATGTTTGTCAGGGGTTGGGCTTGGCCTCTTAGTTCCAGTGAAGAGAACTCTTAACGCTTCAGCATAGCAAGATGTTTTGGACAAATTCTATGCTTCAAATTGTGTGGGAACAGTTTGAGGAAGGAAGGTCCTTCTCTGTTCCAGCATGACTGTGCACCAGTGCACAAAGCAAGGTCCATGAAGACATGGTTTTGTGAGTTTGGTGTAGAAGAACTTGACTAGCCCACACAAAGCCCTGACTTCAACCCTATCAAACACTTTTGGGATGAACTAGAACAGAGATTGTGAGCCAGGCCTTCATATCCAACATCAGTGCCTGACCTCACAAATGCTCTTGTGGATAAATAAGCAAAAATTTCCACAGACCGACTCCAAAAGAGTGGCAGCTGTTATAGCTGCAAGGGGGGGGACCAACCCCATATTGATGGCTATGGATTTAAAGTGGGACGTCATAAAGGTTCCTGTAGGTGTAATGGCCAGGGGTCCCAATACTTTTGCCTATTTAGTGTGTATGAAACCCATGGGAGAGAAAGACAAGCAAGCTGGGAATAGAAGCTGAATGCTTAGTGCACAGGAGCAGAGAAGAGCAACTGACAGGTTTGGCACTAGAAGACTGTCTCCCCAGGCTCACCGAGGTCTGCGAGGCACCAGGCGACGGGGGCACACTCTCGCTGGGCGCGGGCGAGGAAGAAGGGGACTGCCTGCTTCCTGCAAGTGAGGCCTAAGAGGGAGAGACTTGACACGCCAGCAGGCCAAAACAACAAGGCCGACAGCAGCAAGCGAACTTCTGAACTTCCTGAAACACTGAGCCGCCGTGGCCCCTATGCAGACCCTGCCAATTCAGGCTATTTAGGTCTCTCTGAATATTGGTCTCATTTACTGAGCTTAGCAAGCAGTTTAAGTGACTGGAGTGGTTGGGCTGGCTATCATGAGAACTGAGGAGGAGAAGGTAGAGTAAAAAATGGATTACAGGAGGAGGAAAGCTGCCACCATCAGGGGCAGGGCTAGGCCCATCCTTTTCAGGGGCCCTAAGCAAAAATCAATTAACCTAATTGCCATTTGTCATCTTCTATCCCATTCTGAGAGGCTGATCAGATGAGGGCGCCCCCTGGCGGCTGCTCCTGAGCAGGAGAACATAGGACCTGCAGCTGAGGGGGTGGTCCACACTGGACATGCACACACCTGCTGCACATTGGCCAAGCTCTGCAGTTGGCTGCCAGCCAGGTGCTGCTGCTGTTGCTGCTGCTGCTGCTGTAGGGCGGCAGTCTGGAGCATGAGGTGCTGTTGCTGCGCCGCATACATCTGCTGCAGGTACTGCGCCGCCATGCTCTGGGGCCGCTGCACGGCCTGCTGGATCACCTGGGGGGAGGGGAGGAGCAGCAAGACATCAGAAGGAGCATTACTGTGGTATAGACTCAGAGGCTAGTTATGGTGGAAAGTTCTGGGTCAGAAAGTACAAATCCAGACCAGAGTTTTGTTTCAACGACCCAGATGATTATAAAGAGTCTCGCTCACAAAGTACGCAACTGGTTAGTTGGAACAAAATCTTGGTCTGGATTTGTACTTTCTGAACCTGAACCTTTCAGCTGCGCTAGTTAGGTAAACCTGCGTATAGAGCATTGCTGTAACAATGCAAATTATAAATATAAATTGTAACCCATGCCTCTATTGTGAGTCGCACTGAATAAAGGTGACAGATTAATGAACAAATGTAAGTGTGATGCTTGATAATGCAAATGGGATAACCCTCCAAACAGCCAATCATGAAACTGAATAATGATATAATTCATATTGGTAATAGTGTGTTATTCATTGTATGTTAATAACAGTACATGGTTTTCTTTTTTAAACAACTTTTGCAATATTTGCTCTGAACACTGGTGCGAAAATCAGGCAGGTTTCGGGCAGCCCGGGGTTGGTCCTTTTTTGTTTAGAAGAGGAGGCCAGCTTCCTTCACGGGGGTGGGGGAGGGGTGGGATGACTCACACCAGCCAGACCGCAGCCAAATGCGCCGCAAACCAGAAACCCTCACCACCAGTACACCCCCGCTCACAGGCAGGGGGCAGACATGAGAAGGCAAAGCTAAGGTCAGCGTGTGTGTTGCCGTGACAACGACACGCAACATAACATTTGCCCCCCACCCACGTGGCCATTACAGGGCCAGCGGCCTACGGGCCAGGACCATTACCTGAACCGCCTGCCGATCGGCGGGGATGCTGAACAGGGAGGTGGGGGGTGCGGTATTGCGGACAGGGGCGGAGGTGCTGGCCGGGCTGCTGCCAGGGCTGCCCGTAGTCGTGGTGACGGTGGCACTCCTCTCACCTTCCATCTTTGCCTGTGCTCAACCTGTCCGTGCGTCCGTGGTCGGGGGGGTCAGGTGGCTGGCTGAACACAGACAGTTTGTGAGTCAGTTTGATGATATATTGGCACGTGAGGTTCATGACCAGTCTACCCCCAGGCTATCTATTCTACATAGCATTTCTATATTTGTCATTTTCATCTTCATTTTCTAATCTGGAATCTAAATATCTACCATCAGAGTTAGAATCTGAGGCTAATGGTAAAACTGTGAAGTAAGTATATTGAGTAATAAATTCCAAAATGTGGATGGGTGTCCGAAACTGACTCAAAAATATTTACACTTTCAGAGACTTCAGTAACCACTAACATACACACCACCCATGTGGCTTCGTAATGAATATAAACTTCCTGTTTCAGAGCCCCCTTCTGCCGTGGACACGGGGGAGGCATAGCTTTTGGCTTTGAGAAAGGGGCCATGATTTGATATATTTTATTTTCATATTATTATTTGGATATATAGATATTCTTATGCCTTGTGCCCTATTGGGGTGGATATGGATATCGGGACATATTCGAGGCTCACAACACCCAGACAGGCGCATCAAACTGCGGTTATACGGTAGGCCTCCTTCGGCCGCCTCATGTACATCAAGAAACGGTGATTTATCCGAACCATTACGAAGCAGAAAGCACAAATTATCGTAAGCACTTCTAGCTCTTACATCCTTTATATATTTTTACTCGCTAGTTAAAATCTGTATTCGAGCATTTTCAAGCAAATTATTCGTTATCCAGTGAACACGAGCCATCGATGTGGGTGATTTCTCGAATCTGTTGTCTTAACAAACCATAAAATTTGAATATCTAGTCCTCTTTAAAACTTTCAGTAAAACAAAACAAGTGTAGACAGGCCTAAATACTTTAGTAAAACGTGGGAATTTACTAAAATACGATGTTACAATATTACATAGCTACTCAGGTGTAAGTATTTCAATCAGCCCAACGGCCAGGTGAGTATTTATTTTATTAAATTTGAGGGTTGTACATTATAGACGTGAATGTCTGCAAATGTCGCTTATCAATCTTTATTTTGATAATCTATTATTCTTATTCAAAATGACTAAAGCTTCCGCAATTTTAGCCGGCTGTTTTCTCCCAGTAGCCGCTTACACAGCAGTTTACGGCATTATTAGCTTAATATTTTGTAAATAAATAAAAAGAATATTATTTGCAAGCATTTTGCATTAATGTTCAAATTAGCCAATAATACATGACTGTTTATCACCAAAAAGCATGTATTGACAAAAAAAGATAAATTGCACAAATATGTAGACACCCGCAAAAAAAAAAAATCCTTTTGCACAAAAGCATGCCCCTAAATTAGCTAAATTCATACACAGTCGAAGTGATACAGAAACATATTTATACCTGGCATGTTAATAAAAATGTACAAATTAATAAGATTAATATGATTTAGAATGAACCTATGGGCTACGTGTTAATATAGCACTGAACAGCAATGAGGGCAGAAAGACAATCATTAGCAGTTCGTCGGCTAAAGCAAAAGTTCTACAATAAATGTCCAATAAATCCCAAACACGACGTTAGCATGTTAGCTTTAAAACTCCTTTTTAAAAAATCTGACTGAATAAGGATTCTCCTACATTCAATTCTGCTGGGAAATCAGACCAAAAGTAAACAACTGGAGGTGAATTAAGTTCAGCAACATCTTTTTGTGACAAAAAACGGCCTTTTCCATACTCACTGTTAACTGAAATAAATTTCTGTGTCCAAATTTAATTAGCTGTTTTTTAAACTGCCATGACAATTTCTGTCAGTCAGGCTTTTTCGAGTAGCGTAGCTTTATTTCAGTAGGCTAACACACGGACATTTCTATTAAGTTAGGCATAAATTATCATGATTAAAATGAAGGTGAACATTAAATTACAGATTTGCATATGCAAGCGCCCTTGTGGGACGACTCATAATTTTTTAATCCAAGCCGACGGCACTTTTTTTTACATATATTTCTAAAATTACTTTTAGTTGTCCTAAATTTGTAGTCATTAACATTTTAAAATAATCACATCCTGATAATCTGATAGAATTATTTCATGATTGATAAAAGGAACGTTTATACGATAGATAGGCTACGTCAGTTTAGTTCGTGCCCTTTGCCGACATTTCAGGAAATTCCCGTTCGGAAATATGAAAATATAACAGAAAAAAGTGTCACCTACAGATGCTTGCGTAATATCTGGAATGAGATGTAAAACTTTTGCTTCGGGTTAAATTCATGTACAAAAAGTTAGTCTGATGGCATCAAACTATTCAATTTAAAATGCGACAACAATAACAAAAGGCACAACTGGAAAGCAAAACATAAATGACAAGATACAGTAAACTTTGGGAACTTATTGCTGGGTATCACAAACCGCCGGTGGGTTAGTGCCATCTCATAGAACGCTCTCACAGCCGTGGAACTAAAACGGTAACAGGATTAAAACTGTGATTAACAGGATTGCAAAGAAACTACTTGCGCGATTATATTTGGGAGCTGCTGTAATGTAGATCGAGCCTGAAACGGGAAGACCTGTCAACGGGATTGCAGTATACCGCTCTCCTGATTGTAAAGACAAGTGTTTACCTGTAAAATTAATATGGCACGAGTTTATTTATGCCTAAAGCACATGTAGGGACCTATAATTGAACATTCCACAGGACAGAAAGGAAATATGATTTTTGTGAAGATATATAGTATATCACTTGCAAGCATTAGTGCCATTCATAGGTTTAATCCTTGTTCATAGTACTAATGATTTAGCCAATGAAAACAAGCGTGATTTAATTAGTAGGTATTATCTCATTTTTCCGATGCATTTTTGCACCCCTTTACCGCCGCCACCCTCCCTCCCTCCAAAAAAAAAAATAACCCAAACACACCCACCCACCCCACCAAAAAAAAACCGCCGGCTTACCATATTAATGAAATGTGTGTTCCTTAAAAGTAAGACGCAAATATAGACATGGTCCTGAGAGAACGATCTTTTCTTTAGCTGCGCTGCTTATATTTTAGCTGCTGTATGAGACGTTGGAGGTAGCCGGATTTCAGGGGTTGACATGCATTTCTCCCACCCTCTCGCGTACAAGCTCGAGGTTCTTTAAATGCAGCTATATCACTGAATTGCCCGTGTATAAATAATGAAAATAATTTCTTTAGTATAAAGATGAAAAGCCACGCAAATTCTACTGACAGCTCTGAACACATCACCTCTGTCTTTCGAACGAATCATTTTGTCTATGATGTCGCAATCCATGCACAAGCATCACGTTTCTCTATTATCCTCGTTACCTGTCTGGAAATAAAATTAAACATGACCCATCTTGAAATGACCGTACCACCGGTTCAGACTGTCACGGTCCCAGTCATGTTCTAATGCGTCAATCCTCTCTAAGATGGAGATAAAAACAAAACGTTACGTACAGTCGGAATGAAAAAACAGATAGAGCACCACTCGGAGTGTAGGAGGACCATACACACGCAGTCGGCTTCAAGTTTTTTAAGGTTTATTTTTTTGCCTTTGCATCCTTTGGTATAATATGTTTTAATTAAATATCTGTGTCAAGTAATTACCTTATCATGCCTTTTCCTATAAAATAAATATTTAAAAATGGAATATTAAAATACGGCTTTTGTGATTATATGTATGAATGCCGTAGTTTCACAAAACATTAAACATCGGTTCAACATCTTAATTAGATGACGACTAGATAATTAACCTTGTTCATGGAAAGGTTTACTCAACGTATATGCTCAAATAAACAACATGAAATGATCTAATGTTAAAATAGCTAAAGACAGGGGTCTGTTCTAGGAGTTAATAAACGTTGAATAATGTGTATTAGTATGCATATATTTTTAGCATTTAGTTATAATAAAAAATTTTGAATTCCTCGAATTCCTATATTTCTATATGCATTGACAGCTAATTACGAGCTTCTGTTAAAGTTTGTAGTTCATTTTTATCTTCACAGAGCAATACTACATGTAACGATTTAATCTACTTAAAAATATCAAAAATTGCGCAAAACCACAATATAAAATGGTCCCTGCCGAATCGTAATGAAAGCTAACTGTCTATTTCTATATTTTAAGATAAAAAAGAGTGTGGTGCTGTGTGCAAATTCATAATCGTAGTTATAGAAACGATTACAGCTGTTACATCTTTTTTAAAATGAATAAATGCAAAGAAATTGTACTCCGAACAAAATAATACGAAGTTACGGTAGTACTAGGCTTGACCACTGCAGGGCACGATGACGTCTACTCGTCTCTGTTAGTACGTGATTAGTGAGAATGGCTCTTAGGGTCGAAGCCTTCCAGGAGTAAAACATTTTGAGATATATTATTACAAAGAATGTATTGTTTTTGAATTTTCATTCTCAGAAAACAGTCAACTAAAAATGACTAGATAAATCATTTGGTTAAAGAGAATAAATCATAAAAAAGCTTACTCATTTTTCACATTGAATAAAGAATTTGAGTAAGACTATATATAAATGAAATGGTGTTTGATAGTACACACACACATTTATAATCTGCTAATAGTGGCCTATTGTCTTAGAAACTCATCAAATGTCATTATGTTCAAATATGATGTTGCAAGCGAAACTATCAGTCTATGAAAATAAATTCTTGGTTAGTTCATACAATCGATCTTCCCGGATTTTTGTCAGTTTTTCTCAAAATTGGTAAAGTATGCCTACCTATTTTATACATAAAGTTTATATTAGAAAATTCTTTTGATGTGTTGTAGCCTACGTAAATCCACTCAACTTCGGTAAGATTTTTGTGATGACCTTACGCACGTGAAGAACCAGCACAAAAATTATTTTAGTAACTGAATGCTTCCCAGGTCATTTTAATCTGTTTCCGACATTTCATTGTGCGAATGGAGGACTCGTGTTGCAATCCTTTTTAATTCATAAGGTCCCACTGCTGCGCCTTAAAACTCCAATACCCAGAACTACAGGAAAGTGAACTGTTCACATTTTCTTTTCTATACAGCTCGCTTGAAACTCTGATTGGCGTTTGCGTTGTATTTTACAGCCAATAGATGGAATCCTTATTGAATCGTTACTCCATAGTTATTTGGCGTGTCAGCCAAACAATAGGCTCTCGTATTCAATTGCAGTTTACATACGATATACATTTTCGAAGTTGGTGATTTTAACAGTAATTTAAACTTGTCGCGGGAATAAAGAAACAATCAGAAAGTGGGGCATTCGCGATTAAATTTGAATTAAGACAAATACATTGTTTGTATTGGTATAATCGGAATGTAGGCGAGCCCACGCACAATACTAATATAGGGGTATTTTGTACGCGGCCGCATTTATACATTTATTTTAATCCGTATTCTGATGGGAGCGAGCGTTTCGCGTAGTTCTTTTAAATATTTTAAACAATGCTCCGGGTCGGAATGTATGTATTTGGCGAGTTTGCTGCTTGATGGTTAATGCACGCATCGTACGTCCTCCCCCTACAGATACCACCGATAGAACAGCCTGTTGTGGGCCCTCCGCAGTAGGGAGTGTTTAGATCGCTTAGGAACCGAAAGTTACGTACGCCCGCGAGGGGTTGTCCGTAAACTTTGGAAAACATAGTAAAAAAAAAAAATCTCGAGTTTTTGAAATTTAGTACTTCAGCGTTTGTAGCCAGCCCGATACGGAAAGGGGACTGCCGAAGGTAACTGGCTGGATCTCCGCGTCCCAAATCTTATGATGCCTACGTTGCGGGACAGCACCATGTCCCACCCCGGCGAAAATCCTCACCAAGTCCGGGTAAAAGCTTACTACAAGGGGTGAGTGGGAAACCGATCCCTCCTAGACTGGTATTCATATGAAACCTG
Organism: Isichthys henryi; assembly: GCA_026776945.1. Lineage (NCBI taxonomy): Eukaryota > Metazoa > Chordata > Actinopteri > Osteoglossiformes > Mormyridae > Isichthys > Isichthys henryi. The sequence continues at coordinate 4,459,917 of JAODJX010000047.1, forward strand.
TTTGTGTAAACATTACTGTATGAGGAATGGGCTTTATCCCATCGTTATCATTTAGCTAGTTAACGGCTTCAAGGCACCACGATGCATGGCTCCTGACTTAAGGTGAGCTAGTTAACAACCGAGCAGGATGAGTTGCAGGTGAAACTACCCCCTTCTTCTGGAGATTAAGCTGGTTGACTCTAGTTAATGGTAAACTGTAGCCGGACTGTGTTTGTTTTCATGTCGAGGATTTCATGTCTGTGTTTAGTACCGGGTTATTCGTCTGGTTTAATCTTTTGCCATCTCTCTGTAGTTTAGCATCCAGATGGGCTTTTGCTGGACATAATTTGGTTTATCTTCCCCTTTTATTTAACTAGCGCCATGGACCGCTGTTAATATAAAACACACATAACATATGGTATGTGGGAGGGTGTTTTACCGGCTTTTAGCTGGTACCAGTGGTTGATGGTGTCTGTCATCATTGCTGAGCAGTACTATTGTCGGTTTTTTTCCCCCTTTAACTGACCGTTGTCGTTGTAAAAGTGGTGAGATACAGTTAGTCAAGGTGGTATCACTGTTATCCCCTTTACGGTTTCATTGTTATGGGCCTAAGTATCTGATCCTGAATATGGAGCGCCGGGTTTGGATCTGGAAGAAAGAAACACGCCCTCAGACATGGAAGTATGCGGGACACCGGCACTGAGCTCTTAGTTTCACGTACGGTTTTATTAGTTTTATGGTATTAAGTTGGAGACGCGTGTTCCCTTCCCGCCGCAGTAACGCCCATATTCCTTTCTTAAAATGTCCATTGGCCTGGTTTCGTGTCGCAGCTCTAGGCGACTTGAAAAACGAGTCATGCAGGTACGCATGTTGACTCGGATGTCCCCGTGTTTCACACCCCCCCCCCCCATCCCAGGCAGAACATGTGAGCAATTTCTGAAATAACCTCTCAAGAATGCAAGCTATGTAGGAATGTCTCTTGGGGGGGAAAAATATATCTATACAGCCTAATTTTATGTCCCCGTTTTGTTTATAACAGAGTAGTATTTAGGCTGGAATATGTTTCCGAATGAGTTCTGTGCATGACAGGGTTTGCTTTCTTCCTTAACATTGTCCTTTGATGTCAGACATGAAGGTGAGCGGCTGTAACTCTGCCTGACTGGCAGGTCCGAGCAGGCCTGGCGATGCGCGCCGTGGGGGATGTGCCGGCCAGGGTCCGTGATACCCAGCGCAGCCTCCGCATTCTGGTGTCTGGCTGGCTTTCTTTGAGATGGATGGCTCCCGGCTTAAGTTTCTCATAAGGCTCTTAGTGGTTTTGTTTTACCCTCTCTCACCCATGGCTAGCTATGTGAATGTTGGTGAAGACGTGACTCCCATTGTGTTGTGTGAGATGACCACAGCTTCCTCTATTATGGATGTGCTGCTCTAGAGGATGTATTAAGGTGTGATACCACTGTCCTGCTGACCCAAATACACATTGTCGTGTTTTTTTTTTTTTTGGCAGTATTGGAAGGATTTGGATACTCCTGAATGTTCTGCATGATCCCCGTACCAGTTTAGTCTCAGGTAGCATAATGGTTAATGATGTTGCTTCAGTGACAGTGGTGGCCTAGTGGTTTAGTGGTTCCGATTACAAGTGGCACTTGTAATCGAATGGTTGCCGGTTCGAATCCCCGACTAGCATAGTGTCACTGAGGTACCCTGAGCAAGAAACTGTTGAATTAGCTCCCCTCTGTTATCTCACGATGTGACATATGGGTAAAATGCATAGAATGGACTTTGTTGTTGTGCTGTGGTGTGTCGTCAGTGACAACTAATCACTTTCCCCTTCCCTTTCCCCTGTAATAATGAAGGTTGCTGGTTCAAATCCCATAAGGCCTTGAGCTACAGTAAGATATTTAGGTTTAAGTAAATTGTAAAAATTGATCTTTTTTTGATGTTTGAGAGGTTAATTACAGCTAATCCTCATGTGAGCTGAATTAGTGCTGGGCAGTATACCGGTTCATACCGAAAACCGTTTATTATTGTCATATGAATTTTTCTTATTATGCAGTACTGGTTTAAATAGCCTACACGACGTTCGGAAAGTGCGCCGTTTATCTATAAGCAGTTAGCCAACAAACACGTTAGCCGTATGTTATCGTGAACGTAGCGGGCATGGGGCAATGGCTAATAATAAAATAATATAGTTAATGTGGGAACAATACAATAACATAAAACAATAACGTGTCCTGTAAAATGTGGTAAACGGCCAGTCATTCTTTAAAAAAAAAATATAAAAATACCGTTGTATACCGTGAAACCGATATAACTGGAAAAATACAGAATTTTTGGTCATACCGCCCAGTTCTAGGTTGAATCAGAAGAATATAGAGGGAAGACAAGAGTTTAAGCTCTTTGCTGTCTATGAAAGCCCATAGGCCTGATTCTGTGGGGGGAGGGATGACAGTCTGTCGGGGCCTCGGTGCCTGGAGAGCATGCTGAGAGGCAGGGCTTAGTTTAGATAGATGTGCTGACAGGGTCAGTCGCAAGGAAGGGCATCTCTGCATTTCCAGATCAGCTCACTTTTCTGAACACGTTAATAAAATATTATTAATCTCACCTGACCACATCTGTAAATTTATTTGTCTTGTATTCAGACAGCCCTCGGCCTCACTGGGCAGTTTTTGTTTAGCTGAGTACTTAAGGTCATGAATGAAGTAATTATTCACCTAATTGAACTCATTTAGACTTCTCTCTTATTGTGGAGGTTATTAGTGGTTTAAGTAGGGGGAAAACCTGCTGTCAGATTATAGTGCATGGATGAATCTGTGTTGCACTGGGAATCGCTCATTTCTGCTGGTGCGTTAATCCTCGCAGGCCTCACCAGACCCAGGTGGCACTTTGGTCTGCCGAATTGGCAGGGGTGGGAGGGTTTTGAACACACACACACACACCTTTATCAGTTCTGCTCTCTCGCACAATCCTGCTTGTTTGCTCACAGATAGGAAACCCCTCCCTTCCGTTACGTCCCGCTGCGATTGGTTTCCGGTCCGCCAGCCTTAATCCTTCATCCGTTTAGCTTCGTTTTACCTGTAGGGTCCAAAGCTGACAGAGGTGCCCAGACTGCCAAGGAGGGATAATGTCATACCTGTCGGTTGGCTCAAAAGGATGTGTGAGTCACCCGCATGTGGGGTCATCGCCATGACGTTTGTGGTGTGGCACGTGAACAATGTGAGGCCTCCACGCATGACCGCTGGCTTCGCAAGTGGCATTTTGTACACCCTATTCACCATGAATGAATTTAAAATGCAGATCAGCTAGATTTTCTGGATGGGCTTATTTAGCTTACGGATACATACTTTTCTCACTTCACATTTACCCTTGCGGTAGAGTGAAGGGTAATTGTTGCATGGTGTCCCAGGGTAACAAATTGCAACCGTAGGCCCTTCTCCTTGCCTGTGGTTTCCAGACACTGGTATGAGGTGCCAGGGAGGGAATTTCATGTCCATCAATGATTAATGAGAACGGAAGGTTTTCAGTTCGTAGCTCAGATGGGCACCGTCCCAGCCATGGCCGTCTGAAGTTACTCATTTGCCTGTTGAATGAGATTCCAAGCTCATTCTCAAGGCTTGACCTGCTTTAACTCTTAGGTCTGTCTCACTGTCTTGATTCTGTGTTTCTTTGATGTTGTCGGAAGCTACTAAATGGGCTTAATGTTGGGGGAAGGGGTTAACCAGCTACTGTAGGCAATAAAGCATATGGAATCTGCCTCAAGGTATTGCTTTTGCTTTATGACCGTCTGCCTCCATTCTGTGGGCTCCCCAGCCTGGCAGATGTTTTCTTTCTTTTTGGCATTGTTGGCCCCTGTGTGTTGGGGCCTGTGGGCACCAGACATCAGCAAACCGGTTGGCGTTTCGGCTGATGTATGCTTCTGCATCGACTCAATGCCTATAAGAAGCCATGGATTCTGCACTGTAGCCTACACCATAGCCTGGCATGCACCTCACCCGAAATGTAAATGCACGTCGAGTTGCTAAGAGGTGGAAAATTTGCAGGAACATTCCATTCAATGGGAAGTTAAGATGGAGAATTTTCGAAATATTCCAAGTTGGATACATTCCATGAGAATTAATGGGAATGCAGACGCTCCTCTACTTACGAACGAGTTGCGTTCCAAACAGCCGTTTGTAATTCGAAATGTTCATAAGTTGTTGTTCAGCATCAGTTTAAGGATATACGGAAGTACAAAGAAGTAGGATGCTGGGAGTACGCACGCTACGCTGCTACGCTACTGCGCGGCGGGAGTAGCAGCCAGTAGTCAAAACATTGACGTTGTGCACAGGAAACGGGAGCCTAATGAACACAATTTGGACTTGCAGTCCTCTTCGTTTCTATGTCTGAAAGTTTGCAAGTTGAAAGTTCGTAAGTAGAGGAGTGTCTACTTTTAACTCACTGTACAATTTCTAAAGAGTTGGCGCTAGTGCGTATCTAGACTGCATGGTTTCTAAATATTGCAGCTTTAGCGAACACTTTGGTAATTACTGCAGTTTTCATTATTTCTAGAACACACAGAAATTACACAGCGTTTTGAACGATAGCTAGGCCATTTGACACTATCCACACCTGTTTTTTCTTGATATCACTGTGTTATGACAGAAACTAGAACACTTATTTCCCTTTCATGAATTTAATAAAATTACCCATTTGGGTATCTGCCTGATGCTGAACCCCAATGTGAATATGAACCACAAATGGTGTATTTCTGTGAAGATCATGTATTGTATAAACACACTAACACGTTACTTGGCAGGGCACAAATAATATAGCATTATACTATTAGTTGTATAGTAATTAATCACAAACTAAGTCTTAGTTACGTGCTAATCTCGTGTTCATTCATCGTTAATGAATTGAGATGCATGTTTTACCTGAAGCAGTTACTATATTTGTTAATATATCTGCTAATTCTGTTGTTCGTAAGTTGAAAGTTCGTAAGTAGAGGAGCGTCTCTATGTGGCAATTAATGGGGATAATTCCCAGAATTTTACAACCCTAACTTCACCTTGTGGCGACACAGACCGCAAGAACTGTGATTGGTCTGCTTGGTAGCGTTGGTTTGAGCTAAGAAAACAACATGCATCCCAGGTGTACTTGTATTGCTGATTGAAACTGAAGCGCTATTTATATCAAGCATTAAATAACCCACCCATCGCATCATAGCAACAGGTCTACAAAACACCAGATTCACTTACCTCCAATAAGTTTATTCATACTTTACAAGGCTAAAAAAACGTTTATAAAAAATAATATAGGCACTAACTTTAGAAGGGGAAATGGATTAAAAGTGACTATCTACAGGAAGTTTGGAGCAGCAAAAATTTAAGCAGGATTCCATAAATGGATACTTTGTAAAATGTTTTTTAATTGTGTGATTCAGCATTTGAATATATCGCAGGGTGGGAAGACAAATGCAACATCCAGAACCATGTATTTACTGACTGTCTCAGACTCCTCAGCGCATCGGTATTAATGCTCCACCACCGTAGGCCACTTGTGTAGTTCACAGGGTATAGATCAGCGTTTAGGGTTTTCTCTGGTCTGCTGCTGCCTTTGGTTGTTGTCCTGGTCCAGTCCTGTTTTGGAGCCCAGTGCTTTAGGACCCTGAGACAATCCACAGTTTTGTTCCCTGCCAGCTCCCAGCTAAATACCTGGTAACGAGGAGCTGGGAAACGGCAAACATGTGGACTGTCTGGGATGTCCCGAGGACAGGGTTGAGGGACACTGTTTTTGGAAGACCACCTCGTTGTCATACAGGATTACACAAGGTTTTATTATCGGAATACTTCAGATATTTGGTTTGTTGTGCTTCGGCGAAGAGGACAGTTTGTTCTGGTCAAGTTTCACGTCGGCGGTTTAAGCGGCTCTGAGACTGAGGCTGCGGGAATGAGGCCGAGTCGAAGTCCTAACCAAAGCAGACAAGCTATCGATTGCGGGGTTGTGTCCGCGATAGCAGTGTTTACCGTGTGGGGAAGTGTTCCCATCGGACCTGGCTTTGGAGAGAGGCGTGCCAGTGGTGCCGGGGAAATCACTGAGCTCTGTTTACAGGCCTTTGAGACTCTCTGCCAGACCTGAATGAGGAAGTTCAAACCATTAGGGCGAAAAAGGATCAGAACTAAATGCCGACCAGCTCACATGACCTACCAATCTCATGGCACCTCCCTCTCAGTCACGGCACTCTGCCTGTGGGTTCTGAGTTTGACTGGTATTGTTTCCCAACCTATTCATCTTACTAGATACTTTACTGGACTCTAGCCTGGTTCCTTGGCTACGACACCGTCTGCTGCCCTGGTGAATACTGCCCGGGCTGTCACTTTTTGGCATTTCGTCCGGTTTAACTACTCCCGTTTCCTCTTCTCTCTCCAGGGACATCATGATCACCTACTTTGAGCCCACCATCTCCTACGACATGCTGTACAGCGAAGTACGAGAAATGTGCTGCATGGACAACGACCAGCTCTTCACCATGAAGTGGATTGACGAGGAAGGTGTGTTGAAATTGAACAAGACCTTCCATGCCGTGTCTTATGTACCGTTGCAGGAAGTCACAGTTGGATTATTATTATTATTTTAAGTTGTGTTGATGTGGTGATGCAGAGCCATCAGTCTGCTGAACCTCAGTAGCATTCCTCAGTATAAAGCCCTCAATGAAAATGAAGATCTCCCAGGACCAGCCAGCCTGTTCTGGTGTCAGTCTCCTCTTCCCAGCGTCTGCTGCTAAGTCCCTGGGTGCTCCTCCTCCGTGATGAATTGCTCGGAGGTGTCCCTTCATATCCCACTTGACACAGTGGAAAGGAATTCTATCTGCGGTTTAGCTCTGGGTCACAAGAGTAGTTAACGAAGTACCCAGCAAGCTGGACTTGTGACCTGAAGGTCGCCCCCTGCAGGTTTACTCCAGAGACAGGCGGTCGTAGGAGATGAGCAAAGGGGTAACATTATTATGCGGGTCAGCTGAAAGAAGGACATGGTATATGCAGGGTTTTTGTTAAATCGCCCCTGAGTTGAGAGTCCTGTGTCGGCGAGAAGCATTATGGGATGGTGCTGTCTGCAGCTAAGCCGGCTGTTTTTTTTTTTTTTTTGCAGGCGATCCCTGCACCGTGTCTTCACAGCTGGAGCTGGAGGAGGCGCTGCGTCTGTACGAACTCAACAAGGACTCGGAACTCATCATCCACGGTCAGCATGTGGC
>JAODJX010000047.1:4470592-4483960 GCA_026776945.1 Isichthys henryi
CAAACCCTCAACCTTGTCTTTTCCCAGGCCCCAACCCCCCCCTTCCTTGGGGGGCGGCACCCCTGTTTCCCCCAAGCGCGCAGGTATCCCCCCCCCCCCCCCCCCCCACACACACACACACACACACACACACATCGGGGAGTCCGTTCAGCCTCATCCCAGTCGAGTTCTGATCAGTGGCCAGCGTCATGGTCCTTTGCTGAGGATCTGCTGTGCAAATGTAACAGCTGTTGGTAGTTGGTTCCCCGTTGTTATTGGTGTGAATATTTGACCCAAAACTACTTTGACGATGCTCTGGCAGGCCTGTAATGTAATTGCCACGCCTGATTACTTCGGTCAGTTATGCGGAACATTTTTTTTCCCTCTTTAATCACAGTCAAGTGTTTTCTGGCTTCTTTTTCCGGAAGCGGATTCACATGAAGGCAGCCTCTGGCAGGGCTCGTCGATTTAGACGATATGACTAGAGCTTAGCCTGAAGTGTTTTCCCAAGCTTTGTGCTGAACTTTGACCTTAGTCACATGACTTGTGCTTTGGTCACATGTACCTTATGCCCCTTCCTGCAATGCCTGTTTACTGGGTTATTAGTAATTTATTTTTATTTTTCAGTTTTTCCTCTCCTGTTTGACGCTCTCTTCTTTCCTTAACCACTATAGACCCTCATATCTTAGTCGAGAGAATGAATTGTGATTCCTCCCCCCCTCCCCCTTCCCTCCAGACTTTTCTTTGTCATTGAGTACGTGAATGGGGGAGACCTGATGTTCCACATGCAGCGACAGCGGAAGCTTCCAGAAGAGCACGCCAGGTGAGACTTGAGGTTCTGAGAGTAGAGTGGGCACTAAGACCTTGCGCTAAGTCAGGCTGCGTCAAATCTGCCATAAACTTGTGTTGTGAAAGTGTCCAAACACCCTGAGCATTTAATCGCATTTTGCCAATGGATAAATATTTCTTTACCGCTAGATGCCAATTTCCACAAAACAGTTATTGACCTGAGCGAACACTGGGTAAGATGGGTGTTTGTTATGCTTGATCTTCCAGGTTTTATTCGGCAGAAATCAGCCTGGCCTTAAACTACCTTCATGAGCATGGAATCATCTACAGGGACCTGAAACTGGACAATGTCCTGTTGGAGTCAGAAGGACACATCAAGCTGACGGATTACGGCATGTGCAAGGTCTGTGTGCGTCTGTGCTGTGCCTTGGCTAGCTGACTGGGTACATTATTCGCTCTTGCCTCTGGGTGCCATTTCGAACAGCTTTAGAGGGGAAAGCGACGTCAAACGGGAAATGTCAGGAACACAGGCGCAGTTCCCAGGCGGGAAGGCGATACGAGCAGCTCTGGATCCTCAGAAGGGCCAGCTGCCAGACCGGAGTACATTTCGCCCGAGTGCCGATATGATGGTGGCAGGCGTGGTGAACAGGCTTCTGGGGAATCTTGGCAGCCTGCCAGGGGAGGGGTCTGTGTGCTGATGGGAGCTTTGTGTTGCAGGAAGGCTTGCGGCCCGGAGACACGACCAGCACCTTCTGTGGAACGCCCAACTACATCGCCCCTGAGATCCTGCGGGGAGAGGAATACGGTAAGGTACACGTGCGTGTTTACATTCCTGCACACTTCGCTAACACGCAAACACAGGGATATTGACTTAGACTCTTTTTTTCCCCCGTCCCCCTAGGTTTTAGTGTCGACTGGTGGGCGCTGGGGGTGCTCATGTTCGAGATGATGGCCGGCCGTTCACCGTTTGACATCGTGGGCAGCTCGGACAACCCCGACCAGAACACTGAGGACTACCTCTTCCAAGGTGTACATCCGCAGATCCGCATCCTTCATTCGGACGCGTTGAGAAGCCCAAACCATGCTATGACATTAAATCTATGTGTAAGGGTGTATAAAGCTATTCAGACCATTGAAGCTACAGAAGATAGGGAGGGATTTGTGGCTGAACAAAGGCCAAATGCATCAATCTGGGCCCCTTGTTGAAGAATGAAACGGTTTTTGTAGAACTGTGGCAGGTCTATTCCACTGCAGGGCAGTGTGCTGCATTATGTCTTCCAGACCCTAAGATCAGGATGTGTTACACGATCTAGTTTAGGGAAGCATGGATGGTAGCGCAGGGTTTGATATCTGCTGGGTTCAGCTGCTGCTGTTCTCCTACATCCCATGTGGGCTTCAACCAAGGCCTTGGAATTCACAAGCCACGACTCATAGCTCCTTCTTTCTCTGAACTCTCTCAGTAATCCTGGAGAAGCAGATCCGAATCCCCAGGTCCTTGTCAGTCAAGGCGGCCAGTGTGCTGAAAGGATTCCTCAACAAGGTACGAACTAGTCCGTCCGATTCCACCCGAATCGGGAAGCGACTTAGGATAACTGATACCCCTGCCGACACCCCCTTGCAGGAGCCCAAGGAACGCCTTGGTTGTCATCCCCAGACTGGCTTTGCTGACATTCAAGGGCATCCCTTCTTCCGCAATGTGGACTGGGAGCTGGTGAGTCACGTCTGTCACATTTTCACCAGCGCATTAAGATAGCAGATATTAGGATTTGCTGTGGGTTATTCTGCAAAGCTCATTCAGGCCCTTTTTTGGAAATGCGAAGCTGGAATGGAGTTTAAAGGGACCTCGTCCTGATTTGTTCTTGGGTCTTCGACCCACTTGCTTAAAAATGTTTAGCGGCTGTATAAAACGTGAAAACTGTGGAAGACTGTTTGGATAAAATGTGTCCTTAAGCAAACTCCATCCATCTTCTGTAACAGCTTATTCTGTTCAGGGTCGCAGGGGGTCTAGAGCCTATCCTGAGTTCTATGAACGCAAGGCAGGGAACAACCCAGGATGGGGCACCAACCCATCACAGGGCACACAGACACATCAGTCACTCACCTACGGCCAGTTTGATAACTTCAATTAACCTCAGCATGTTTTTGGATTGCGAGGTGGGGGGATTCGAACCCTGGTCCTAGAGGTGTGAGGCAACAGTGCTAAACACTGCACCACTCTGCCGCCCCTCCTTAAGCAAACTTTAATGCTAATCTGACAGTCCTACCCAGCAACAAAGAATTTGTTGCGATCTCTGTGACGCAAGCGACTAGACAGTCTAGTGTGACCGCTGTCTGTTTGGCCTGGAGGGCAGTGGAAAAGTGCTTATCAGCATGTGTCTGTCTGTGATATCAGGTTTAACAGCCACAACCCCCACCCCCCCACTAACCATGTGATGTCACTGGCTGCATTACTGCTGAGTGCCTGAAGGGGGAGCATCTAGGAAACGTGGCCGCTGCAGTGCTCCACTCGTCACGAGTCGCCTGCTGTATCAGATCCATTTATTTAGGCAGGGAGAGGAGCTGCATGCATCTGGGCCAGCGGGCACCGTGCTGCAGATATGGATATAACTTAAAACCTGCTGGTGTAATTCCCAGGAGGCCCAGCTGAGGCACCCTTGAGAAAAATACTTAACCTGAATTGCTCCAGTAAAAATATCCAGCTAAAAACCCTGACACTACTACTTTTGGTATTTACATTAAATTTACATGGGTCACAGCTAGGAAAGGCCTACACGCTGCCTGGTCACTGCATGGTCTGACAGCTTCCTCACCCTCTTCCTCTCTCTCTAACTGCTACACAGATGGAGCATAAGCAGGTAGTCCCCCCTTTCAAGCCCAACATCTCCGGCGAGTTTGGCCTGGACAACTTCGATGCGCAGTTCACCAACGAGCCGATCCAGCTCACACCTGACGACGAGTGAGTTGGCCGCACTCCTGTGGGCACCAGTTAGTCACCTGGTGACAATAAGGCCGGACAGTGTCCAAATTCTAGTGCATCGTTTCCCAATCTGCTTCTCAGGGACCCACACATGGTCCATGTTTTTGCAGCCTCCCATAATGCTAAATAGGAGCTAAAACATGGACCTGGGTCTCTGAGGACCGGGTTGGGAAGCACTGTTCTAGTGAGTGAGTGCTGGAACATTTCTGGTTTCATGCAGTCGTCTTAATACTGGCGAATGACAACAGGGTGGGAACTGAGTCCACAGGGGTCCGTTTCAGGCAGAGTTCTTGTTTTGTTCCGCAGCGACGTGGTCAGGAAGATCGACCAATCCGAATTCGAGGGCTTCGAGTACATCAATCCGCTGCTGATGTCCGCTGAGGAGTGCGTGTGAAGATGTGGCTGGCCCCCACTGCCCTGGAGCCTCCGTCCTACCCGCCCTGCCTGCCACATCTTGCTGGCGTGTTTATCCTCCTCTGCTAATCGCCAAACTTCTCAGTCCCTGCCATTTGTAACCACTATGCCTAAAGTGTCACTTTTTTATTTTTATTATTGACTTTTGTATCCCATGAACTCGCACCTGGTTGTCCGGTACTGTAACGCTAATGACGCTGACATGGCCAGATAGTGGAGACCAATGATTTGAGGTCATTTCCAGGTTACCTTGCCCAGGGAGGAAAACGTTTGCGGTATATAGGAAGCATGTTTGCAATTCTCAGCTGACGAGGAGGCCTATGTGTTTTATGTGAACATGTATTAAAACGTTCAGTTCCGGGTCTTTTTGAACTGTGTAAGCCTGAATATATGCAAACGGTTCAAGGCATACACTCTTAGGAGACCCCCCCCCCCCACCCCCAGTAACTTAAGTCCAGAAGTTAAGGAGGGAGGGAAACACTAAATTAAAAAAAAAAAAAAAAAAACGCTAAACTATTTCCATGTTTTATTTAATTAAAAGTCTATATGCAAAATGCACAAGTGTTATGCTTGCCCTGGCTTGTTATAAGGACCAGAGCTGTCTACTCAGCGCGAGCGTGTGTGTCTGTGTCTCTGTGTGTGTGTGCGCGCGCGCGCAGCGCACATTTATTTTTTTTTAATCTATGTGAGTGTAAATTTTGAGCTCGCCTCAACAATGAGGAGTTGAAATCGCATAGCAGGCAGTCTAGAATGAAGGGATCGCTCCTTTTGAAACTGTGAACAAAAGGACATTTACTCTACCCCCATGTCTGGAATCTGAGCGTAGCGTCGTCGCGGCTGGCTGTCCGTGCCATCTTCCGTCACGCAGGACTAAACGCTCGGTTTCGGAGAGCGGGGAGAGTGAGTGCCCTCGGTGGCCCTGTTGGAAGATCCTTCACGTGTGGCTCAAGGTGAGACTAGTGTAGTTGTTGCAGAAGAACGAGAAATGCCTTCATTTCCCGCGATGTCTCACTTTGCCTTTCTTTCGCTGTTTTTTAATTTTTAAAAACACTTCTGCATGTTTTATTTCCTGATTACTGGAAGTTCAGTTTTTTTTTTCCTTTTTATTTCTGTGTTTTTCACTTGACTTAAATGTTTTGGACGTAAATATTTTTGTGTGCCTGTATATACGTGTGAATGTTTCCTCAGATCGGTCATTATGATCATCTGGTGTAACCCACAGTTATTTAGGAGTGGTGCTGAAAGTTCTAAATGGCTGCCGTAGAATGAAATTTCTCATTTTAAATGACCATTTTGAAGAAGCATGAGTTTTAGATCTTGGCATATTTGGTTTTCTGTTCGCTCATCTTCCAAAACTGGAAAATTTCGTAACAGGCACGGTGGCAACTAAAACAAACACTGGCGATGTCTTTTGGCGCTTTGAGCATTTTCTCCTTCACATGTTAAATGTTTTATAAAATCCATTGTTTTATAATTTTCTTTATGGGGTAGCCTGTCTATGGAAAAAAATACTAAAAATAAATCAGAACCGGATGGGATTATGCGAGTGTCAGTGCGGGTAAATTACCTCTGATTATTTGCCAAAATGTACTGCAGAGTTGATTCTGTTCTTATTCTTACAGTTTTTCCAAGGAGAAATTGATGTCTCCGCACAGCCCTTTGTGCCGCACACACAAATTAAAACACAGTTCTTTGCGCATTGTGGAAATTGCTGTAACTCTAACCATTGGATATATGTGCTCTGTGCTTTCTTCCAGGAAAGTTGCTCTAAATCAGTAGTGAACCCAGTTCTGGGGGCTAGAATTGCCTTTAAATGGGTAATTGATTTAGTCCCAGAACACCGCGTGAAGTGACATCCTCTCTCTGGTCGTCCTGCTTGTAGGCTAGTGGCTACTCTGATTCTGGCTGAGCGTTAGTATTTGATCTGTTCTGCCAGTGAATGCTCTGAATAACCAACTACATTTCAAGCCCATACTTAGGTGAACATTGTGTGCTATTGATTGTCTGTAGGATATGCAAGGAGGAGTTGTGGAACTGAACTGCCTTTTGCACAATTTTATTTTTAATCAATCATTACTTGAGAGTGGTAACACTAGCAGTGGTGACTTGCCACTCAATTACCTTAATAAAGCAATTGGGAGATGACGGTGAGTAATTTGCAGATGGCCCCTTATTTTCAAATACATGGACCTATGTCACTCTGACACTGTGGTGTGTTTGAGATGTGGGATTTGATGGCCTTACCTAATATCCACCAAAAGTGAATGGTCATTTCTTTAATTTTTTATGTTCAGCTTCATTATTTTGGATGTTGACAAGGAAGGATTTTCTCTTAACATGAGCTGAACTTATTGTCTTTAGCTGATCATCTGCAGGGTGTCTTTTCGTAATGATCAGGCAGAGCCGGTGCCAGTTTTAGTAATGCAAGCTCTCAGTTGATCTTAAGATATGCATTATGTTGAAGTAACACTGGTCTTGCAGCGAGGAACGACACAGAACAAATGGTTCAGCTTGCAAGGGTTGAATCAAGTCAGGCTAGGTAGTAAGTGTCAGACGATGAGTACAAAAGAAACTAACGCCAATATCACGCACAAAGCAAGTAATTTGTGACAAGCCCACAGGGTAATCGAGTGGGACGTTCATTTTGTGGTTAAGGGGATAATCCGTTTATAAATTTCAGTAACGAACTTAAATTTCGTATTTATTGCAGACATTGCTTATATTTTAAGACTATGCGAATTAATTACAGCTTCGCTTATTCTAGTGAAGGAATCGGTAGCTGAAGATTCATGTAGACTTCTGTGACTACCTCGTTTACATCTATTAAATTGCTTGCTGTGCTCCGCTTCGAATTTTTTTTATTGTAATTGATACGCATAATAGGGATGTAATCTTCCACTTTACTGGTCTCTCAATTATTTTTATCTTTGTAAATAACAGTATGAATAGGCCTGCAACCTTGACTTCTATATAGTTGTAAACTTTATGTTTTTTAAATGGAATTGAAACCAGACAAACCTGAAAAGCAACGCTATTACACAGTGTTGATTTGATGAAAGGCAGATATACATGGGCGGGGATGTATTTGGGATTACCGCGCACCGTCTGTTTTATTTGTTCGTGGCTTCACTGCAAGAAAAAGATCTTGCTCTCCCGTGGGGAGAGAAATACGACGTGAACATAATTCTTTGTTTCCGACGTGCTGGGATTTACAGACGGCAGAACAGGAGAAACATGAGCCGTAGAACACGAGTGGCGAATACTTGAGCATAACTATATTGTTCTGGAGCCGTTCCTAGTGATTTAAATTAGGATAAACACAAATGCACACTTAGATTATAACGGATTTATGTCTCCGGAGCACTGTCCTCTCGGGGGTGCAGTAGCGCAGACTCCGGGAGCCTCTCAAAGTGACAGGCTGGGGATCTGCATAAGGTGTCCCAGCGGCATTTAGTTGGATGCCTGATCGGCCGTCTGCCACTATTCCCCTTGTTCTGCATAAAAATGATTTTGCATCAACGATTTTATAGAGCGTTTTCAACAAACGACTGACAGCAATAATAACAAACGGATTAATTAACCCCAGGGAACACCAAGAGTGATTTACTGCAAAAATCAATGTGTTCCGCTCATAGCTGCCAACATCGGTGCGCGTTTCTTTCATAACACATCTCTGATGCCTTTTCCATCAACATAAAGTGGACAGCAGCAGACCGACAAATTATGATTGCACTACTTATTTGACGTGAAATATTATTTAAGAGAATTTCAGAATGCAAAACAACGAAACAGGAAAAACCTAGTGATTCAGCGGGGAAAAGTAAATGTGAATATTCTTGGACAGGGTGTGTGACAAACGTACGTTGTTATTTTTTTTTTATCACCTTTCTCACCAAAACGCTTTGAATTGTTGAACACCTTTGTTTTAACTTTTAGCTCCAGCAACACTGCAGGATCTTCAGGTTTTGCAAGAGTTTAGACTGGAGTTTTTATTATGCTAATTAGCGGACTTCTGGGCGATACGAAATGTTAAATGCACAGCTTCCATGTACTACCCAGCCCTCGCAGCATCAGTGTGCATCATCAACGGCTCTCATCAGTCAGCGTACGTGATTAGGTGTATTACCTGCAGCGTTAAGCCGAAATACCTGTCAACACAAATTGTTCTGAAGGGGATCGATTCACCTTAAGAACACAACACTATACTGTCAGATGATGGGTGCCATTGTACTGGTAAGCTTTGACACGCCATGCGATAGATTATGCTATATAAGATACAACCCTGAATAGCACCTAGCAGTCCACAAACGCTGGTTCTAAAAATTTTATTGGGACCCGAGCCAACACGATAAATAAAAATAGGGATGGAAATGGCTATTTGCCTCGTTAAAAAGCCCCGTACGTATCCACGGCACAATTTAATTTCCTACACATTATTTACTGTCTTACATTCAAATAAGTGCCGTCAGAACATTTATTTTCCATTTGGAGCGCTGCTTCTGAGGGAAACGTGTGGGCTTCAATAACGAGCGCACAACCTAGATCTGAGAACAGCATTTTTTTTTTTTGTTACAGGAAACCAAACCACTATTTGGGTAGAGTAAAAAAAATATCCCCAAAATGCTGTCCCTGATCATCCTTAGAACTTAATGTCGCATTTATTTGGGGGTGGTTTTGTCATGCTAAAGACCGACGTTAAGGAATAAGAAATAATGCGGGAATGGAAAATGTATTTTGTCCCTAGCTGAAAGTAATGGGTGTTCCTTTAAAATGGCCTCTGTTTCCAGTGCAAACCACTACGGGTTACTATAGTCAACTAGCGGTTATACTCAGGCAAGCCCGACTGCTACACGATCGCGCCGGAAACGGGGGCCACAGGCGCCCTGGTGACAGCGCTCCGACGGCCATCGCTGGCCGCCACCCCCCCATCCTCCTCCCCACTCAGCCCCGCCGCAGAGGTTCGCAGGCCCAGACTGCGAGACGGACGGACACCCCCGCAGTTTCCGTGACATGCCCGATCCGAGTGCGGCTGACGTAGCCAATCAGGCTGGGGCGTGACGTCGCGAGACGGCGGCGGTGTCTCTGGCTGCGTTGTGTTGACTGTCGGGCAGAGAGCGAAGGGGACGTGCAGGGAGCGGAATGGCAGCAGCGTCCGAGAAGGCAAGTCTCTCCTTTTTTTAAAAAAAAAATATATATATATTAAAATGGTTGAAACGTATTATGGACCGTTTTGGTTTTACAGTTATGGCTGATAATCCGCCGTGGATTACTGAAGTGTTTTCCCCCCCTTTTCTTTTAAATTTTTAATATCGGGCGACGGGGCTTCTTGGCAGCACGTTTACCTTGGTACCAGCCGCGGTGCCGGTCGCTCGCCAGTTAGCCAGCTGGCTACTGTTAGCTAGCGTGTTTAAAGGGCGCTCCGGGCGCCGCGGCGGTGAGCTGTGTCTAGCCGCAAGTCTCGCAGCCTTTCCGATAAAAAAAAAAAAGAAAGAAAGAAAAACGGGTGAGCCTGGCGTAGGGGAACACCGGCGGGGCTCCCTGACGTCTGACGTCTGAACGGCTGAGCGACAGGCGGGCGGGAGGTCCCCGTGTAGGTCTGGCTTAGCCTAGCCAGGGCGCTTCGCCTCAGCGGCGAACGTGCGACGGCAGAGCCTCGGCCGAGGGGGCGCCGGGGGACGGGGAGGCGTGCGCGATGCCCTTGGTTTCTCTGAGTACGGGGTGGGGAGGTGGCGTGGGACGGTTGACACGGGCGAAATAGATAGACGCGGCTAAAACTGGCGTGAAAATCTATGTCGCCCGACCAACGCGGCACAGGGCGACGTAAAAAAAAAAAAAAGAGAGCGAAAAAGAGCACGCAGCCCGAAAAAGAAACGTCGCTCTGCGTCGGCGCTGTGCTGGGGGACCGTGTCGGCGTCGAGCCGGGGAGCCCCCTTGATACTGCGCCGGCGCCTTATTCCAGCACCCGTTACGGTGAATTCAGCACTCATAAGGGCGGCGTTTGGCTCGCTTACTAAGCGAACCGTCTTTTATTTTTTAACCTTGAATTGCGGTCTGTTCAGAAAATGAGAGGAGGAGGAGGAGGAAGGGGGGGGGGGTAATCTGGCGACAGACCGAGGGAGGTCGATGCCGGTAGCTGGTCCCAGCCGAACCGTGCCGCAGCTCACATTGTGAAAGCTCCCTGACCACATGAACTGTGTGTGACCTTGTTCATTACCCCACTTCCCCCAACCGTTTCTTTTTTGTTTGCGATCGGCGTCTATTTCGTGTCATTTTGCCCCACGGATTCTCATAGAGACTGGAGATATATATATATCTCCATATATATACTATGTGTGTGCGCGCGCGCGTGTGTGTGTGTATATGGTATATGGTGCCGTTTTCGTTTGTGGTATCGTGCAAATAACAGTCAATTATCAATGTGTTTACTGTCTGGTTGAAATTGCTTTCCACATATAGTCTGATTAGATTTTTGTCTGAAAAGTCAACGCTAGACTACCTTGTGGGTGCAACCTGTTCTGTTACACTGCCACCCACCCATTAATAAAACATGGTTGATTCACGTCTTGCACTCGTGATCAAAGGGGTATGTTATGTGTCACCGCGCACTGTTACTTATTTGTTATTAAATTGATTAAAAAAAAAAGTTACTTGATTTAATTATAGTTTTTTTGTTGATGGATTGCCTTTCAGCTGTATTGTTATTAAGTAATTTATGTACAGCTTGTTTTGCTTGGTTCAAGAAGGACCAGAGTGTTTTGAGAGAAACCGTTGAACTCCGCCTTTCAGCATCGGGGATTGATCTAGACCACCTCCCCTTTTTTAAATATAAAGTATTTAAATTTCACCAACTGCTTGCATTGTGGTTCTTTGGTGTGTAGTTGCTCGTCTTATCTAAAAGATGCCGCATACCTATTATACTCGTGGATGATGCTGTTCACAGTGTTGGTGTGAGTAAGCGAGGCTTTGAAACCTAAGCCCCGAATGAGAGTTGTCACGTTTGTGACATTCTCACATCTTGTCGTCTCAATCTGTTTGCCCTCCCCAGGAATCACGCTGTCAATAGGCCACACCCCCATCCGTCGCAGTCATGCACGCATCCGGACATCTGAAGACGTGTGACTTTTAAAGGGACTTGTGGGAAAACGGAGCTTGGAAGGCTCTCAGCGGGAGTTAAATACCGAAGGCGCGCGGGGCTAGGAATACAGCAATGGCGGGCACTCAGACTAGTCTGAAAACTGCTTTCAAAGACTTGACCTCATTCAAGGGCAGTATGAAAAGGTTGTACAGGGAGAGGCTAGAGGATGCACCCATTAAGAAGAGAGTGATGGCAGAGATTAATCTGAAGAGGAGAAGCCTGGAATCAACACCCAAGGTCAAGCGGGAGCACGTAGAGGAGTGCCACGGTGACTCGGACGTGGCAAGCAATGGGGTAGGGAGGCGGCAGTTGCTTGTGGCTAGTGGAGCCAAGGCTCTGGACCTGAGCCCGGGACTCAAACACACGCTGGCCCAGTTCACGCTCAGCAGTCAGAGCTCACTGGGTGGGCCTGCTGCCTTCTCTGCCCGTGGCACTCAGGAGCACGCCAGCTCCCCAGGGTCACTCTCGTCGCTGACCTCGCCGCCCGTGCTGGGGGGCGGCCCATTGCTGGTGCCATGCGACAGCTCCACAGAACTTACACACTCATTGCTGGAGGGCGAGTCCATCTCCTGTTTCGTGGTGGGGGGAGAAAAGCGCCTTTGCCTCCCCCAGGTGCTCAACTCGGTACTGCGCGACTTTTCGCTGCAGCAGATCAATGCAGTGTGCGACGAGCTCTATGTCTACTGCTCCCGCTGCAATGCCGAGCAGCTGCACGTGCTTAAGGTGCTGGGGATTCTGCCATTCAACGCACCATCCTGTGGCCTCATAACCCTGACTGACGCCCAGCGCCTCTGCAACGCCCTGCTGCGTCCCGGCCGCGCCCTCGCGTCAGAACCCACCCAGGGCCTCCTGAAAGAGGGCGGGACCAGCTTCCAGGTGGAGCACCAGTGCTTGGGCAAGGGCCAGGGCCTGTTCGTGCCCCAGTTCTACACCCAGCCTGAGGCGCCATGCATTCAGTGTATAGAGTGCCAGCTGATGTTCTCCCCGGAGAAGTTTGTGCTGCACTCACACAAGTCGCCCGACAAGAGGACCTGCCACTGGGGATTCGACTCTGCAAAGTGGCCTTACTACTTGCAGCTGGCCCGAAAGTACCTGGGTACCGCGGAGGAGGCCTCCCTCAAGCAGCTGTTGGATGAGATGAAGGAGAGGTTCCACTACCCGCTGAAGACGGTGCTGGACAAGGTAAGATTCAACATTCTCATCTCTATAGGTTAGTGAGAGTCTGCACCTCAGCGTCTAGCAGGGGATGGACATCCAGACAGTTTTGTTTGTGACGTGGCTTTTTACACTTCCGTCCTAGACCAGCCATTCTGGTCTGGGTGTGTCAGGACTTCTGCTGTGGTGGGGGGTTGTTTTTCATGGCCTGGCTGGGGGGGGGGGGGGTAGACCCTGCTGTGAGGCTTCTCTCAGTTTTATCGCCCCTGTTTGTTTTGTTAAACTCCAACTGACCCAGACACGGAGAGAAGCAAGCTAGGGGCTCGCCAGGTGCTCAGCTCTTTGTTTTGTCTGGAAGACCGTCCAGCTGGTCCAAAAGGCCAAAGGCCAGTGGGGAACGAACAAACTTTGTTCCCTGGTACAAAACCTCGCGAGGTCCAGATTGTGGAAAAGTCCATGTTGGGCCAAGAAGGGAGTCTGCCGTTTCTCGGATAAATGTGGACGTCTGTAAAATAAGATACAGAAATGCTAAGGGTGATGCGACGTGCTGCGAAAGGCAACATCATGGCTTTTTATATTGAGGTTCCAGAAGGATTCGTGGCCTCAGAGCTGGCGTGTAAAGTCTGGGACGTTCAGGGGAATGCGCCCTGATTCCTGCTTCGTTTGTCAGCGCTGAGAGTCGGTGCGAGACTGGGATATAAAATGCCTCCGGATCGGGTTTCTGGCTCATCTCATGACTACGGTGTCTTCACCGGCCGGGGGGGCGCCCCCCCCCCCCCCCGCCCGGCCGCGCACGCCCCCCCCAGTCAAGCGCCCGGCGGGGCCGGCATCCCCCAGTCTAGCGCCCGGACGGGCTGGCAGCCCCTAGTCAAGCGCCCGGACGGGCAGGCAGCCCCAAGTCAAGCGCCCGGACGGGCAG
>JAODJX010000047.1:4508695-4529263 GCA_026776945.1 Isichthys henryi
TTTGATTGGCTGGCCTTACCCCCCCCCCCCCCGAATCTGGTGTTCTGATGACACCATGCTGTGCCGGGTAAGGAAGCGGGTCTCCAAACCGTTGGGTTCGGCTTCAAACCGGTGACCGCCACCTGAGCACTATGCCTGCCTTCCACCCTCCTGAGCGCCAGAAGGAGAAATGGTAAACGCGGAAACGGGGGATCGAACTTGCAGAGTAACCTGGAGTTTGGACCCCCCCCCCCGTGAAGTTTATTTTAAAACGCTTTGGAGGACATAGAATTTGGGGGGAGGGGCGATCCAAAAGGCAAATGAAGTGATTGTGAGGAAGATGATCCCTGTGTCGTCTGTCAGGACAAAAATGTATAAACGGGAATGAGAAACATTGGCTAACGTGACTGGCCTACAGAAGAGTGCATGGTGAAGTGTAAGGTCTGCAGAATGACCTCTTCAGGCTTCCCCTGCCTCTGTCTCCCTCAGGCATATCCAGGACCCTGCGAGCCAGCGTCTTACCTGGAATAAACCTCCAGAACATGTCCTGGTCATCAGGAAGATTCGCGACAAGAACCTGTTGGAACCGTTCAAGGAGCTGTGCAAGTTCCTGATTGAGGTATCGGGGTGGACTTTTATGTGGGTTAGGGCTGTAGATACGAGTTGTTTGAGTGTACAGTCTCACGCACACGTTGAGCCGATCCATCTGTACCTTGTTCCGGTCATATCAGCCTGTGTTTTACAATAGATTCGTGCATTGGTATTATGTGCACCACACAGCTCAGCTCAGCTAACTTCTCCTCATAAGACATTCCTCTAAGACCAGGAATCATTCTCATAGCTCTACATTGCACCCTTTCCAAGGCAGCAATGTCCTTCTTAAGGTTTGGTGACCAAACCTGCACACAATATTCTAGGTGGGGTCTTACCAAGGAATTATATAATCGTAACATCACTTCCCTTGATTGAAACTCCACACATCTAGAGATTTAACCCAACATTGTATTGGCCTTTATTATTGCTGCCCCACAAGCATGCTGCTATCAGTATCTGCTACACCACCCACCTTGGTGTCGTCTGCAAATTTAACCAGTTTACTGTATGTATTAGTGTCAATATCATTAATGTAAATTAGGAACAATAGTGGTCCTAAAACAGAACCCTGCGGTACCCCACTATGAACGCGGGCCCACTGTGACATTGTGCCTCGAATAACTATTTGGTGCTTCCTGTCAGTTAACCAGTTTTCGATCCAAGCTGCTACAGTTCCTAAAATCCCTGCAGCTTTGAGCTTAAGCAAGAGCCGTTTGTGGGGGACAACATCAAAGGCCTTCTGGAAATCTAAGTAGATCACATCGTAGGCCTTTTTGTGATCAATTTCTCTTGTAGCTTCCTCAAAGAACTCAACTTAGAATTTCTTCCTCAAAGAAGTCAAGTTATGGTTATAGCTCTACTAGGCCATTTAATCTGAGTACTGTTCTTGTCCCAGTATACATGCACAACAGAGGAATTGATTTATTGACTGAAGCATGATCGACTCCGATACAATAGGTGGCGATATGGCTCCTTTCAGCTTGTTAGTATTGGGCTATTTCTGGTTGACCTATTACGTCATAGACGTATAAAAATTGTGAAATTATCAAGTTACACACGTTTTAATTGTGATATGAAACAAAAGAAAGAGTTCAACATAAATTTCTCACGAACCCGTCTAGGAGTGATTTAAACAGCAAGGATGAAAATGATTATGATTGTCTCGGAGAAGGCATGGAGCGCTCATGCAAAGTGTGTGGAACTAAATTTTAAACTGATTTTTAAATGTATGCTAGATAATCTTGAAAATGAATATTCCTTAAAACTGCAAATTGGGTAGTTTCAGAGCACTGTACATTTCCCACGTACTATACGTCCTCTGCTTCTGTTACTTCCGGGTCAAAGCCCAATTCTGGAGCATGCGCAGAGCGCCCAGCACAGTTTGAGGTCGATGGAGCATAATTCAGGAGCAAGTCCAACTCACCGTCGCATTATCTTCGTGTCTTAGACTCACTAACATTTTTACACGTACTTAAAATCCGGTTTTAGTCCGACTAACGATTTTCTTGATGTGCTTTCATTTAAAATTATGTGAGAGACACCTTTCACGCCATGTTTTTTTGGGGGTTTCTCTTTTGCTCACCCTTTCTAGACAAACCTGTCATGGCTTCATCATTTATAGTTCCCACATTCTCGTTTTCTCATCCTCACGATGTGCTTTTTGCACGCCGACTCTGTGTCTGAGCTCCGCCGTGAGCGCATGGAGCTGTACACCTGTGCAAAATGCGTATCCTTGGCCTTTAGACTTATTTGACTTACGCTACATTTTTTTTGCTTCAGTATATCTGCAACACAAACGTAAAAAGAGGAGTAGGGTTGCACGATTCTAGGTGAAATATGACTACTGCTATGATGATTTTTTCCCCTTTAGAATCAAGAATTTTTTTGCCGTGCATATTGTGTTTTTGAAGACGAAACAAACGTGGGTCTCTGTAGAATCTGTATCGTTTAACATACCGATATTGCCAGCCAATATTCACTATTTATAAGAGGTTTCGAAGTGCCAGCCTGTGACGTGCTTATTATTTGTTAAATCTGGCTTGTAGATCGAACTTATTTTCCACAGAATAAAAAACTGTGACATTATTCCACTAATCTGCATTGGCAAGCATGAACACATGAATAAACAATATACATATAATTCACTAAACAGCTGCCATTAAAATTGACTCATGTGGGGGTGGGCTGATTAGTACTTATCAGTTTTTAGTCTCTGGGAAAACTGTCGGTCAATGGGCCAGATTTAATTGATTTTCAAATGGTAAACCCTTGTCATATATTATTGTAATTGCACACACCAATACCTTGGCAAGGAGCCACTTAGGGGACAGGGTTGGATAATATTATTTTTAAACAGTTTTTAATTCCCTTCAGTGAATGCAAATGTGGCTTTAAATGCAAGAAGTTAAAAAAATAATAGCAATACATGTTTTTTATTTTTTTAAAATTTTTATTAAACTACATCAGAAATGAAAGGACTAAACTGAAAGCCAATTCATAAATCTTTGTTAACTTGCCTTGTGTTCAGCGTAAGTCTGATTAAGTTAATAATCGGCAGTTAGTAGGAACAGACGCTGAGTTATTTGTGCAATATCGCCGATTACCGATGGTATCATCATTCTGCCCAGCCCCACTGAGAATCTTTGGGAATCTCCCCCCATTCTCGGCAGTAGTAAGGACCACCACCTCGCATCTCTGCCTGCTTTCAGGAGAAACAGCTGGTGGTCTATGTCGAGAAGAAGGTGGCAGACGACGCGACCCTGTCTCAGGACGAGACCTTCGGCGCCATCGGAAACCAGCTGTGTATCTTCAGAGAAGGTGGTGCACATTGTGTTGGTGCAGAGGTCATGTGACAGATGTGGCCACTTTGGTCATGTTCCACATTTACGGATGTTTACTCGGTCTTCTTAATGCCCTACAGGCTATGATGACATTTCGGACTGTATAGACCTGATCATCTGCCTGGGAGGGGACGGCACCTTGCTGTATGCATCCTCTCTGTTCCAGGTAATAACTGTATTCAGAAGGCTACAGTTACAGTGTGGTCGGTGAGGCTGTGGGGGAGGGTTAATGAGGAACTGGGCGGTACTTTCAGGAAGCTACCAAAATAACTGAGAAACATGACTTGTATTCAGAGTGGTTGCCATGTATTCGTTTATGGTTTCTTGAACTGTAAGTGCCCATCAATAGCAAGGTTCCCCAGTTCTGGTTCTGGAGAGCCAGAATCCAGCTCAGTTTGCGGATTTCCATGCTCAGACATACCTACAAAAACTTGGTTATTAGCTGATTAAGATGTGTTTGAGTGGGGAAGTCTGCAAACTGTGCTGGATTCTGGCCTCCGTGACAGGGATTGTGGAAGCCAGGTCTGTTGTTTAAGTAGTGAGTTTGATCAGGTGCTGTATGCAGAAGATGTGGTCTAGTTGTAGCACATGGAAAAGGACAGTGCAAAAAAGATATGGATGCTCAGTTAAGTAGGTTGATTGAGGGATATGAAGCACTGCTGGTCATTGTCTAGCAGGTTGACCTAGACAGGGTTGGTTGGAATGGACCCATCAGGATGTGAGAGGTTAGGTGAGCATTCTCCCACGGTCCTCAGTACATGTCTGTCAGTACATGTGTGGTTCATGATGAAAGAAGCCTACAGGCTGCGTTTTCCGTACGCCGAAGAGTTCTTGACGCTCTTTTCAGATGTGGCTTTGCGTTCTCTTACGCCCTTCAGTAGCAAAAGTACACAAACACGAAGCCAGTCAGACTGATTCTCTTCATCCTGCGGTGCGGCCTTTCTGTTCCAGTACAAGCAGAATTCTCTTTGATGACGTCGCCCCCACCTCGCAGCTGACCTAGAATCTGTCCAGAGAGGTTGTTCCTTTTGCCGTCCCTTTGTTTTCCTGGTTGTCTGGGACTGCATGCGTACCTGACAAAAATCATGAGCCTCGCAGCCTCACTCTTTGTGGTTGTGGTCACGTGACCTGGTGCGGCATAGCAGACAGCTTGCTGCTCGATGCTCAGTCTGTTGGTTTTGTGGTATGTACTTGCTGTCTCATTCTCCTGCAGACAGATGAAAATGGCTGTTTTTTTTTTGCCAGTTATTGAGAATTGCGTCATTCAAATGAGAATTGTACTAGGATCGATCATTCCTTCATTGTATTTATATTTAAAAAGATTTTAGCATTTCATATCTGAATTAAAAAATTGCATTTCCTTACGATTAAAAATAGTTTGACCATCATTAGATTGACACATAGTGGTGCATATTAATAAAAGAAATACAGTTCTATTTTACAAGTCAATTAAAAGGTAAATTATTAGGCACTATAATGTAGTACATAATGTAAAAATATGTAATACAAGAACCAAAGACATTAAAAGTGAGATATGAATCATATTTGTTAGGTGTATACCTATCAGCAATATATTTGTAAAAATGTATATTACTGAGTATTTATAGCAAAATAAGTACTGAAATTGAAAATACTGACTGGATTAAAATCTTTACCCTATTTTACCCCCTTTAAATAAGTACATGTATGTGAAGCCTGGTAACTGTGGTGCTGTATCGAGTTTCTCTCTCTGTCCCTCCCACCGAAGGGCAGTGTCCCCCCCGTCATGGCATTCCATCTGGGCTCGCTGGGGTTCCTCATGCCGTTCAGGTTCGAGTCCTACAAGACGGAGGTGGCCAAGGTGTTTGAAGGTATGCCGCTCGCATGCCGGGTGTCTTCCAAGGGTCGTGGAGTTTGGCTGCTTAAACCTTAAACTTTGTACATTCTGCCCTGGCTGTGTCTGCCCACTGAGCAGATCAGTTTATTTAGTTATTGTTTGTCTGGTTTTACTTGGCAATTTATTGCATTCTTTAAAAATAATTTACATGTAATGGAAAGAAATTTAATTTCGTAGACATCTTAGCAGTACATTCTTATCAGTGAATGGCAGACTTTTAACATGGCTGCATCCGTGTGCATAATTGTGTTTACAAGTGTGGGTGTGTGTTTGTGACCGTGCAACTGTATGTGTGCATGTGTGTGGTTGAATGTATGCATGCAGGTGTGTGATCTGTGTACATGTTTATACTTATGTGATCGTATGTATGTGTTTGCACTTGTGCAATTTTGCATACGTGTACGTGTTTGTGTGTCAATGTATGTCTGCATGCCCTTACAGGGAATGCAGCCATCACCCTGCGCAGCCGTCTGAAAGTGAAGGTGGTGAAGGGCACGTCGCAGAAGATGCGTCAGTCCTACATGGTGGAGAACGGTACCTCATCCCCTAAGGGGAACCCCCATGCTGGGGAGGACAGTGATGCCGGCAAGGTCACCTTGCAGCTGCAGGTAAGGGTGTTGCCAATGTTGGTGAGTCGTTTTCCTTGCAATGGAGAAGAATGAGTAAATGCATGTTCATGCTGGGCGGGGCCTCCGCGATCTTGTTTTGGGTTGGACCACATGAAAAGACAAAAGGCACAAACAATGAGCTATTTCTGCCTTTAATCTCCATGGTGATGGAGGCATGTTTTGTTTGTGTAGAAATTTCACTGACCTTGAAAGTCATCGCATGGTGTCACATCACTGATGCATTGTCACATTTCAAGGTGACGAAGTAAATATAAAGATTCATTGATTAATCGAGGTTATTGTCCCAGGAATCTGACCTAATGTATGATGAAGAATGTTTTGTATAGCAACTGTAATTTAAAAGTATGCTAATGATCATTTAATATCGTGTCATTTTTCCAGGTTCTGAATGAGGTTGTGGTGGACAGAGGTCCCTCTTCCTACCTCTCCAACGTGGATCTGTATCTCGATGGCAGGCTGATCACCTCAGTGCAGGGAGATGGTATGACTGTTAAAATGGAGTGTGTGTGTGAGAGAGAGAATGTTACAGGGATGGACATAGCTGGTACACAAGTATGCATTCACCTTTAATAACGGTACATGCAGCAATCAATGAATGTATTTTACTGTATCTGCGCCTCATTTTAACCTCTATACCGCGAATGAAGTACAAACCCAGCTTTCCTAGTTGGTCTCCCATCCAAGTACTGGCCAGGCCCAAACCTGCTTAGCTTTAATTGGATTTCCTGGGTTGATCTGCAGGTGCAATGGCTGCTGGCAATATGCATGTGTGTGGTTGCAGGGGATGTAGTTGAACCCCCTACTGGTCAGGTGAAAATGCTGTTTAAGTTCATCCATCGATTTTCTGAAGCCGGGGGCAGTTCAGCAAACTTCAATAAGACAGACCTGAGAGAGATGTGAACCCTGGTCCCACAGGTGTAAGGCAACAATTCTAACCACTGCACCACCAAGCCACTCATATTAAATGGTTTGTCAAATCAACGTAATTTTTTTTTATTGTAAATGTATTTACTGTTATTTTACAAGTTTATCTGGCTCTGGGAGAAAAGCCTAGACTTTCGGCCTAAGAGCTGGGGTGGGCGATCATATCCAGAAAGGCCCATTGTGTGTGTGAGTTTTCACCTCAACTCATTAATTAGATTACTAATTAGAGGGCTGATTGGCTGAAGAGTCCTCACACCTGGGTTTGAACAGCTGACCTAAAGGTTATCCTAAAACCTGCACACACACTGGCCCTTTGCAGATAAGATTGCCCAGCCCTGTCCTAGAGTCTCCTGTGTGTGTGTTTCCCTTACATTTGCATTATTTATTGCATGCACCATGTTTATTTGCATTTAATTGCTTTCAGGTGCTGTAGCTGAATATTTTTCTTAATCGGGCTGGTTTAGCTGACTACTATACTTGGTTTAATCGTAAAAGCTAAGGGGCCTGGGCCTGCCCCCCCAGCCCTCTGTAAGTGCATCCCTGCCCCCTCTCAGGTGTGATCGTGTCCACGCCCACCGGCAGCACCGCCTACGCCGCAGCGGCCGGCGCCTCCATGATCCACCCCAACGTACCCGCCATCATGGTGACACCCATCTGCCCACACTCTCTCTCCTTCCGGCCCATTGTGGTACCTGCTGGCGTGGAACTCATGGTGAGACAGTACACGTGTGTTTGGAGACTTCTGAAGGTTTATTAATGTAGCAGAGAAAGATGGAGTCTTTTGTTTCTGCAGATAACTTTGTCCCCAGATGCCCGAAACACAGCCTGGGTGTCCTTTGATGGCAGGAAGAGACAAGAAATCCAGCATGGAGATAGGTACTTCCAGTCAGTACCGGTCCTAGCCGACAGGAATGGCCGGCCCAGTTTCTAGTTCTCAGGAACAGCTCGGACTCGAAACTGCAGCTGTTCCGATTGGCTTCCTGTTACATGTTCTCATTCCCCCGCAGCATTAAGATAACGACGTCCTGCTATCCTGTGCCGTCGATCTGCTGCCACGATCTGGTGTACGACTGGTTCGAGAGCCTGGCCGAGTGTCTGCACTGGAACGTCCGTAAGAAGCAAGCCCAGCTGATAGATGTCACGGATGACTCCGATACAGAGAACTGAGCCCCGCCCCTACTCCGACACTAACTTGCCTACCTAGAACAAAAAGGTACCAGATCAGCTTGTTGGTGAGTGTTACTTCTATCTCATAACGGTCCAAGTGAAGCCGACTGAGCAGGCCCACTGCAGTCCCTTTTGAAGTGTCGTTCCCCGGGTTCATTGCCGTTAAACCCAAAAAAAAAACTGTTCATGGCTACAATAAACGTCCTTTGGTAAATAATAAAGATGAGATGTTTACCACTGACGTTTGGGTGCGACTGAAGTCTTGATCACATATGACTCCAACATCTACTTCCACACTCATTTAACTCAACCTGTTAATGAATATTAGCATTAGATGGATCAATAACACACACACACACACCATCTGCTTGCTATACATTTATTGCAATGAAAAGATACAGATATACTTTCAAGATAGACAATTATTTAAATTATATTCCAGTAACCTCAAAAGACCATCCTCAATTTTATATCGATCCAAATATGGACAACCTAAATGGCTGCAGAAGTTTGGATTGGATAAAGGTTTCATACATGGATAAGTAGCTATATTTTACAATATACTGATAATGTGCGACACTCAAATACAATTTGAGATTTTAAAACTAGCTCTGCCAATGCCTACGATACAGCTACTGGCACCTTTCTCTCAGAAAGACTAGCAGTAACCAGGGGAGACAGAAAATGCGGTTATCCGGTCGGAAGAGATGAAGAAGCAGGCCAAGCGATAGTCGTGGCAGAAAACAGCACTGTTACCGTGACTCCAGAATGGTGACAGGCTGGTTGGTCCTTCTTCTTAGTGGCAGATGAGTGAGAGACGATCTCCCAGTTTATGGGTTTTCACGGTGGTCTTGCGTTACAACGAACCTGGCGGCAAGCGTGTTGTTTCTGTGATGGTGCTTTTCTGGTGCAGTATTTCGATCAAATCCTGTGCTACATGATAGAGTGAAAGGATACGGGGTGGTAGAGGCCAGACACTTTCCTGGCAAAGTGATTCACTCCATACCGACAGCCAACATGATCAGAATGAAATGTTAAAAGTTTACCTATGCAGTCCAGGCGACTTGTGTATATATATATATATATAAAAAAAAGTAACACTTAAGAAGGTAACTACAGAGATACAAGACTAAATTATAAATCCAAATTATATTCATACATGATTTTTTCTTAAATGTCAATTCCCTCGAGTAAACTCACCGATGGTTATTCAGAGATTACCGTGAAAGAAACTTCAGGAAAAAAGAACGTGGGGACGGTTACAGGCTAGTTCTATACTCTTGAAATGGTTAGGATTTATTAACGTTGACGTACTGTCAAACCTTGCATAAAAACGATGTTCTCAAGTTTTTTTTCTTCATTTTTTCTTTTCTTTAAATCACTAACACTATGACGCAGGAGTCCCTTAAAACATAGTAGCCAAGAAAGACAAATGTTAAAGGTACAAAGAGGACAATACTGGAGCATAATCCCCAGAAGCAGGGTCACTTGCCAGCGGGTTAGTTCATGTCGTGAACTAATTCTGGACACCATTCTGGAGTCACGGTAACAGTGCTCAGGGTGTCTGACCCTGTGGCGTCAGACTCACAAACTGCACAGGTACAGCCGGCAATAACTTAACGGCAACGGATCACAGATGGGCTACACTGACACCTAGAGGAGATCACAAGTCTTGCATCACAAAATCTGCCCACTTGTAACACAGATATATTAGGGATCTCAGCTCGGTTTTCCCTTGACTTCAGTTTAAGAAATTGATAACTAACAGTGATTTTTAAAACCAAGTTCTACTTACAATAAATGTAATTACTCAACTGTGTGAAAACAGCAATTTGTACCTTGTAAAAACCATCTGTTTGGCACTAAGTTAACATATATATGCCGTTATACGTGTGCTCCAACATTGTCATGGGAAAAAGAGGCATTCAGATTTACCCAATCGCACCGCCTCATTACAAATTCTCTCGTCTTCGAAGGGTCATCATTGGTTGTGCCAGTTATGTCACTGAGGTCCAGACATTGCCTGCCGAACCAAAGAGTCAAAAAAACAAACAAAACACGACGTGTCTAGAGCACAGTCATCTTTCTGAAAAGCCTTCTTGACAGAAAGGTAGCACGGGTCAGGGGTCAGAAGTCGTACACATTTCTAATTATTCTCCCACAACCCACGAGTCTTCTGAAGACAGAGGTGTATCTATAACGAAACATGGAAACACGGAATTCTTAAATGTTCATGCAGGCTCGTCAGCAATATGGGGGGGAAAAGGACTGCGATCCGTTAAATGGCCGCCCTTAAACACACATCACCCTCAGGGATCACGCAGACTTTGGTCCTCCCAAATTACCCTCCTAGAGAGTTTCTTTTGAAGTCCGGGTTTAGTGTGAAGCTCACACATTTAACGGGTTAACGAAAGCACAAACTGCAACGATAGCCCCGCCCATCCCCATAACCCTGGTCCTTGACGCCTGCAGCATCTGCGGCCCTAAAATCTCAAACAGAACCAAGATGACCCGTGCAACAAAGAGAACCACCAACTAACAGGTAATGAATGGCCTTAAGGTGGGTTAAAAACAGATTCTTAAAACAGGAACTGTTCCTGAACCCAGAAATCGGGGGAGGGAATAAAACTGAATGAAAGTTTTCTAATTTTTTATACAATGGGAGAGAAACTCAGAACCTCAGTATTTTTAGTAAGAGAATTTGCCTTTGCCCCAAATGACAATTAGGATCCCCATTTGCATTCTTTGTGGAAGATCTCATCCAAAACGAAAGCGAGTGCCTCTCTTCTGCAAGGTAGAAGTTTGAGTCCTAGTAGAGTGTAGGAGTTCTTTAGATGTTTATGTTTCACCAGGCGAGAGCTTTGCCTCACTCTCTTCCCCCTCCTCCTCCTCATACTCTCCTTCGTCTTCCTCCTCTTCCTCTGTGTGCTGTTCCAGCTCCTCCCTGGTGATCATTTCAAAGTCGTTGCCGTTGCTGTGTTGCGATCCCTCGTCCTCACGCCGATCACTGTCCGTGTCTCCGCCCTGTCCCTCACCCCCCGAACCCTCCCCCGCCGCCTTAGTCTCCTCCCCGTCATCGTCCTCCTCTTCCTCGTCCCCATTGCCGTCTTTCTTCTCGCCATCTGACCTCTCTTCACTGTCCGATTTCTCCTTGGCCGCGGGCTCCAGCGCCTCCACCTTGACCTTCTCCGAGGCGGCCTTCTTGCCATCAGCCCGTGGGCCCTTATACTCGTGCGTGTAGAGTGGCCTAAAGGAATCTATGAAGCCCACATCTGCCGTAAGGTTCGGCAGGAACCAGAAGTGATGCCGCCCTCCGGTCACCACCCAGATGATCAGGAACAAGATGCAGCGAGCTGAGGACAGAGGTGGGTATTAACAACTATGAAGATGTACAATTATCAAATACAGAATATATAAAGACGCTAAAGCTGTGACTATACAACAGCCAATGTCGTACATACATCTCGCCATGAGAGCACGCAGGACACACCAAATGTCGCATTAAACACTTCACCTTAGGCGCACCACCCGTCACACTAAATGAAAATAAGGTATTTTCACCCATCCGGGGTGACAGTTTGAACACCACGTGCAGTGAGAGCATCCCTGGGTGGGACACCTACCCACGGCCAGCAGAAGGATGCTGGCAACAAAGCAGCCGGCCGCCACACTCAGGTAATACACAGCGACGCGCATCTCTGTGGGCCAGAGCGGGAAGAGGGTGGCCGCGATGACGGCGATGACTGCACGAGAGAGAAAACAGACTCACTATGGGGATTTTCCAATAAAGACTTCAGCTAAACGGTACTTATAGCATTATTCTGTGGATCGGAGTGTGACATAATTTAAACAGTTCAAATTCTTTGTCTGAAAACACTCACCTAGCATGAGTCCCATAGCAAACGTCTTGAAATGTACTGGGTCATAAATCCAAACATATACCTGTAAGCAGGACAGAAGACAAGCAAAGAACCAAACAAATGATTACGACTCGGAATAAACACGGTAATGGATTCAACTGTGAATTTAGCTGAAACCTCCCCCAGCCACCCCCCCCCTCCCCAAAACAGCTGTACTTCTCCACACTTCATCTGACTTTTGTGTTCTCAGTTAACGTAACTGCTACACGACCTGTAATACCTGAAAATATTACGACGAATAAAATACAATTATACTGATATGTTTGAAAACGTGGCTTGTGTTAGTCATAGATGTGCAATAATTTACTGTAAATGTATTTACTTTTTTTAACAAATGTATCTGGATGCATGACTGGCTCTGCTCTAGATTTGCCGACACTACAGAGCAACCGCCCACTAAACGGGATTTACAACATCAGCCATAACTTAATTGCTAAATAGTGAAATGTTTTGGTAAGATGTTCTCATCCACTGTGGTGTGTTCTCATGGTTATACATGTACAGGAGCAGTTGCGGCATCAGCACTCATGCCCCTGACGGGGCCCAAATCGGCGCCCCCCCTCCCCCCCAGCGTCACTGACCTCGTTCCCGTCCAAGAACACCTGGTCGTCATGTGGATCCAGCTTGAATTTCTTCTTTGTGTCCTTCTTCTTCTTGGGAGTCCCAGGGCTCTCCTCCTACACGGATGGACGGAGGATGTATCTCACCAGCAGGTGTCACTCTAACCCCGCAGCCGCTAGCACTAAGGCTTAGCTACACTAAATGTACTGTGCCCTTGCCTGCAGGTTTACACTGCATATCTCCACTTCAAGCAACATATTAACCATCAGTCCATCCATCTATGGGCAAAGTGTCATCTCTGAGGCTACAGATCCATGCCGGCGATTGGAAGGTTGCTGGTTTGAATCCCATGAATGCGAGGAGTGATCCTACTCTGTTGGGCACCTAAGCTAAGCCTTTAACCTGCGATTACTTCATCCTGGATATGACCTTAATCTACATCCAGCCCTGCAAGCAGGTCCTCCAACTTACAGGAAAATTTGGGGGTTGGGGGCAGGATTGACACTCCAGCCACTGGGAGAAAAAACTTCAGAGTAGTTTGGTGCTGATGTATCACCCACTGCACAGCTGCATTCAGGTTCTCATCCCTGAGGTGGTTTGTCATGTGGTGGGTGTGACAACGCGCTGTCATCAGCAAACGCTCCTTACCTCCCTCCCTCCGCTCGCTCATCCATCCATCCACTTACCCTGGTTTGAGTGGCGTATCCCAAGCGACACAAGGCAGGATGTACCTATAGATAATAATGACAATCTTCTGCAAACCAGGATGAATTAGGCAAACACTACGTACCGTTTTCTCCTTTTTCGACTCTGCCACCTCAGACTCTTTCTTCTTCTCCTTTTTGCCCCTTTTATCCTCCTCCTTTCCGCTTTCGATCTTGACCTTCTCTCTCTCCTTCTCCTTATCCCTCTCTTTTTCCTTCTCCTTCTTGGTATCTTTCTCGGGCTTCTTCTTCATCACCTTCAGGGCCCGGTGGAAAAACTGCTTTTTCAGGAGCCTGCAGTGAAGATCAGTGACGTTTTCAGTCAGTCTCCAGTCTATTTAACTCCTGCTGTCTGGCAAGAACAAAACGGGAACCGACGACTGCACCGGTGTCTTTCAGAAAAACCAAGTTCAATAAGATACACTTCTAGTGATAAGACGGAAGCTCCCCTTTCTACACACAACCAGTTGGCACTTTCATTTTTTTTTCTGCATAGACAAGCTGCACACAGTGCGGCAAACAGTGAAGCACATCACAAACATGCAGATGCGGTGCAGCTGATTTTAATCTCTTACAATATATAACGCGTTTTCACCACAGACCCTTCCTGTTTTTCGACTGCCTGACTCCATTGAAACTCCCTGCTATTCATATACACAGCAGCTGGCTAAGTGCTCTTAGCGGTTTAAATCACCGAGCTTTTCGCGTTACTAGGCAACAGAGAAACAAGAGTCACCCCTCGAACCCTTTAACCCATATTTGTATATATGCATTCGCTGTTCGTGGTCAGGATGTCTTTTACATTCTACGCAGGAGACACACAGGTGACTCGCCTGTGGGGGGCGTTAGCCAGAGGGGCAAGCCCACCTGTTGCAGTAGTCGACCACAGACTCCCTGGTAGTGAAGATGGCGTCTTCGGCTTTCTTGGCTTTGGCCCACTTGGAGTCCAAGAGACAGTCCACTGCTTTGGAGGCTGTGGGTCACACCAAAATGGGGGGGGGGGCGGAGATGTTTGCTCTTTTCCTGTAAAAGGACCTCAGCACTAAACATCTTGAGAAAACTGCTCTTAATCTTCATTATCACAGGATCTCGTTCGCCTTTATCCCATATCTGATTCAGGAATGAACCCAGCCCATGTTCAACAAAAGGGAAAGCAGGAATTAAACTTAGAACCATATGGTTTGGGTACAAAACAAAGCACAGACCCTCTCCTTACATGCCTGAATCAAACAAAGTTATAATTTATTTACCATTTGCAGAAATACCAGTTCCGGTACATTACAATGGTTCTTCTGGCATGTCTCATCTTATCTCCTTTGAGGTACAAGCAAAGAGAGTTGAGAATGAAGTTTGGGGTCAGGCCATTTATTCGCCCCTTGGAGCATTTTGGGGGTTTAGGGCCTTGCCCAAGGGCCCAACGGTGACTATTCAGCAAAGGCCACGGCTCGAACCGGCGGTCTCCTGATCACAGACAGCCTTAACCCGCTGAGCCAGACCAGTCCGCAAAAAACTTACTGCCCAAATGGAGACTTGAATCTGGACAGGACACTAGCTGAGCGAAACACATGGCGCAGAGCTACGGAAAGTGCTATTTAAGCGACGCCAAAATGCCACACGACATCACAGCAAGCGGAAAACGAGTGCCAGGCGGGCCGGACCACGCACCGATGAAGTACTCCACCCGGTGTCCCACCATGTTGGTGGACTTGGTGGGGCAGTTAAAGCGCAGATACTTGGCCACCGCCTTCTCCTCCTTGGTGGGCTCACCGACCTCCTGCAGGGGGACAGACACGCATACCCAGGAATTAATGCTTCAAGGTCTAATCACCCCAGGACTTGGGCAGCAGTTTACATGAAAACAGGGCTGCCTAGGGGTCGATCCTGTGCAAGACTAAACCCGTCTACCGAAAGCACTGAAGGATAATGAGGACCTCAAAGAATGTGTCATGTTAAAGCTTTGACCCCCCCCCACACACACACACACACACACACACACACACAGTCGCAATATACCAATCACACAGAAATAAAATATGCACGGAAGCACTGCACTTCAAAAATGATTCACACAATTAATCACGACACTTAAAAAAAACGCTACAACTGACCGCAAAGACAACCACTACACGTCAAAAAACTCAGAGGCAATAAAACGCTGAGAAAAATGTAAACCGTAAGAATGGACTCCACAAAATAGGTATGGTTGTAAAGTGGTGATAGATAGGATGGACTACTTAGCGATAGCTACATAACTTGACGTTTGACAAAACATGCAATGTCTTTACAGCATTTTGGTGCCATTCAGACGTCATTCCATCAAATGAAAAATTAATTTATGGTGTATTTATATAAATGACTTGTATCTTTATAAAAGAAAATATGTGTGTTGGGTGGTGGAGCTACCGTCCATTCATCTATCAAAAGGGGGCCTTGTTCCTCGTCTGTGTCTCTTTTCAACCCTGAAACCGAGTTTCGTTTCTTGCTGTCCCCAGTGAGCCCATCAGAAACGGCCCGTGACACTTACAGCAATGGCCGTGCCACACCTCCCCCATCACATCAGTTCAGCGTCTGTTCACCAGTCAGTCATGAGACTCATTTCCAACAAGAGAAGAGAAACCACCATAGTACCACTTGAGTGGCCTCCTCCAATCACCTTGCATGGAGGTCAGACCTCAAAGCTGCATTCGAAAAATCTAACTAATACTACAGAAAATGAGATATGTTTACATCTCTCCTGTACAGCTGCACCATAAACCCTCTTATTTAGATCTGTTCCTACTTATCATCACATTTGAATGACCAAATATAGCGTGTATGCAAAAGCACTTTTCAGACCATGTCTTATCTGCCTCGTAAGAAAGCAAGAAAATTACACAACTGAGAACTTGTGTAAATAACCCTCTAGTTTTCCTTTCTAAGTCATTGGGTAGAACATTTGTTTCAAACTGGCGACTTTATTCTTTAACTTGCTTTTTTCCTGACAATTTCATCCAAAGCATTAACTTTTAGCTGGATAATTTACTAAAGCAAGTCAGATCAAGATGACTTGCTGGAACTTCCGGATCTGCCGAACATGGTTACAAGGCTTCCTGTGAGATACACACAGCCCTTGGCACACAACAGTTTACACATTAGCTTCAGGCATTTCTGAACATTGGACCGCTGTTATTTGACAACACACGGTCACATGGATCAACTGCAAAGCTGGCGACAGTCAGCAGCACCAGTAAACATCACCCTGTTCCTTATTCTAAGCTGCTCCGACACATCAGTCTTGCCAATGCATTATGACGAAAGCTACAGCTTCCTGATACTGCCTGATATTGATGAAATGACACAAACAGTGGCAAAACAGAGACAGAAGGTCAGCAGTACACAGGATGATCTTCCTGCCTGGGCCAAAATGTCACCAAGACTGACTGAAGGCTCTTTGTTCACTGTCCCCCCCCTCCCTCCCCTGGAAAAGAACACCATGTTTTCCTTATTGTGCTTCTGCATTTGTCTACCTGTCAGCTTCTCAGCTGAGGAAGTCAGCACCACGCACATTAGTTACACAGTACCGAATTGTCTAATAACCACTCAATTTACTTTCCAGTAAATGTCTGTTGCAAGTAGCTGTATTTCAACAGTATGTCTGCACTGCAACTAAACGATTTCAAAAATACATAACGTTGTAATTTATGACTAACTCTAGCCACTCCTTAAGAATATATATCAGAACTTTATGCCACAAATATCATGTATAACCAAAAATTCAATGTATCTCAATGGAAGGCAATCATCAAATACCTCAAAATACGCAAAATGTATTCGCAAAATGCTCTCGTTAGGGTGCACCTTAGAATCACCTAAAGCACGAATACACAGTCCCAGGCTGCAGGGTCGCTTTTAAATCGAGCTCGCAGTGCTCAGCTCCGTTTTAGACGATCTGTAACTCCTGTCAGCATCGGTTGGTTAAAGTTGGATGGATCCCTGCTAAATAGCATGTCAGATCTATTGAGGAGTCAGCCTGGTCCAGACACTTCGTCTGATCACACACGCCGCATAATACCAGGCAGTCTGGGCGCTTTCTTGTTAGAATGAACCGGTAGTTGTCAAGCCGGCTTCTTTGAGCATGAAAACATCAAGATGCCTTTTAAATAAGCAAAATTCGCAAACATTCAAATAAAGGTAGAGTCACCATCTTTTAAAAAACAAAATTCAAAAAGCAAAGGAGCGTGGAAGAGCGTTTCACCCTTATATTTATCGACTGCACTACATATAAAGATGCTGATGTTTGGATTTGACATTGATTATAGTTTAGATATATAACTAACGAAAAAGTACATCCACTGTAATATGTGAAACCTGCAAATTAGGGTTCAGCCTCAAATTTTCTGGAGGTTCTGGCGGAGAGACACTCATGCAGGCTGGAGATTAAACACCGGGCGATGGCGAGCGAAAGGGAGCGCCGCCTCAACCACCTGGACCAGCGGTGTGTGAAACTGATGGACGGGTGTACGGGAAGACCCACACGCGTCATTAAAATCAGTTTATCACTGCCGTCTGGGTCTTTACCTCAACACTTACGCTGTTCTACACGGGTAACCAGCTTACCGTTACTATATTCTCTAAATAGAACAAATAATACAACATTTCATAGCGCTTCACGATACCGGCAAGTTATGGGGAGAAATGGAAGTTCTGCCCACCAGCAGTAGCAGCTGTTTAGGTAGATAGACACCCCCCGCGACAGAACTGTCACCTCAAAACCACAACTACGAGGTACTTCTCGACGTAAGTTTACGAAGTTACTGTTTAACGTGAGAGGATAACTTCTGAAGTTCACATAAAAGAAAGCTAGTCCGTAGCCAACTAGCTATCCACTTCCTGCAGGTGGAAAAAACGTTCCGACCAGCCCATCGAGCACTGCCCGTCCTCTCAACATCCGTCGCTCGCCTCTTCCGAGAAATTCATGCATCGTTAACAGCGGCGGAGTGCAGTGTGGGCGCCCTTCAGACCGGCGCGACGCCGGCCTCGCACAGGACAGAAGCGCAGCCGAGCCGCCTCGACGACTTTTCCTTCGAATACCTGGATTCGTTTCTTGTGCCTCCTGCGCTCCGCCATGTTGATCCAGCTCCGTGTCAGTGTGACGTGGAAACAACGCGAGAAGAGACTGAGGACGAGAATATGACGTCACAAAACGACACCCTATTACACCACTGGGGTAGCGAATCAAATACGCGTTATAATAATAAATCAATTTTGCATTGACTTTACGATCTTGAGTGTTACCTTTTATTATTATGTATATAAACTTATATACAAGTGTTTAATTCTGATCAACGAGGTGCATAAAGCTATAATTGTTATAAAATAGTTCTTTCCGTATTTTCCATAAGTGCGGATTCATTGCAAGAATGCGCCTATCCCATGACGTGCAGGGTACGCCCTGGATGGGGAGAGCTGTTATCGTTGGGACAGGTCCTAGCCAATGTTGCGGCCTATGCGAGCATCACCGCTGGCGTCCCCCGTCGGAGGCAAAGAGAAACTGGATGGCCTCTTGCGATTTGGCGCCCTAGGCGGTCGCCTATAAGATTGACCGGCCTTGGTTATTGCCATATTATTAATGTACCATATGAGATTATATTCTACACTACTGGACGACGTGACCAAAAATACCATAGGAAACCGTATCCCATAAGCACACATGTTACAAAAGAATGGATTAATTCTTTAGATTGCCAAAATTATTTCTTTCGAATTCTTAAGGCAGTACCTTAAAAACGACTACACCCATATTTACATTATAGATACTTAGGTTCTTTAAAGTTACAAAAATATTAGGACTATTCTAAGCCATTGCATCTGTTTTTATGACCCTATGTTTTCAAGTAATTACATGAATATAACTACATCCTTATTGTAATTGAATGAACTGACCGACCATATTTACTACTCAAAAACATAGAATTCGAGATTACTTCATGATAAAGGTACAGAACAGTCCTAGGAAACTATTTACAAACAATTACAGAGAAGTCATGTTACAAACATAGTATGCATATACAATCCATCCAGCGCACACAAAGTCAGCTGGTGCTTTCATCCTCAAATGGAAAAATACTGCTTCTAAGTTTTTCAGTAAACACTTTATGCAGCAGAAGCCTGCTGGCGGTTGACCACACTCCACCATTCTATATTAATACATGAACTCATGTTTAGAGCTGTATTGCCAACATAACATATTATAACTGAATTTACATCAGTTTTATTGAACTATTGACGTGAGGTGGAGCTTAAAAATAAAGTGGAATATAACACAAAGGGACACTGGTGTGTTTCTTAGTGGGTTTTTTTTTTTGTCCTGTTGACTCCTTATGGCTTTAGACATTCTCATTCAAAGCAGGGGGAGGGGGATTTTCTGGCTCCAGCATGGACTCCTGGGGCTTGACACTCTCCAAGTCCCTGGGGCAGGGGCTTCCCAGCATGTCCATGCTGTTGCAGTTCAGCAGGGGACTGATCTCAGCAGACTGATCTCTTGTCTTCTCTGAAGTGTGTTGCAGGGCGGCGCCAGCAGTGAGCGGCAGGTTCATGGCATAGAATATACTGCCCAGCCGGCGAGATACCTGCGGATGGGGGTGTATAAAAAGTGCAGTTCAAAAAATAAGCATTCTGTTTTCAGCTGTATGAATTAATATAATTATGTAATACTTTATGGGGTATAGCTATGGATAATCACATTTGAGCAGTGGGGTTTTCTCTGCTCCAGAGTTCCAGAGATGTTTAAAATGACTTTCTGCTCAAACCTGAGATCGTATCTTAAGGGCAGGTCCAAGCTTCAAGCCCATGGTATCTAAGAGGTGGTCCTCTGTGAGTAGCGGCAGTATCTCTCCGTCAATCATTTGGTCCTTAAATGTCTGTGGAGAACAACTATGTTACTGTGAAAATTCCCTTGCTGGGAAACGCATGGTAAAGACCTTTTTTGTTTGCAGCCATAAAGGTTGACTCAAGCACAAACCTGAGCATATTCGGAGCAGCTGGGTATTTTGTTGATGAAACTGTAAACATCATCCACTGTCCACTTTCGAAGATCCTCAACTGACGACATTACTTCACTGTTGAGAAAACTATGAGGTCCTGATTAAGAAAAGGAAAAATGTTGATCATTCCCCAAGGACCAGATTGGGAAATACTGCTATGCAGGGTCATGGTGAGTGCACAACAAGGCACAATGTAGCCGAAGACCTCAGGCAGGATGCCATAAGAACATAAGAACAATACAAACGAGAGGAGGCCATTCGGCCCATCAAGCTCCCTTGGGGAGAACTAAACTAATAGCTCAGAGTTGTTAAAATCTTATCTAACTCTGATTTAAAGGTACCCAAGGACTCA
>JAODJX010000047.1:4529363-4541261 GCA_026776945.1 Isichthys henryi
CTTTTCTAAGGCCTCAATATCCTTTTTAAGATATGGTGACCAAGCCTGCACACAATATTCTAGGTGAGGTCTCACCATGTTAGACTAGTGCTTATTAAATTAGTCAGGATTATGCTTGCAGTGCGACATTTATGTCTAAATGGGAGAGATAATTAGTTATATCGAGTACACGTGGTATCAGGTAAGTTGCCCATTTTGAGGGGTCCTGTCGACTCACCAGAGGGTAGAAATCCGTTGCTTGATAATGGAAATATGTAAGAGGGCGAAGGGTAGACAAACTTCTCATGGAAAGCTGAGCCGGTGCTGGGGTCGTCCTTCTCGTTAGTGCTGGTTCGGGAGTCCGTAGTGTCTGCACAGCCCTCCTGACTAATGATGCAGTTCTTGCGTGGCCCTTCTTTACACTCTTTGTGGTTCCTTCCACTGCCAGAGG
This sequence comes from Isichthys henryi, assembly GCA_026776945.1. Classification (NCBI taxonomy): domain Eukaryota; kingdom Metazoa; phylum Chordata; class Actinopteri; order Osteoglossiformes; family Mormyridae; genus Isichthys; species Isichthys henryi. Next base: position 4,529,794 of record JAODJX010000047.1, read on the forward strand.
GCAGTTCTGTGTTTATTTTCACATGGTCTGGTTTGCTCACTGATTCGTTCTCTAGCTCCCCTTTTGATTCACCCTCCTTTTCCTCCGCTGATCCCCCTGGACTTTGGTCCACACCCTTGTCATCCGATTGGCCCTTGGCTCCAGTAGCGTTTGCATCCATCGTCTTGTGATTTGCTGCCCTCCTGCTGTTCCTCCTCCCTCTTTCTCTCTGCAGTGTGCTGATTGGTGGATATGGGCTAGCAGCCATCAGCAGACTGTTGGCCTGCAAGTCCTCCAGTGTGACGCGATGGACAAAGACATCACTGGGGAGGTGACCCTCAGGAATCCGCTGACGTCCGCGAAAGGCCATGGCGTTTGGGGGAATCCCCTGGTAAATCATGGGGGGCTCCATACCTATAAGCCCTTTCTGGTGAGCAGTTTCCAGCTCTTTCTGATGCAGGATGGCATTCATCTCCATTCTTGATATGAAACGATGACATGTTATAGCATTATTAGATGCAGCTTAGTGAAACAGGACAGACTGATACTGGAGATGAAAACAGACATTAGCCAATGTTACCAAGAAACAGTTAAGTGGAATGAAACATGCTATTGTAATAGAAACAGCAGGAATACTGGGAATGGTCAGGGAACAGATGTGCCTCATTATTTGGACACCTATCATATTCGGTCATTTATAAAGTAACCATATGTGTGTGAACATATCCAAGCCTGATACCTGGCTATATTCTGCTTGTGAATCATCTCCTGTCGCCGGGCAACTGTTTCCAAGGGTTCCGAAGGCAGAAAACCATACCCTGCAGACAGGCCTTACATGCACAAACACACACATAAAAAGGGGCAGATGAGAGATAGCAATAGATTATCATATTAAAGGCTGTAGTCCCAGCAGGTAACTAATAGCATGTTGATTCTCTGAGATGATGTCATTTGTATCAAACACGGATGCCTGGCAGGGTGGTCTGTAATTGTGATTAGGTGTGTGGGTCCGTCATGCCCACCTGTTCCGGGGAATGACCTTGCCGGCACAACGTTAGAGTGTGGGGGTAGAGATGGGACCAGGTTGGCCCGCATGTGGATCTGCCTGGCCTCGGAAGGCACCATCTCTGTAGAGGGCACCAGCTCCCTGCAGAGAAACAGGAAGACAACTCAGAGAACTGTGATACATAGTAATGAATATTACATGTAAACCCCCCCCCCCCACACGCACACACTCAGTAGTGAATCAGAAAGGTATGAAGGTGCGATGGCATCTGACAGGAAGCATGAATGCAAAGAAGCGTAACTGGATTCTGTCTCCAGCCCACACTGTCTGCTTCCTGTACACAAGCTACAGCCCAGTGCCTCACATCCATTACTATGGGAAGGGGATTCGACCATCAGGACATAACAGGGAGGGGCACGGGTTCCGGAATCCTCTTTGGTTGACACAGGAACTAAAATCATCTGCCTAAAAGCAGCATTGCTATAAAAGCAGATTTTCAGCCTGATGTGGAATGTTGGTTCGGAAAGGTGTAAACATTTTGTCTCATTTTATTTAGCTTGGCGAACAAGCAAATAAATAGGAAATTTATACCAAATGTGGGTGGTATCGAAGTAGTGGAATTACTGTGTAAATCTCTAAGGCAGAGAGCTGCTCCGCTTTAGGGGTGAACTTACCGGTCCATGAAATGGGGCTCGAACTGCCCCGGGGTGGCCTGCAGACGCTGCTGGGTCTGGGTAAGATGCTGGGGTGTCATGACCATCTGATTTCTCACGATCAGCTCCTGCCTCTGCCGCAGCTCTGCGGGACAGGTAACAGACAGGGCGCGGTGTGTCACAGCAAATGGATACCCTTGGCCTTCCTGCTTAGCTGGCGCACCCTGCTGGTGGCAGGTCTGAAGGGCACGCAGGGGCCACAAGTGCAGCTCATGAGTTTCAGCCACTGGATGTTGCTATTGAACTCCCTCATTTGTATATCCATAGCTACACCAGCTGTTGCAGGGACAGTTCTGGGTGGGGGGAGTGCTCCCATGACAACATGCATGCCCCCCACCCCCGTGCCCCCCCCCTAAATACATATGCTACTTGGGTCTGAAATAAATGTAATATTAATACTATTACTGTAATTTACATTTATACATGTGGCTAAAATTCTGCACTGGGAGCAGGCGAAACACAAACGTAAGCACATTGTCGTGACGGACTCTTAACGCGGGTGCGGCGGGGGGTGGACTCGCTTCAGTTGGTGAAAAGCAAAGATAACAGAAAAAATAGTCGTTTGTGGAAACGATCTAAACAAGAAATCAGACTGAGTGACATATTTGTGAAAAACTGTACAATGTGACGGCATTGCATAAATAACATTGGATTTCATAAATGGATGGATGATAAGCAGACAGACAGCCCTTACCCCCCCCGGACATGCCGTTGACCACGCGGTACCACTGCTTCTCGTCCAGAGTGCCTGGCTCCCCCAGCCCAGTCATCTTCCTCAGGTGCTCCCGTGGGGTCATGACACCCTCTGGCTGACAGGTGGCGCCCTACCGTCCCTTTGCAATGGACAGTGGGTGTAGCGGTTAATCACCCGGAACGTCACCTGAACGTTTTCAGTTCGAATCTCACCAGTAGTGCTACGGTCGTGAAGCGGAGTTTTTCTAACAAGTTATAAGTTGTATTAATTAAAGCGTTAAGTTTATAAGCGACTTAATGACATTGATACTATCTGCTCACAGAATAATGACAATGTAAGGAAATACATTAGATGTTTTTCCCCCACTGTTGTGAAACCCTAGTGCTCCCTTTTCATTGACTGGAATTGCAATGATTCTACAATATCGTCGTAGATTGTAAACGATCAGTTTAACAAATTATAATAATGACTGTCACTGATACGTAATAATAACCCACCATGAATGGTTATAGTAAAGTATATTTAGAGGAAAACATTGCGCGAAATTGTTCATAACGCAGAAAACACGTCTATCTGCTGTCAGGCACAGCAAAACCTCACACGTGGTGCAGTGAGCAAGTATGAGCGAGGGTTTTCTGCTAACAGCGCTTGTGTAAAAAAATTTAAAAAAAAACCTGGTGGTAACTTTCACGTTGCAGAAAGAGCCTACAGATATTTTAAAAACCATACTAGAAGCGAAAACAACGTCTTGCGGTTTGATAGAAAAAACGGACAGGTTTCAGGTATGCGTAATGTTTGCAGCAGGCGTCCTGTTATCTATTCGATGAGGTTTTCACAGCGCTGGGGTCTCTTGGAAATCACCTTGTAAAGCGCCGTAACCCACATCGTCGAAGTTTCACTCCACAGACGTGCATTTTAACCCCCCCAAAAAAGTGCTTTTAAGTACGTTGTGTTCATTAGGGAGAACGGGATTAATTTAGCATGTCCCAGTTTTCTGTGCCGCTAAAATGTCTTGGGCATTGCAGGTAGTAGTAAGATGAAGACCAGATGTTGCTATACAAATCATTATAGCAGCGGCGACACGTCTTATAATAAAAATAGTGTATTGTTAACAACGCGGAAGGTATGAGGGAAGTAGGAGTTCGCTCAGATGTGGATGCCACCATACCTTTTGATCTAACAACGTTGTTTGGTACTCTTCCTCCTCTGTTCCTCTATGTCTGGGGGAGTAAAGGTACAAAATCAACCAGAGATCACCAGGAAAGGGAGGAATATGGGGAAGAGAGCAGTTGAGTAGAGAAGGAGAGAGAAGATCAATAAAAACCATTTGGCATGCAGCATCTGGGTTCGGCACAGGGGTTTGCAGAGATGAAACAAGTTGCACCTCCCCACACAGGAACCCGGGGGCGGAAAGTCCCAGGTTCGGAGCCCTCGAAGCGTCTTCTGTGGAAAAACTGAGCGCCGACGGCTGCGTTTGGGCGAAGGACCACAGCGACAGCCTCACCTTAGGTTAAGGTGACCCAGATATCACCATGTCACACCTAAGGTGCTTGTGTGGGCGTGGTGAGCGCTCCCGGGTCAGTGAGATCCCAGCGACTCTCTCTGGCCCTCTGGTATTGGGGCAGTGCGTAATTAGTCTGTGGTTGGTAAGTCAGACTTTTCCAGGGTGTTTATCAAAGTTCAAATTAGTGATAGATTCGTTCTCATAGGTTTGCCGTCATTTAAAAAAACAAGATTTACATACAAGGCCTCTCAGATACAAACCAATAGTGTGGTTTTAAGTGATGGAGAATTTCACATGTCGAAATTGGGAGTGGTAGATTTCGTACGAAACATGAAACAAACAAGTTACATTAGCGCCACCTGTGAAATGAGCATTTACCCAGTGGTGCGTGATATGCTGATGGGGAACCCATCTTCCTGCATCACTCTGCATGAGTCAATTTCTATGCAATTACATGCCACACCTCAACAAAACCACATTTCTTGCCTGTGTCACCCAATAATTCTTCACAAAATTCACGATTTGCATACAGACCCATCATTAAAAGAGGGTGGTATGCAGGACAGTGTTACTAATTGAACTGATGAGATTAAACACTGGTTTTGGATGTTATCCACAGTAAGCATCCTGTTCCCTCTAAAGAATTAGACGATTAGGATATGTTATGGCCAGTGACATCATACTTAGCACTGTTTATCGTTCGGCAAGCGGCCGTAAACTGGAATCAGCTCAGATGCTGGCTAGTCTACCGTTTACACAATGAGTGGCTAACCTGTTACCCAGTTGTGACTACTGGCAGTAAACATGCTGGTCATGTGACCTGCTTGTTGCTAAGGAGGGGGGCAAACTGTGAGTGTGTTTGCTTGCGAGGAAGTTAATTAAAGGCTATTTGGATGCTGACAACTTAAGGTAAATCGAGTGATCCTGGCTCGTGCGTGGCTTGCCGTTTCAGCTTCCTGCTGCCCTGCAGTTCCCTCCGAAAGCCGTCTAATCTGGGTCTCCTAATTCTATCCTCAAGTCTGCGTCTGCCAGGGACATCTGTTGACCCTACGTGTAGCACCGTTGTCCGCCACCCCCAGCCCATATCTGTGCATGCTCTTCCCCCAAAATCCTATTAGCTAAGTCCTGGCTATGCAGCACTTTAGAGGGTTGTGATAGACTAATTCTGGGCGTTGAGCGTTTTACCCTCAGCAAACCTTGCCTGTAAGCATCCAGAACAATGCGCCCCAAGTGCTAATCTTATTAGCCTCCATTAGTCTCCCTAGATGACCTAAAAACACTTTGGATAAATCTCGGACCCAAATGGTTTATTAAAAGATATGGCCCAGGCATCGACTGCAGCACTGTCACTGGATCCCTGTATCAGACTGAATTGTTTACACCATTTCCTGTCACATGGAGCCATTTAGCAGGTATCGGTCTGGAGGTAATCAAGGTCCTGATTGCCCATTAGCTTCATGCATTTGCTAGCCTACTAATTTGTTTGTTCATATAACTGCGATTGCCGTGGCAATGGCAGTAGACATGAATAGCTAGTTTCCTAACTGTTTGGTGCATGCAAACTTTATTTTTGGCCCCAACCTAGACAAAAAAAAAAAGTGATATTCTGATGGAGGTAAGGTTCACCACACCCATGCAGGCAGTGGGCGGGGCAACAGCACATGTTTGCTGATTAATCTGGCAGAGAAAGCCAGGCTTACGTGATCTCAAGGATTCCCCCATGCTTGGCAGTGCGGGGAGGAGAATGTACACTTACGAATGCTGGTCTGGATGTGAACCATCTACCCCACTCAAAGAGCTACGCGCTAATAAGTACTGATGACCTTGCAGCAGGGGTGCCACAGAGGGGGTAGCTTAGGATGATTCCAAGGGCCCCTGAATGATGGGGGCCCTAAAAAAATAGGAAAATAATTGGTTTGGTCTGGGTTGGGGACCCAAAATCACTAGCAACACCCCTGTGAACCAGGACATAACGTGAACTAGACAGAGGTTAATAAATCACAACACTATCTGAAAAACTGTCCCCTTCTTATAAGAAGTGGTTAAATATCCAAAAAAATAACACGTTTTTAAAGAATTAATCCTACAATTAGATGAATCTAAAAAGTTGAACACTGTGAAGACACATCTAAGAACAGGGCCTGGATTTTTGGATTTGCTGCTCCATAAATTTATTATCCTAATGGGATTAAATAAAATTGCTGACAACAATAAGATAATTGACAGCTCTTGTGCACCCGTCAAACTTATATGACCAACTAAATCATAAACCCTCCATTGTACCGAATATGTCAAACCCTAACAGTCTTACAACCCATGAAGTCTGTGAATAATAAGTTCTATAAATAAATAATATGTCGAATAAAAGAAATATTTATATTAAAAACACAGGCAAGCTGGGGATTTATTTCTGTTCATCATGCAATGTTAGATCTACATTGTCTTAGTAACACGTGTAATAAGAAGCTCTTAGTGACAGAAGGAGGTGAAACACGCAGTTCCATGGTAGCGGAAGTAGCTTGCAGCTCGACAGGCAGTTTTTTTTAACCAGCAGCATGGGTGACAGATACTATCTCCTATTCAGCATGACAGGGAGAGCAAGAGAGATGATGCAGAAAGTAGAAGAAAGTAAGAGAAGAGAAACAGGGGGTTCATCACCGAACAAAAGATCAGCCAAAGGACAATCAGTGGTTTAGTTAAGCCAAAAAACACTCACCTGATGTTGGCAGAAATACAGATAAACTAAGGCTGGTGATAGTGAGGAAATAATAAACAGCTCAAACAGGGATCCGGCCTGCGGAGTATCCTCCTCCAACAATGACACTGGTTGCTCGCTAATACTGAAATACTCTCGCTTCGAAATCTGAAGAAGTATTGGTTTGACAGCTCGAAAACCACGCCTACTGCACGCGTGCCAGTTAGCGGCTGTAGCTTAAAAAAGACCCTTAAATACAGATTCATTTTATCATTATTAGCTGGCTTTATCTCTGACACTAAGCCCTCCCTGTCCTGACATCACAGCGATCTCCCGTCCGACTGGCTGGGATGTAATTGCAGGAGTTTTGCTTAAGCATAGAAGCTAAGCCCCTTTCATCATTTACCTCAGTAATCCCTTGTTAGCACTTAAGGCAGCGGTAAGACACCTAAATACTCTGCTTCCTTCACTGGTGGCAAAAGGAGCCCCTGAGTGGGATTCCGGCACCATCAGCACGGATCCTGATTCTCATGGCGCCTTGGTTTGGAAATCTTCCACTTTTCGCTCTTATTTTCCTGCCGCTCGCGTGGCCAGGGCCTTCAGTCGGCTGTAGCTTAGAAACCCGGTTGCCGAGAGGTCCGTTAAAAATCCTGCTGGACGTGTGGGCAGGATCATCTTCTCAGAATTCCTAATCCGACAGTTTGTGCTAACCAGGCGCTTACGGCCTGCTGTGCAGAACAAAGAATATTTTTTACACTGTGGATATTAGGAGCATGAGTCCGGCATAAAGAGAGCAACTGGATAGTTTTTTATCGGCTTTTTATTATTTGGAGGATTGGATTATGGTTGGGGGGGTCATTTCCTGTTACTGGCCACAAGTATGCCGACAAAACAAGACATTTGCTAGTGTGGCGACCACGTGTCCACATCAATCAAAGCAAAGCATACATCAAAGGGGCATCGGTGTGCGATCACACAAAACGCTGTTTCATTTATAATGCGCTGACTGTCTCTCCCCCAGCCTCACCTGTACTAATATATTTGCCTGTTAACCTACAGAATTAGCGTGTGTGTGAAATGATCAACACTGAATGGATGCCATTTCCCACCCGAGTGATGAGAAAAACACAGTAGTAAGCGTGTGTTTACTAGAAATACGATTATATTTAATTTTATGTTTGGATGGTATAAATTTTGCTAATTTGAGGTGGCAAGCAATTGACCAGATCATGAAAATATACATTCGCTTAGAATTCTATTCTGGGGTGGCACAGTTGTTAGCACTGTTGCCTCTGGGACCGGGGTTCGAGTCTCTGCCTTGACGCCGTGTGTGGAGTTTGCATGTTCTCCCCATGTCATCGTGGGGTTTCCTCCGGGTACTCCGGTTTCCCCCCACAGTCCAAAAACATGCAGAGGGTAACTGGAGTTACCAGTTTGCCCATAGGTGTGCATAGTATGAATCATGTGTGCCCTGCGATGGGTTGGCGTCACTGCCCGGCCTGTTCCCTACCTTGCACCCGTAGCCTCCACATTAGACTCTAAACCCCCACAACCCTGAATGAAACAGTTATAGAAAATGGATGGAAGATTACAGAAGATGGAAGGATAGAATTCTATAGTAAACAACTGACCAAACCATAAAAATAAACATTTGCTTGAAATAAGTGAGTGAGATGCCAAGCGCTGTACCTAATAGGTGGCATCAAATAGGCTACTTTTGCAGATGTTGTTCATTGAAGTTGAACTGGATGCCAACACAATTGGGCATTACGGATCCCAAGTCACTTATCGCGAGAAGTAACATTAATTCGAGTGTCTTGGCAAAACTCCCAGGCTGGATCTCGTAATCTGGCCACCTAATCACCCTTAAACGTAATTACAGAAGTTGATTAAAGTCCGTTCTTTACTGTTCGGTGGATTTGCGTTGAGGGTTCTTCGCAAAATTAATCAGAACGTGCTTATTAGTCTCTATTACACTTTTTCGTATCTGTGATCTCGTACAACCGCAAAAAAAGAACACGTTAAACGTTCTGCCTAAAAATAAAGTTAACAGATACAATACTTGACACATAAATGAGTGGTGGTGGCGATACGCAGCCTACGTGTTTCCACCGCTCGTGTAGCTTTTCTTAACATTTAACGAACAGACGTCATTCATGCGGTAACGTTATTTACGACGCGTTCGCGGTAGCCTGCATCTCTAACCTTTAGGTGGCTTGAATGTACCGGCACCGAATACTCACTATTGAGAAAACTTAATGTCAAAAGTAACCAACGGCAGAGGCACAGAGAAAGTGTTTTCAGACTTCATTGTTACCAAATAAATTTCATGTACAGTCGATTTTAATCTTTAATTTAATGAACCATACATTCCACCCCAGAGTGGAGGGTTTAATGCAACCTCAGAGTGGGAGGTTGGAAGTTATAACGCATCAGCAACATACCTTTCTTACTTCCCCCGCAGTCTAATTCGGAATAAAACAGAGGCTATTAATAGCATAATAACAAAATATGTAATACATTTTTTGTGTGGACTCAGGGGATACCTCAACCCTAACCCTCCATGCAGGATCTACGTTTTTCAGAGGCCGGAATAATTAAAAATAAAAACCAAATAGGAAAAGTAACCGTTTTTTTTGTTTTTGTGAATGCTAAATAGGGGGGAATGTTCATGCCTTTAATAAATGGGCATACCGTCCGGGGTATTCCCTCCCACCCCCCACCCAAACGAGATAAAATGATTTGAAAATGTATAGTTTATTGCGCCATCTATCGACACCATAAAGAAAAACAGCGTTCGAAGGAACTGGTGCCTCACGGGGGGGATACGATCTTCTGAAAAACATGGTAAACCTTCATGGCATTAAATAAAAGAAAACACATTTTTGGCGAGGAAAACCACAAACTAATTGCTTGGAAGACAGCCTAAAGAACGATAAAATAACTTTCAGCAAGAGATAGAACCCTCAAACCACGACAAGCTTTTAAATCAAACGTAAAAGCAGCAGAATAATCCCGAGGAATTGGCTGAGTAAGAATCTAAAACGATCATTTTTAACTGGACAGAGCTTCCCTTGGCCTGCAAAGGACAGCCACATTTTTTTAGTCACATGTGTCTGGAAATGTCCCTCATGACACCAATTTCTCAAATAGTTCGCTTTATGTTAGGAATAACCATAGGTGGCCTGACAATGGTTCTCATTCATGTGCGTCTTGGTGACCCTAACCTTAAAAACCAGTGACTCTTATAAAACCTTCGTACAAGGCGTTGGAAACACGCAGCAAGCATCTTTACCAGAACGCGAGGCGCTCACAATCCGGTACAGTATTGTCAAGCCAGTGTCGTGGTTCTGCGTTGCAGTGCAATCTATAGCGGTAGATTGTTTTACAAAATTCTGTTGTTCTGTAACATGCTGTCCGGTTGCTCACGGGCTTTGACGACACCTCTTTCTGGATGCTTTTAGGTGGAAATGAAAGCGCGTTTTGCCCTCGTCCTCCCACTGCTTTTGACTATGATCAGCGCCCAGATAGCTCACTGGGGAGGCTGCCCGGATCCACCAGTTCAGCCGAAATTCAACCTGCAAAAGGTACAGTTCCTGCTTGTCAGGACTCAACATCTGATTAGTTGTGCTACTGTTCTTATGTTTTTCTTGATTGCCCGTTTATTTTATTTCACAGTATCTTGGGAAGTGGTACGAAATCGCTAAACTGCCGGCGCAGTTTGAAAAAGGACAGTGCATCGAGGCGAATTATTCAATAAGAGATGATGGGAGCATAAAAGTATTTAACTCGGAAATACTGTGAGTTGTCGATACACTAACGATCTGTGTCTAACGACCCGCGCTGTGTCAGATACGTACAGACATTCAGACTCCAATAAATACAGTTCAGTACATGTATTTAGGTGTCTTTGTACTACTGATTCTGAGCTAGCATTTCTGTCCCAGAAAGGGAGAATTCAGAACGATCGAAGGGACAGCGATGGTTCAGGACATCAAGGAGCCAGCTAAGATGGGAATCACCTTCTCTTCCTGTAAGTGTAAGCCTGTGCTTAGGTTCCAGTTTTCGTAATGTATATTTTGTATTCATGACGTTTTTACATACATTGCTCATTGCTCTATAACACAACAACAACAATGGGCAACTAGCCTACATAAAGTCAGTAGTTTCTTAAAGTAACAATATATTATTTTTCTGCTTGGATAAATTTGCCTCAGATGACACTCCGTCTATTTCTCATTCTTCTGTGGTGCAGTAATACCTTATACCCCGTACTGGGTGCTGTCTACGGACTATGAGCAGTCGGCGGTAGTTTACTCCTGCACTGACATCTTGAGCCTCTTCCACGTGGACTTCGCCTGGGTCCTGGGCCGCACGCGCTCGTTGCCGGCGGACACAGTCCTGAGAGCCAAAGACCTTTTCACCAATAATAACATCGACGTCAGCAAGATGATCTTAACCCATCAGCAGGGCTGTGACGTGGATTCTGTGAATTAAAATACTTTTGCGAAGATGAATACCTTACTGATTAACGTGTTTTGTCTTTCTAGTTGTTTAATGATTTTACTGGACTTCATCACTTGGTTATATTTTGGGGGGCGGGGCATAGTGAAATGTGCAGGCATCCTAAGAGGAAAAGCAAAGGTTGTCACCCACCTCTTTCTGCTTCGTGCACAAAATAAAACAGATCATATTTAAGTTAAATTCACATATAAGTTGCACAACATTTAGATTTAATGTCTTAATTGTTCATCGCGTGTTTATTAAAAATCTTTTAATAAATTTCTTCTAATCTTTGGCTTAAAACAAACCAGACATTCATGACGATTTAGTTTTATTTTCTCATTACAATCTGCCGAGGACATACCTAGAAATTC
>JAODJX010000047.1:4558693-4570438 GCA_026776945.1 Isichthys henryi
TGGGAGAGCAGATGACCCCACCCCCTCCCCACCATTATCTATTGGTGTCTTTGTAGAGACCCTCTGGGCTGGTCCGGTCTGGAAGCATCTGAGGGATGGAGATGGTAAATATGACCCGTTTCCTGGCCTTCGGGCTATGGAACTCTTTGTTGCTGCAAGGCGATACTTTTTAACCTGTTGCAATGAACCAGTGCAAGACTTTCAAGTACATGCAGATTTTTTTCTCCTGTGGTTCTTAGCTGGAGATGCAGCCAGTGAGGGACAGGCCTCCAGGAAAGCTGTGTCAGGGAATCCCCTTCGCAGCAGGAGGAGTGCCAACAGCCCAGACTTCTGGACTTGGTACAAATTCTTCATGGATACCGGGAATCAACAGGGAGTGAGTCCACCTCTGTCCAGACTGTAACTTCAATAGCTCTCTAGTACATCTTGTTTACTAAGCTTATAGAATATGGGAGCTTCAGATGATCAAGATTTGTTGATCTCCGTTTATTTCCCCTTGATGTCCTGGTGGGCAGAGGAGAAGATTTCAGGTCCAGAGTAGAAATCCAGACCAAGATTTTGTTTCAACCAACCAGCTGAGTATAAAGAGTCATAGTCATTGAGTCCTCAACTAGTTGGTTGAAGCTAAATCTTGGTCTGGATTTCTACTCTCTGGACCTGAAATCTCCACCTCTGCTGGTGGGTCATTTTCAAGCCCCATTGGTGTTACGTATTGTTCATCTCATGCTACATCCTTCTCCCTCCCAGGTGCAGGATTTCGACCGCCTTTACCAGCTCTACCTACAGAACCAGCACCGTTTGGAGGGGGGTCGCTCTTTCAGCCACTACCTGCAGCACTTGAGGGCGATCTACAGAGCCTGCTCCGAATTGGACGACCCCGACTGCATCCGGGAGCAAACCAGCAAACCCACTGCCCAGATGGTGATGCCCTGGGTGGCTCCGTTAGTGGCATGTAACCCATATCTCGATCCTTACTGCCAGTTCAGTGGCTCGGCCCCAAAGGCTGTAAACCTGGAGCCCGCAGCCGGAGCCAAATCGGCACTGCCGCTCTACATGCCTGCGTTCCCGCTGTCTGCCAAAGCTCCTGCCGGCTACTACTCCTCTCCAGTCCTCCACCCCTACCTCACCGCCCAGCAGCAGGAAGAGCTGCTGCGTATCTGCAATCCCTCTGACGTTGAGTGTCTGCATTACCACCTGCGTGCCGCCTATGGCTACACACCAGTTGCCAGTCCATTCCTGTCCTACACTCAGTCGCCGTCTGGGTTGTACCACCTATACCCAACGTGCGATTCTGACCGCGACCCTTTCTGCCTCCCACCTCCATCCCAGCCGGCCAGGAACCCTGGAGATGGAGGCCCCGCCTCCAGTATGGCCTGTGACCCTCAGTACGATCCATACTGTCTTCTCGCCGCCCCTTCGGCACTTGGCTGGATGGGCCAGCTTCAGCAGCCATGGCACCAGCTGGGCATCAGGGGGAAGACGAAGGAGGGCTATGATTGCTACCTGCTCTACGACAAGGAGTGCTACCCGTTGGGCGCCGAGCCTGGCTGCCACCCCTACGACCCGAACTGCAGGAAGTCGCCCCAGCCCGCCAGCCTCATCGCAGGCGCCAGATCCGCTGGTGACGTGATCGAGCCTCACCCCGACTGCGACCCTGAGTATGACTACAACTGTCGCCTGCGCCGGTACCAGCCCAGATCTGACAGTAAAGCCATGCAGAAGGATGAACCTGACCACGGGGAAGGCAAGCAGGAAGCCCAAAACGATGACCCATTCCAGGGTGGACACGGGGAACCCTACTCAGAGCAACACCTCGCCCAATCCTTCAAAGGGTTCCTGAAAGAGAACGCTCACCAGTAACACCAGATATAGGTCTCCAAGCTTTCATTAATCTTTATTCCAGGAACAGAACAAGACATCAGGTGAAATAAGTAATCTTCTGTGTGACTCGACATGCATACAATGATTGAAGCAATATTTCCCTGAATTCCCTCATTATGCCTTTGTAAGCACTGACACAAAATGTGTCAGATGTCTGCGTGAAATCTTTACATTGCTCTGAAATTTTACCATTTATTATTCCCATAATAATTTTAGTGTTTTAAATACAATGGGCGACACACGTAAATTGGGTTCAATCAGCTTATTTTTCTTTAACTTCTGTTGTGTTTGCTTCTCCGAGTATCGGGTATTAATTCCATGATTGTTGTCTTAAAATCGATCCCTTATCCATCTTTGTCCTCAAAATCATGTGTCAGTTTGAAATGTGATAATTTTCCCTTTTAACGTTCAAAATAAAGAACGGTAGAGACAGAAATCATTTCCCTGCCTATTTATAAAAATGTCCGGATCATTCCGGCATCCGCAGCACTGCCGGCCTGCCGCGAGCTGAGCTGCACGCAGTGAAAGGCAGTTCCTACGCCTGCTTTCGGGAGTCAGCGGACTACCGCTGTTTCGCCTTGTTCTCCTCCTGGACCAGAGTGCCGTTACCTGAGATTCCTAAAGCACTAGGTGCATTTTTGAAGGCCAATTCACAAGACAGGATAAAGTGGACACATTTGATTTATTCAGCATAAACAATCATGCTGTACCAATGAAGACACACACATACCGAAGAAACTCCCCGGCATCTGAACTCGTCCCAAGCGGCTCACTGGATCAACGCAACATGGAGTATAAAGCCTGCAGTTGCACTCTTCCAGAAGGTTCTAATCTTTAACCGTAATGAAAAGTATCTTTGGATAAGATAGCTAGATAAAAATGAAAAGTCTAGATCCTGTATACAAGACATTTTTGCTCCCGGCTAAAGGTCTGTCTGTCAGCTCACGGAAGACTGACCTCCCCCCCACCCTTCCTGGGGGGAAACTTGAGCAGAGTAGGCTGAAATGGAGCAGGCAGCATGGAGTGTTCTCCACATAGGGGAACAGCCTGTACCACACACACACACGCGAGTACAGCACTGCACTGTATACACAGGAAGAGCCTGTATACTTATGCCTGTATGTATATGCAGAGTGCAGGCTAACTAAACGGACGCCGTGCATACACACGCACTACTGCAAACTAGCAAGCCGAAGCAGATTTACACTTATCTCTACACTGAACTGTTTAAAGCACACCGGAAGCACATAACCTCGCAAAAAGAATAAAATTGTAACAAGAATGATGAAATACGTGTAGTTAACGCGACATATTCTTAGCCAGAGAACACAAGTTCTCATTGTGGGCACTCCAGAGGTACACAGAGCAAAAGCGGATGGTTTGGTACTTAAAGGGAACGTCCAACACTGAAATAATCGTAAGGGATGCATTTGTGCAAATATAGAAAATGTCGGTCAGAACAAATATACGTAAATTTATGTTATGGAGATTATATTTCCGCATTAACGGAAAATGCGTGACTCAAGCAATATTACCAAAGATAATATCCATCCCTTTCCTGTAATCACGTATCCTATTTAGGGTCATGGGGGGTCTGGAACCAATGGGTGCAAGGGAGGGAATGACCCAGGATGGGGCACCAACCCATCACAGGGCACACAGACACACCAGTCACTCATACGTGTGCACCAACGGGCAACTTGGCAACTCCAGTTACCCATAGCATGTTTTGGACGGTGGGGGGGGAAACGGTGTACCTGGGGCAAACTCCACACACATGGAACCATTGCGGAGACTCACCCCTCCCAAAAATAATAATCAGAATGCAGGTTTAAAAAAATCTCGTAAATGTAAAAAAATGCCACCAGTAAAATACTGGAACGTGTAGTTAAAGAAAAAAAAAACTGTGCAAGAGCGAGCACCACTGGTACGATTTATCTGCCGCCTTCGGCCATGAGGGCAGCTCGCGCCACTGGGAGCCCGCAGCTCAGCTTTAAAGTTCGGGCGCTAATGATCACCTCTCCCAGTGTACATGTGCAAGCATATGAGAGGATCTGGTAATTACAGACGTCGCCTCGTAAATCCTGTCCGTCCCTCACAGCTTAGGAAGCCAGTGGATTTGTGCCGACCTGCGAACTCCTATACATATTTATTCTTTCCCCCAGGTCGCGATAACTCCCAGTAGCAGAGTTACAGATACGCCACAAATAAATCGAAAATCAATACATTAGATATAAAAGTAGCAGGGGATGCAGCCAGTGAGGGACATATAGGATATACAAGAATCTGCAAATCGTTATTCGCAGCTATTGTCTGGAAACCACATCTATAAACTCATCTTTCTGAATGTAGGGAAAGTAAATTGCAGGCTACATATACAGAATGAGGGTAGTGGCAGGTGTGAGCAAGATTTTTAATTAAGCTTGATTAGCTGTTGTGGGAACAGCTTTTTGATTCGTTTAATTACCTTAATTATTAAATGAGGCGTTTCCTCCGTGTTGTTATACCACATTTGTATAGCTATTTCTACACTATATGCTCAAACGTACTGAGACACACCTCTTAAACACGGAATTCAGGTGTTTCATTCAGACCCATTGCCACAGGTGTATATGATGAAGTACCAAGCGATGAACTCAGACTTTTACACACTACGGGAATCGCACTCTCAGTTACTTTACATGGTCTGACACTTTGTGCCTGAGTTACTGCTGTTTCTAAACGCGTCCACTTTGCCATAACAGTGGAATACCATGTCAGTGTCACCATGCTTGAATTCACTGAGCTCTTCAGAACGATCCAGTCTTTCACA
This sequence comes from Isichthys henryi, assembly GCA_026776945.1. Lineage (NCBI taxonomy): Eukaryota > Metazoa > Chordata > Actinopteri > Osteoglossiformes > Mormyridae > Isichthys > Isichthys henryi. Next base: position 4,563,387 of record JAODJX010000047.1, read on the forward strand.
AATGTTTGTAAACCTGACCGCATGCCTAGGTACTTGATTTTATACACCTGTGGCAATGGGTCTGAATGAAACACCTGAAATCAATGACTGTCCCAATATTTTTGTCAATATAGTGTGTATATATATATATATACTGTTATTTGATTCCTAATAAAATTAAAAAGAAAAATCTGCTTTTGAATCGCTTTGTTTTTAGCTAAGGATGAATTGAATTATTACCGCATCGCGTTTATGATGTAAAACAACTATCACACTTAATTATTCGTAAAGGGATGACAATATATAGTCCAAGCTTATCCCTCATCCGTTATGCCAGAAAAAGCACAACAATGGCCCATATTCTACACCAAACGTGTAAGGTACTTACATGAAACAAAAATAAACAAATATGAATTTAAAAAACCCACAAAACATTGTAATCCATCCGTTTTAGGTATTAAAAACCAATTGTTTGCTAAACCATACTTAGCAAAAACAACCACTTAAAACAGGTAAAAATGTTAGATGGTAAGAGAATATAATAATTTCTGGATTAATTAAATATGAATTTTGGTAATTATACATACTAGAAAATTAAAATTGTGTGAGGTGGATATGATACTATAAATAGTTTTAATGTATAAGAATAATGTTTAGATTTTGTATCATTTAATAAACTCTTTATAAGATAACATTAAATTTAACCTCACTGTATGAGCAGTTACAGAAAATGGGTGGATGGATGAACTGCATTGTAATGTTATTCACTGCTTTTTAAATCTTTGATTTGCTGCCACCTACCTTATAAATTGGAAACTGCAATGCCGCTCGGTAACTTTCAAGAACCCCCTCGCTGTTACCCGTGGGAAGGGGGGTTTGCAGCTCCTCATTCCACATCCAACCCAGCTAACTTATGTCCGCAAGAAAAATATCTTTAGTCTGTATTCCAGTACAATTCCAATTTGTTATTTTGTTGTCAGGGCTTCTGCTAGACGCACTAATGCCTCTCAAAACACAAAGATTCTACTATAGGATACGTGTGGTTGTATGTAGCTGTTTTGCTGCTAGTGACACATTTCCATCAGTAGCTAACTCTCTAGCCAATTAACTACCAAACTATAACTATAACTGCTCTGCCGGCTTCGTATTTGTTTCCAGGTTCATGGAGGCATGATATTAGCTAGCGAGTGATACTACTGTGGTACTGCCCATATACTGGCATAAATAAAGCACCGCAAAGTGCTTTCTGAACAAACAGTGTGATTGAAGGCTCGGGAGGCGACGGTTGGTAGCCGGGTTGGACGTCCGACCGCACTTTGCTGCAGGTCGCAGTCAGACTCAATAAATCCAAAGAGGCAGGCATAGGAAGTTCTAAACATATTAATCTTAGCCGAATGGCGATGACAGATACCCCCGTTCCAAGCTCGGGATTTCCGTACCAGCCCTGGGGGGCCCATGTCAGATGGTGTGGAAACGTGCTATGCCACATGGAGACCAGCACTGGGCCCAGGGTGTGACTTTACCGTATCCCTTCATCGTGGCGCATAAGGGATTACGTTACATCGATTCCTATTTCTGGCGTAACCCAAATAGATACCCTGGCACGCTTATCAAAGCCAGTTTATAGAATTTTGAAAAATACAAGTTCATTGGGTCAATTGCGCAAGCAGAAGCTCCTGACATCATCTGTATGTCACATGACCACAGTGGGAGTGAGAGAATATGGTTTAGCAGCAGGGCTTATATCTTTGTTTAATGATGATGACAACTGGGAATTTGCTATAAATAAAGGAGATGAGGGCAGCAGCTGGTGGGCTGGGTGAGGTTCAGGAGATGGATAAGCAGTGTTGCGTTAGCAGGGGAGGTCGCGGGCAGTTGAGGGAGATGGAGGTGTAGTGTCGTGTTAGCGTGGGAGGTCACGGGCGCATGCGATCGGGGGAGATGGAGAAGCAGTGTCGCGTTGGCGCGGGAGGTTGCCAGTGCCGGATAAACGGCAGCTGGTTTGGATGATGAAGGAATTTCATTGCTTTGTCACACTGGCTGCAAATATGATGCTTTGCAAATACGTCTATCTTTCAAGATACTTGAGTTTAATGCTAATTGCTAAAATAGGAACTGTGCAGCCTGACATTTTATATAGTTCATTTCAGTTATTCATGATACTGGAGGACAGTGATAAAATTGTTTATTATATTCATTTTGAAACATAAAACATTCAAGGAACACGAAAGACTCACAGTCAGGTAAGTATCATCAGTCGATTAATTCTTTGAGTATGATTATGAATAAAGCAATCATACCACCACTAGCAATTTTTTTTCTTGGCACTAAGGCGTCATGTTAGTGGGGAAAAGACACTAAGTTATACATTTAGATACACTATGGCCTTGGAAGCAGTCACAAGAATTTATAATATGCAACAAGCCAAACCACACATGCAGCTAGTTCAGCGGTAATTCAAAGAATTTCTTCCCATGAAAAAAAATCAATGATATAAAATAGGCTATACTCTTCTTTTGTATAAGTAGACACTTAAATATATGACAGCTATATAAGGCACTCTTTTGTGAGGTGCAATAGATGCAATTCTGCAAGGGCCAGCATCTGTTCCCGTGGGTCATATCCAAATATATATCAATCAGCCGATAAAAAACCTTCTTACCCAAGCACCCACAAAGCACCGCCTTGGGTTTAGTGTCTTCGATCTGCCACTGGGATGTCAGGGTAGAGTAGGAACCCCGAGAAGGTGGAGTCGTTGGTGTTGTCGGCATAGATCCCAGTGAACTCCTCTTCCCCGTAGACCTGCAGCCAGACCTCGTCGCCAACGTCCAAGTGAAGCACTATGGAGCCTGAGGCCTGGTCCGTGTCGTTCTCCTGGAACTGGTCATAGGTAAACATGATCGTCTTGTCGTTCTTGTAGAGGCTGACTCTGGCGTCCCTGGGGTAGACTGTCAGGTGGTACGTGAAGAAGTAGGCGCCGGGCAGGATGCAGCGGAACTTGCCGCTGACGTCGTCGTAGTGCCGCTGCTCGTTGTGGAAGAACTTGGTGAAGCGGATGGGCACGTTGGCGGCTGGCACAGGGCCGATGAGGCCCACGCTGAAGGCCGAGTGGTAAATGAGGGCACTCTCCCCACGTTCACCCTTCATCCCTGGGGTGCCTGGAAAACCACGAGGCCCCATGGGCCCATCGGCACCTTTCTCACCTGGTTCGCCCTTCTCTCCAGGCTCACCTGTGGCACATAAGAGGATTAGGCTTATTTTTGTCCATCGCAGGGTAATGAATGTCCATGTGGCATTCATATCCCTTACCTGTATCTCCTTTGTCACCATTGACACCATCATGCCCATCTCTGCCGTCTCTTCCCGGGTGCCCGCTGTGCCCAGGCGTGCCTGGCACTCCGCCCATCCACTGGGCACAAGGTCGCCTGTTATCTGCTGCAGGTGCCTCAGGCTCCCCGACCTCCTCAGGCTCCTCCTCTGCCAAGGCGGGGCCCCGTCTCCCGACCAGCAGCAGGCCGAAGACCAGAGCCCACAAGATGCGTGCCATGACCCCTGACTGCAGAGTAAATGGATGTTCTCAGTATCACATAAAAGACCTGCTGTGCATCCGTACTCCATCCTTCCAGATTATATCCAGAGGTGGATAGTTCAGGTCCAGAAAGTAAAAATCCAGACCAAGTTGTTGCTTTGGCCAACCTGTTGAGTATAAGTCACAAAAAACTTGGCCTGGATTCGTACTTCCTGGACCTGAACTATCCACCTCTGATTATATCTAGATTAAACCAGATACATCAAGTGGCTAAACAGATGCAGGCTTATTTGGGCTTGTTGTTATTTTCTGTACTGATAGGGAACACTGGGATCTTTATGGGAAATTCCCACCTTATTAGATGTAATGATTTCATCTGTCACTTTGGTTTCAGTAATTATCCGCAGAGGGCCGGCGTGTCTGCAGGTTTTAGGATAACCTTTAGGTCAGCTGTGTAAACCCAGGTGTGAGGACTCTTCAGCCAATCAGCCCTCTAATTAATAATCTAATTAGAAAACTGCAGCAAAAACCTGCAAACACAGCGGCCCTTTCTGGGTAAAATTGCCCACACATGAATTATGTTATTACTGTCGTTTAACCAAAAAGAAGTTTTATAAGTTACAGAAGTTTTGGTACTTTAAATTATGGTTCCATCCATCCACTCATCTTCTATCAATTTATTCTGGTCAGCAGCACCTACCTCAGGCAGCAGAGGACACAGATTACATTTGAGTTATGTGGTAATTTATCAATATTGATAACTTGAATTATGGCGTTAATTACCAGTTCAGATTTATGATAAATGCAAGTGGGTCCCGAGACTGCCATAGTCTATAACAGTGATTCATCATGTATTTATAACTCTGACAAATCTGAGAAGCTGTTTAATGCAACAGGCTCATAAGAGTTTAAATGTCAATGTATGAAAATGTTTTTATCTTAGTTTCATATATGCATGCATTCATACTTGGGCCGAAATTCAGTATACTGGCATCCGAAACAATACTAAACTACGCATTTATTTGTAAGGGAAATGAAATGCAGTATTGTCATTAAAGTTATCCATAGCTTATTTTAATACAGGACATGAATGAAATGATCCAGTGAGGCATTTTAATATCGAGGACATGGGATAACCCTGGGAAGCGTCGCACAGGTTGTGCCCAGAGTCGGCGAGCTTCTCCGCTGGCAGAAAATCCATTTTTGTGAGAACAGGAAAATCTGACTGCCTATGAAAAAATGGTTGAAAAGCCACTACAGAGTAACTGAGTGGCGAAAGGATTCACAAATGCAACATTATGACCATCTGCAGGACCAGCCGGCAGGCACTGAATAGCTGCTCTTCTCAGCACCAAGATTTCAATTTAACTGGATGCTGTCTGTCAGCAAGCTTCCACCTGGCTTTACTTTCAGCCTCATTCCAGAATATTCTCGATAAATGTGTCAGACATTACACTGAACGTGGGGTGGAACCTGACGGAAGGTGGAGAGGAGGTAGCGGGCTCCTTACCTTTGTTGGACCTTTATCTTGGGTTGAAAGGCGCTTTTGGACTGGTGGACGAGAGGAGCGGTCTGTCACCCGTGGCAGCCTGACACCATGTGTGTCTGTCCTTGCGGTTCATGCGAAACTTAATTCCCCAACTGTCTTTCGTTCTATATTTATCCCAGCTGAAATTCAGTTGCAGTTCCGCCGTGTCCCTCTGTCATTCTGCTATTCAAAGCCATCGAAGTGCTTTCAGCCTATTCTCATTTCATTTTGCAAACCCCCCTTTACCGCACTTTAAGGAACACAGCTGTCCATAGACAGATGAAGAGCTACATTGAAATACATCCATCTACTAATGCGGTTGGCGCCGTGCAAAGATCACACACCACTTTTCGGGTTGAGCTCCAAAGTAATCAGTTCAAAGATTTTGCCTCAGATTAAATGCTCTCAAAAACACAACAGTCCCACTAATCTGACCAGGATGAGCAGTTGGATGACAGATGGATAGATGGATGGATGGATGGATATAACTGAGGTGTGCTTTGGTCAAATTACCAAATAGTAAAATACTAATTCTGTTATTATAACAATATTATGATCTTGTTTATAGCAGGTTTAAGACGAGTAGACAAAATTATTAGTATTTGTAGTACTGTATATAATGTTGAAATAGTGTTTAAATAAATGAATTCAGTACATAGTAAATTTTTATTATATTTTGTGTCACTGAACAAAGTGTATGTCCACTTGAGGAGATTAACTGTGATTTATAGGAATACCTGGATTGGGCAAAACCAGGATAGAAAATCAGGATCATAACTGACCCATTGTACTTGAGTACAGTCTAGTAATAGAGTGTATCCAGAAGGGGGCAGCATTTGTCAACATAAGTACGTTGTTGTTTCCTCTATAATAAAATTGTCAAGTACAGCTATAGAGTTTTCTGGATGAGGAATTTGTGTCGCATCTAAATATATTACTGCAATCTGTTACCATGTATTGCTGCTTCGTGGAATAGCAGTGATGAACCTTTGTGGACCGCAGTAAAAAACAAACATTATGACAGCTTCCAGAACCTCTGACAGGTGATGCAAAAAAACTCATTGCCAGAGTTTTCAGGAGCTATAGAATTCAAAAGTTCTATGCATGAAACCCAGGCTCCACTTCAGTACACTGTTGTTACTAGAGGGTTTAATGTGGGTATTAAACCCAAGGAGAAAGACAAAATCAAAAGGGATTTATTCCAATAATGATCCAGGAGGTGCATTTCAAAATCCAAATGGCAAAGCGCTGAATGCATGAAGGCCCGACGTGCAAAGAAGTCAACCTTGCCTCTACACAACTTTAATCGATAAAGGCAATTCTGTGGCAGTCACATAAACAATTATGATTAGAATAAAGAACGCAAGGATTAACATACCTCAAAGGCCAACCTATAATCTGGAGGCAGGCACATCTGAAAAGGAGTTTTTTTTCCTTTTGACAATTTAATTTTCTCAGTAATTGGTTTTGGCAACAGCGCTAACCACGACTGTTCCTGTTACAGACAAGGTGTACATGGGAATGAGGTTATAAACCAAGCCTGAGGCCGCTGGAAATGGGATTTTATTCTACAATAATCTTCTATAAGGGAAAAAAAAGGATTTGCTACTTAAGGCAGAACCACTTCCAATGTGGAAATAAATCTGTCACAGAGATTATATTTTTTACTGGATCCCTCGCATGTAATCAGTGGGATGCTCTTCCATTACAGGGCACATGCACACACTCTGTGGCCAATTTAATAATGCCAGGTAACCTATGTGTCTTGATACTGTGGGGGGGGGGGCACTCAAACATCACCCAGAGAGCATGCGGTAATGCTTTACGTTAGCTGCGCCTTCATAATTGCAATTAAAGTTGGGTAAAGGGGTTAAAAAATTTACATGGGAATAGACTGAGAGCCGGGGGCGGCATGGTGGTGCAGTGGTTAGCACTGTCACCTCACACCTCTAGGACCCGGGTTTGAATCCCCGCCTGGGTCACATGTGTGTGGAGTTTGCATGTTCTCCCCATGTC
>JAODJX010000047.1:4570538-4581916 GCA_026776945.1 Isichthys henryi
CTTCCGGGATAGGCTCCGGACCCCCCGCGACCCAGTAAGGATAAGCGGTTTGGAAAATGGATGGATGGATGGATAGACTGAGAGCCAAGAGGCCACCTGGTCACATGTGATCACCAAACACACCAGCGATGCGTTTTTACGTTGGAAAAAACAACATGCTTGAGTGTGACCAAGAGAGGATGCCAAGGACGTCAAAGAGCCGCTAGTCTGGAGCGTAATCGGGCTGGATGGCGGTCTGTCTCGCCACACCACAAGAGGCAATGGCGGGGTGACCGAGTGACACACTTCTGTGAGAGAGGAGAGATGCAAATCCCTAGAAGTCTATTTCACCAGTGAAATTCACAGAGCAAACCTTCAGGCAGCAAGTGAGGTTGAGTTAAATCCCAATGGACCACCTTTTTTTGGGTGAGCAGAACTGTCAGTGATTCACCCCTGACCTCGCTGCATGTCCTTTCTCTCAGCAGTCTCTGTCAGCAGCGCCAGTGCGAACTGCGATGGAACCACTTTATGTGCTCTGGTGGCACTGGGGTTCTACCTGGGAGCTGCCCGGAAAAATGCCTGTTTAAAAAAAAACTTGTGTTTCACTGGATTAAATGGATCATTTGCACAATACGACAGACTTTGACATTTCCTGTGTCCAACATCAGCCCAGCTTCACCTCAGGCACAGAAGGAACATGACACTTTACCCTGATTCTGGTAGGTTTAGCCATCCTGATCAGTATGTCTTCTCCTGAGATATTCTGGTAGGGCCTCCAGCAAACATGAAATATACCACCAGCTTGAGGAGAAATCATTAATCATCACCTGGTAGAACTACAACACTGTGCAGTGTCTTAGGCAGTCCAAAGAAATGTTTAAAGCTGTTTATCTGGGTAGCAAGTGTACTTTGGCTTAGAACAAATAACACAAATTAACATTAGAACATGTGAAATTTAAGAGTAACACAATGAAAACTAGTAATAATCTCTTCTGTTTTCTAAAAAGTTACTGATATCTAGTTGGACGGCTAGATGAACGCCGCTCCAGTTCCCAAACTTCTCCTCAGGGGCACCTCAGTCGTTCCATGATTTTGTTAAATTTCACCGACAGCTCAGTTAAATAATTAAATATATTGGTTTAAAAAGTCAGTGACAGACTGACTAGCTGTATGAGGTGTGTTAGTGGCCAAGTCAAAAAGTACATGGCTGCACTGGACGGTCACTGCAAATACTAAGATAATTTTAGCAGAGGTTCTGAAACGGCGAAGCTGACACACTTTGACAGGCATAATATCATAGTTTTACACCAACATGAGGATAATTTAAACATTTTCTTTGCCTGCCTAAGACTTTTGCACAGTACTGTACATGATTAGCTCTTAACATTTAAAACCAGATATTCTTGTTGTAGTAAGTTCCTGTGCAACCAAGTCCAGAAGATAAGAGGAACGTGTAAAAGAGGACAATTCTGACACAGCTAAGGGAGAGATGAAGATTTAATCAGTGGAAAATGGAAAAACACATCTGCTGTTCTTAAACGGATCAAAACATTCAATATTATGTTGTGAGATATTGCACACATCTGTGCCCTTGGTGCTGCATGATACTCCTGTCAGACATGCCATCTGTAAAGGAACCGTGGCCCTTAGCAAGAATGCAGATGGGTTTTCGCTTTGATGCATCATGAATAATCAGCATTATAAGGGCTCTAGATATTTTTTCCCTGCCTAAACTCAACACAAACATCACACATTTCTCCGTCATCTCCCCTTCCCACCATTTCATGCGAAAACAAGTTAAACTACCAAACGCATGCATATCTTACAGTGACACATGTGGTCTACATTACGTCCCCTATGTATTTACCTGGAGTCCACGTTAAATACGTTGTCATGTTCCAAAATGTAAATTATTACATCAGTGTAATGTCATTGTGATGTCACTATGATGTCAGTGGTGAAAAACCAGCCAGGGAGGCAAAAGCCACCTGGAATGTCTGATCCCACAGTTGTGCACCTAGACCACATGCAAAATGCACTGTGTGTCACATGCACTGCGTGTCACATGCACTGCGTGTCACATGCACTGCGTGTCACATGCACTGTGTGTCACATGCACTGTGTGTCAGTACACTGAGGAATACTCTTATCAACAAACATTACATACTGCATGAAAGGACAGCTGGTGAGTAATAACTAATTTGACTAAAACTACTAGCTTGAACGACAAGGACTGTGGCAGTACGGCATCCACTGTGAAGAGACTCATATTTCAAGAAGGTAATTTCCTCTGACAGATGTTTTAAATCAGACTGAACACCAGAACATACGCGGAATTAAATTTGGTATTAGTTTTTACAGGAGCTGCAGTGGTTACGTTGTCTCTCATATTCATTTGAAATCAATTCACTGCCATCTGCGATTGACTTCACCTTCTGCACATGATTGATGACATCCTTGTCTATTTGGGAATGTGAATCTTCAAACGTTGCTACTTACAATACATTAGTATTGCATTCAATTCCTCTCCGCCATACTGCAAAAGACACTCGCTATATGTGAACAGATCTCCGGCAGTTTCAGTAAAATTGGTTCTAAATAACTTCAGGCGTACCGACAAAGGAAATGTTTGTGGAAATGAAGAGCCAACCCTTCAATTAAATGCAAATCCCCATGCCCCCCCCCCAGGCGCCCCCTACTTCATCAGATGGCTCCTTATAAAGCTCAAATGGGCAGCTATGTGACAGTGCTGACTGCAAGAAAGCCCCCTGCCCATGTAGTATAATAGGATGTTGTTCTGACCTAAAATTCACCTACGTGTCTCATGGGTCACTCAGATTTCCATTTCCATGCATTTAGAATATTGACATGACTGCAGATTATCAGCATGGCTGTCGTAGCACAAAAATCGGCGTCCAACCCAGTCTGCACATGTCGCTCAGGCTACTGCATCATTGCAGATCACCACATGTGTCTGGGAAGCGCAATTCCAGTCTTAATAGACCTGTTGACAGCAAACCTTCAAATGGATGATTTGCAATGACCCTTAAGATATGAATCCAGCTGCTGAATATTCCATCCATCCATCCATCCATCCATCCATCCATCCATCTATCTATCTATCTATCTATCTGCTTAATACAGTCAGGGTCACAAAAATCACCAAGAAATAATCATCTTCCCCCAATGAAGCTAGTGGTTTATTCCGCTACCTTCAGATCAGAATCCAATAAAATGTCTACTGTACTCGATGACATCACAGACGGTTGCCCCTCTGACCTCCCCTCCCTCCACCGGCCCCCCCAACTAAAATGGGCCTTAGCTTTCCTCCCAGTATTTCCTCCATTTCATTTCCGGCCGCTTATCCCCTGTAAGGCGTCATGGGTTAGACCTCCCCAGGCCTTCGGAGGAGATCCTGGAGCTGCGGGTGTCGTACATCAGCAGACTCCGGAAGCATCTATAGATCTCACCCCCACAGCGAGAGACCCTCTGTCAGCAGGCACACCTGCATTCGCCATCCCATGAGAGAACGAGCAGATCTTTAAAACACATTCATAAGCAGAACTCCTGCACTCACCCTGAAAACCTGAAAAATACTTATAGACCCGGAACAAAGCTTTTCTCCCTGTCTAGGACCTTGTTAGGGGGCTGGTGCCTGACTTAGTGGGTTGAGGAACTGTGTCTGTGATCAGAAACTCCCTAGATCAAATCCCCTGGTCCGTAGCAGCGCCCTTAACCCCCAAGAGCTCCAGGTACTGTCTGCCTTGAAGCATCTGCTATATTATTAAATATAAATGACCCTGTTCACATGAAATCCAAGCTCTTACAGCAGATAGGATGCTGAAACTGGCCTAACATCTACCAACCCGTCTCAGAGCACAGATTTACTCAAATGACTTTTTACAGCATCTGAAGCATCGCCATTCTCACCTCGTGTGGAACTATGCTGGCAAGTAAGACTCGGTACAAAACAGCAAGGTGATTGTTATTCTCGTCGAAGTGGCTGGACTTAAACCAAAAAGCACGAGGAACAAGCTCTGGGCCCCCTCCTCTTCATTATTTATCTTCTTCCTCTTGGCGATATCTTCCGTCAATACAATATTAATTTTCACTGTTATGCAGATGACACCTCACTTCCAATCTTCCTCCCTCCTGCCTTCCCGATTCACTCCTCATTGGCACTAAAACATTATCCAAAATCATCAGTTTTACCCTTGACATCGATAACTGCTGTTTCCCCTTCTCCACAGGTTAAGAGTCTGGCTGCCATCTTTGATAGCACCCTCTCCTTTCAGTTCCATATTAATAATATCACCCGGTCGTCTTCGCCCCCCCCTCGCCCCCCAGGCTGCTGCTGTTCTTCTTCATAGTCTCGTTACCTCTCGACTGGATTATAGTAATTCCCTCCTCCTAGGACTTCCCCAAAAAACCCTTCACAAATTACAACTCGTACAAAACTCGGCCGCTCGGATTATTAGCAGGACACCGTCCCTCCACAGAATTACACCCACCTTGCTGCAGCTTCACTGGCTCCCAGTCAAGTTTCGTATTGAATTCAAAACCCTTGTCTTAACATTCAAGGCCATTCACAACCTGGCACCTCCGTACCTGCATGATCTCCTTCACATTGCTACCTCCTCAGATCATCTTCTATTGACTTTGCTGTTCCCTCTGCCTGTCTCACCACCATGGGGTACAGAACCTTCAGTCACTCTGCTCCACGGCCCTGAACCTCACTCCCATCAGAATAAAATGTATTATTATTATTATTATTATGCTGGAACAGGTTCCCTGTCTTGACAGACCCACAAAGGACTCGTCAGCTTAAAGGCTCCACGCAGGGAAATTAATTTAGCTGCAGGATGCTCACAGGAAGCCTGCAGGAAACGACAAAGGCATCTCAGCTGGGTGTCCTCCTCTCCGAAACGGGCCCAGCCCCAAACCAAGCGGCTTTCATTCCACTATCACACGTGGCCACTACTTGCCAGTAAAGGAATGACACAAGGGACTCAGAAAATTGGTTCCTGAATAAGTACAACATAAGTAAACAGCAAACAACATCTCAACAATTCAACAGTAATGTTAGTTGTCGGGGAGAGTATTCGTTTTGCCTTAGCTCTCCCACCCTGCTTTGATTTAGTTATTAAGTGTTTTTATAATCAAACTGTTGGGCATGGGCTGTCTGTTTATGACCCATTTCGGGAGAAGGAAGATCTGTAAAGAAAGGTGCATGAAGCCTGCTCTCTGTTCCCAGCATCATGTAGCATAACAACACATTGCACACTTTCAAATTAAAGATTAAAATTTCTTCCGATGGATGTCTAATAAAAGTAGGATGGAGTGGAATTTCAGCAAGGGCAAAAAGAGGCAAGGCTGCCATCAGTGTGATACAGCAGGGATGTGGCAAGTCAGCAGGGGTGTGGCGAGTCAGCAGGGGTGTGGCGAGTCAGCAGGGGTGTGGCGAGTCAGCAGGGATGTGGCGATTCAATAGGGATGTGGCGAGTCAGCAGGGGTGTGGCGAGTCAGCAGGGATGTGGCGAGTCAGCAGGGTTGTGGCGAGTCAGCAGGGATGTGGCGAGCAGGCTCCAGCAGGCATCGTCTTCAGTTTATCTTTAAAACCACGACGATGCTGTCAAGACGCATTCTTGCTCCCCTTGAGAAAACGTAGTGTACTTAGTATACTTCCAGCTGTGCACGTATACTCATAGTCAACTACATTTCTTCATGGAAAGTCAATAATATTCCTGCTGATGCTGATGTAAACCTTCAAAGTTGCTGTGGTATGTGTTCCTTGGGAGTTAAGGCTGAACTCGGCCAAAGGATGAGGTTCGTAGGGTTAAGGTTGGGGTTATTTTAATAACGTAACTTAAAGCTTACCATCGGATACTGAGGTACCCACATTTGCTGAGCGCTCTCAGCTAAAATCCTCCGTGTAACAACCATCCACTCAATCGTATTCCACTCCTCACCTGTGAGGGTCTCTCCACAATAATTCAACTGTGATATACTTCCTGTGCTTACGTTAACACCTAGCTAAAGCTCAAGTCTACACACACAAACACACACACACCCACACACACACATAAAATTGCTCTTCTTCTTCTTGATGAACCAGTGTGTAACTTACAGTGCCACTGACACACAGCTGACAATAGCTTAGTTACAGACTGGATCCGCTGAGGTCACTTTCAAATAAAATGACATCCAGTCAGTGACCAGATAAAATTAAGTGTCGCTCAGCTACGGAAGGACAACAGCTTAGGCGATCGATGGAGCAAAATAAGTAGAACATACAGTACAAGGCCGCGTGAAGCGTAGCAAACATTCAACTGCGTGGAGGAAGACGGATAAGTGGGTGAGAGTATAATGAGAGAGAAACAGAGACTCTGGCAACGGCGTGAGAGATGAATACTGCGGAAAAACACCGAGAGCGATGCGAGTGTCTGAAGTGTTCTTTGTGTACAGTGATTCCTAGCGGACACGTCACGCGCAAAGTCCGCTTGCAGAGACACTGATGAGCATCTGTTCCCTCCTTTCCAGCACATAATAAGTGGTTATACAACCATTACATTTAAAACTACATTCACTGGCCACATCGTTATACAAGCAGTCCCCGGGTTACGGCAAGATCCGATGCCTAAGTCTGTCTTTCATTCGAATTTGTAGATAAGTCAGAACAATAATAATATGTATCTTGAGCTGTTACAAAGTAGTGCGTGCATTTGCAGTTACTGACCATTATATTAAACCAGAATTATTTTATAATACACTTAATATGTGTAAATGTGTAATAGTGGTCTATGTAGTGTGAGTATAGTTATAGTAAGTACAAGTAGCCAGATGTTCTTAACCCGGGGACTGCCTGTACAGTCCTGTATATTTTATTTATTTATAGGGAAACATGCAACAGTATAGTGAGCATATCAAAATGTATTTTTCATAAATGTCACTAAATGAAACTAAATATATCTGGCCAAAGCCTTCTGCAGGACACACAACCTATTATAATATATTTTCAACGCTGAGAGTGTACATCTCCTGTTCGGAAGGTGACAGTTATATCAGCCTGAGATTAAATTCACGGCAGAGCTCACAGTCACCTTAAAACCCCCTGTACGGTTTTATGCATTATGCACAGAGAGTAGTTTCATGGGGGGACGGGGTGGTTCCTGATCGATCTGTCACTGCATGGTGCACGAGTACCGTACTCACTAGACTCCAAGGGGCTGAATACATCCTGTACACAGAAACGGATGCATACTTTTACTGTGATGTGTGTGCATTTGTAACGCAGTCCTGCACACTCCTCTGAGACACAAACACTTCGTTCCTTTGCTAAATTGAAATATAATTTACTGGTTGCACATCCACCCTATTATTGTGTTGCTTTAAACCACAGCAGTAGAGCATTCTATGTATGAATGAAAAAAAAAACTTGTCATATAAGAGGTTATTATATATGAATAAGATAAAGACAAAGGAACATCAGTTGGCTTTTCACACCTGTCTGCTTAACACATATTGAGATGGGGGAGGAACATTAAATTTACCATGATTAAATGGCACACTGGTGTGGGGGCAATGCTGTCAATGTGGCGCTCGGACGGTAAGCCGTGGCTGTGGGGGAGGGGCATACTCACCAGCTGGGGCCACGCCCACTTCTGCCTTCTCAAGCCCCCCTGGTGGACGAACCGACGAAACATGTATCTGTACAGCAATTCTAGTCTTCAACTCGCCTCAACTCACAGTCTCCATTAGTATGGGCTGGGAGGAATTGAAGACTGAAAGTGACATACAGGAAAAGGCCGCCCCCATTCGGGAGGGGACGCTCCTCGGGAAATCGTGGATCTGCTTTCCGCTGGAATGGAGAAGTTGGCGATTAAAGCAATAACAGAAAGTGAATCACGTGAATCGAAATTTGCCAACGCGCCTCGTTGCTCGGTGGAAAACAAAAAGAAAACAGGTCAGAAACTTTGGAAAAACCGGACTAGGTCATGGAGACCAGTGACGTACTGCTGCCGGAGCACACCCTGTGACCGGGAGAGGGGGTCTCCGTACAGCCCCTACCCTGCTGGGCTGGAACTCAGTGTGTCAGGCTCCAGCCCAAATGCGTGAGCTGACCTTGCCTGCGAAGACCCATCTGCTGTTACGGACTTCCGACGAAGCCTGGCATCCCTTATCCTGATCCTTTATGTCCCAGCGAGGAAAATCTACAAATCCCATTTACTCTGGTCCATAAATATTATGAAATAAAAATAATAAATGACTCAATTACATCTGAGCATAAGATTTGCTGTGAATCTGATGCTCCAGCAACACGATTAGAGAAGATTGATGAAACAGCAGGATTCTCAGTACTGCTTCAAACTAAAATAAGTGGGTCTCTATTGACCTTTTTTCTGGTGACGTCTTACGGCCTTGGGGTCTTGGGGCACAATTACGTGTGCTGTCCTTATTTTCTGGTGTTTGCTATTCTAAATAGACACACCAATCATTCGGGAACTTTTTCCCTTGTGAATATTTTGTTTTTAATTACAAGAACAGCTTCAGTGTGCTCTGAATATCAGCTTCCCGTTGGGAGGAATTGTACAGGAAAATGACTCCATTATTACAGGAGACATTCCTTCGCTTGATGTTTTCTTGTCATTGCTAGAGACAATCCTACATACTGCATTTCTGTGGTATCCATAATGCATAGCGTTCTCCCTGAGTATGTCATCGGAACAGAAATGGGCAGCACACATAACCATTCCCACAATCCCCTGCACAGGCCCACCCACCTGCTTGTGCATGAAGATATAGATGACAGGGTCGACGGCCGAGATTAAGCTCAGGGGTGATGGAGGAGGATCCACTGCTGACGCTTTCGACTCAAGGCTGCGTTCACGCTGTCCACCTTGATGTTAAGGGGTGGGAGTGTGGTGGGGGGAGTAACAGAAAGACAAAGGAAGAAGAAGGAGCTGCACTCTTTGCTGGGGGGTTGATTATCTCATTTCCAGCACATGTTCCTCAGAGACACAAACTCCACAAGGTCCATTCTTTAGTCATCTCTTTGTTTGGGTGATGTTTCAGTGGAAGGTGAATCTTTAACAGGTCCACTGAGAAATTCAACAGCAGGTTATGGATTTCGCACTCTGTGCTGGGTGTTGGCCTGTCATAAGTCATTATTTCTTCTCAGATGAGATCTGCCTGTTTCTGGGTGGATATTTTTTCTGTAAATAAATAAAAGCCCCGGGATTAAGTGTCGAAATTGCGATGTATTCTTGCACGGAACAATAAACATGTTCTTTAGTCTGTTGACTCTATAAAAAACTGGGAATACCAAGAGGTACAAAGGCTCAGCACAGACAGGGAGGGGTATCTGACTCATCCTCCCAAGAAGGCTGTCAACCCCTAGCACAACAAATAATTGAAGAGCGAGATATTGCAGCAGAATCGGGGGAACGGAAGGCAGCCCTGGATTTGGCTGCATCACACATGACCTGGCTTCTCTCCCTGATCAGCCTTAAACCCTCCTGAGGATGTCAGCAGGCTGCCCAGCAAACACCACAGCACACCCTCCTGACAGGGGCACTGCGGTGTCCTTCCAAGTCCAAAAAAAGAATGAAACTTAAACAAAAAATATGCTACAAAAGTTAATGCAGTTTCCAGCCCTGATTCATTCCTTCGGCTTAGAATTGACGACGGTGTTGATACAGTGGGTTCAGCCAAGTATCTTAGACAATTACATTTATTAAAAGGCTGCTGGCAGATGCCCCTGACCAGTTGAGTATCAGAGATACTCTCACCATTCTGGATGAATTCTAAGAGTATACAGACATTCCGTTCGGGAAAAAAAAACGCCCTGGTGATTTTTCAAGGGTTGTTGAGTCTGGTTCTGTGTGGGATTACTAATTGTGTTGCTTATTTGACCGAGTGCCGTGGTTTGTACCTCTGCCTGGACTGAAAACCTTGAAAGCCTCTGGAAATTTTTTTCAGCAATTCAGTGAAGTATTGTGACCTTGAATCTGGCAAAGTGTGAATTTGGAAAAGCCACAGATAGCTATTTAAGGAAGAAAGTTGGCTGAAATATAGTCTGTCCAGTGGATGCCAAAGTACGGGCTAATCGAGATTTTCCGGTGCCCTCCACGAAATGCGAACTTTGACGCTTCTGGGTAATGGCAGGATATTACTGGGGGTGGATTCCAGGAGTTTTGCCACAATGTTTTTTTCTTGAACTGATTTACTTCTCTTTACATGTTGTTGTACCTGGTTCCCTGAGCATCCGTAGGCTTTTGGGAGTATGAAAGTGGATCCCCCCCGTGTTTACTGCTCCTAACTTTGTTCACCATTTAAATTAGCAGTGCATGCTAATGCAACTGGTGCAGGTGCTGTCTTCTTACAGGAAGATGCACTGGCTATTGATCATCTGGTAGCACATTTTTCTAAGAAATTTAACCGGTACTGATTCAATTATCCCACCATTGCTGAGACACTAGTTATACTGCTTGCTTTACAACATTTTGAAGTCTGTGTAGGTTCTAGTTCCCAGGAAACTGTAGAGTACATAGAACACAATCCCCTGGTATTTTGGCAATGCCTGTATAACTGATGAGGTGGGAGCCACGCAGCCTGAATTACATATCAGACATCAGGCATAAATGGGGAACTGGAAATGTGGTCTTTGTCCGATGCCTAATGTTTCTGTGGGCATTTGTCTTCTATGGGGCGGGGCAGTGTGCTTATAATCACAAGGTCACCGGTTCAAACCCAGCCTCAGCATGTCAGCCTGCCCTTCACAGACAGCTTACTTTACAAAGAGCAAGTGGAAGGAGGTATAAAGACAATTTCTCCACAGGGACCAATAAAATATCAATTATTATTGTTTTTTATTCCCTTTCTATTCCCCTCCCCCCCCTTCTGTCTCCAGTTGATGACGTGACAGGTTTCATCCCACACCTTAACTTTGTGGAAATGTTAAGTTCCTCCCTACCATTGCCATTATCACTAGTGGAACATTTGCTGGCCAGTGCCGGCTGTGTAATTTGTATGCATTGGCTGTGTGGAGGTGATATTGTCATGGGTGTTAATGTTGAACTACTCGCACCTTACTGGGGAGTGTGAAGTGTACATTGTACTCTCAGGAGGTGCATTAATATTCGTCTTGTTTTTTTCTGTTCTACTATTGTTTCCCTTCATTTAGAGGGTTTGCTTTGGTTGGTTGTTCAGTGCTAGAATTCCTACTTGCTCAGGTTCAATCCCCCGGCCAGTGTACCTGACTGCATTTGCTATTTCGGTGCTAGCTTACCCCAAACACAAACTGCTTGCCAGAGGTGGCGATTCCAGGTCCAGAGAGTACAAATCCAGACCAAGATTTTGTTTCAACCAACCAGTTGAGTCCTCTGTGACTGTGACTCTTT
>JAODJX010000047.1:4589917-4607802 GCA_026776945.1 Isichthys henryi
TACAGGAAGCAGCAGAAAAACACAAGGTTTGCGCAACAAGTATTGTTTTCTTCTTTTTTAGTCATAAAATATTGCAAAAACCATGAGTAATTGGTCAGAAAATATTTGTATGTACCCTGAGACAGATGCTATCCTCATTTTATAATTTTATGTTTAGAATTATTCAAACCGTCTACAAAAGAAACAATTCTCTTAATACTAAGTAGTTAATATGCCTTATATCTGTGAATATGTCAGACTATACTATAAAAACTAGTTAACATTTTATTAATATTACAATGTCTTTAGAATTTTGTCTCTGAGGAGTTAAATTGGATTGTCCCCTAGATTATAACTGTTATTTTTGCATTTATTGATATTATGCATGATTTTTTCCATCCTGGTATTCCTGCATAACGGCATTTAGCAGAAATGTATTCCTGTTATAACTTATATTAATCCTTTGGTAATAACTGGGCCTGTTGATAATTCTTGTATAATACCTCACATTAGTATCAGTCGGGTAAAGTTCAACTTTGCTGTCTCATCCAGGAGGATCTGAAGTCTGCAATTAAACCTCTGCAGGAGAAGCTGGAAGCTTGGAATAAAGTACAACAGACCTGGAACAAAACAGCAGAACACATCAGGGTACAGAACCACCTACATTATAGAGTGTAAGAACAGCAGTGACATCACTGGACAGACTGCCCTGTAACAGCACTGAGGAAACTCACTTTCATTTCAGACTCAAGCCCAGGACACAGAGAGACTGATAAAGGGGGAGTTTGAGAAACTTCACCAGTTCCTAAAGGATGAAGAGGCGGCCAGGATATCTGCACTGAGGGAGGAAGAGGAGCAGAAAAGCAACATGATGAAGGAGAAGATTGAGAATATCACAAACAAGATATCATCCCTCTCAGAAACCATCAGAGCCTTAGAACAGGAGCTGGGAGCTGAAGACGTCTCGTTCCTACTGGTAAGGATGGAGAGCAGCTGGATTCAGTTAGTTAAAATATAAATTAAATTATAAATAAAATTTAAATGTAAATTATAATATTTATGACATGATTTTTCTTTATTTTGTTTCAGAAATATAAGGAAACACAGAGAAGGTAAGGAAACTCCCCTTTTTGTCTTTTACTGGTTTGGAGTCAGTGACTCTGAATTGCAGTAAAATGGGAGTCAGTGTCAGGGTCCCCACGGATTCACCTGTACATCATGTGATCAGCATTAACAGGGAGCTCAGAATGCTTCTTGCCGCTGTGGCTGAGATCTGGATGGGTGGTGATATTTACCTAAAATCTTCTACATATGAAATTTCAGGATGTGAACATGCATGTCCGATAATTGCATTCCCAGTAGAACATTTTTGTCTTTAATCTGACTTTTAGCCAACTTAAATAAAAAGAAAAAAAAAAAATGATACAGTAACGTAGGCTTGGTGGCTAGCAGTAAGCGAGATCAGCTGACTGAAATCTATGGAAAAAGAGAACTGGTCCCTAAAATACACCCGAAATCAACAACAGAACTACAAATATTAACTTTAAGAAGGAAACATTATGTAAATGTTTTTGAGAGGAGTTGAGGAGAGAGGTAGGCTAGGTGTGTGTATATAGCGTGTACTAGGTGTGCGTATGTAGCGTGGGCTTGGTGTGCGTATGTAGCGTGGGCTAGGTGTGCGTATGTAGCGTGGGCTAGGTGTGCGTATGTAGTGTGTGCTAGGTGTGCGTATGTAGCGTGTGCTAGGTGTGCGTATGTAGCGTGGGCTAGGTGTGCGTATGTAGCGTGTGCTAGGTGTGCGTATGTAGCTTGTGCTAGGTGTGCGTATGTAGCGTGTGCTAGGTGTGCGTATGTAGCGTGTGCTAGGTGTGCGTATGTAGCGTGTGCTAGGTGTGCGTATGTAGCATGGGCTAGCTAGATAATAGTAAAACGAGAACACAGTAGAAATAAAAAATATTTCTTAGTAGTTTTTTGTTAAAATGCATGTGGCGTGGGCTACGTGTGCATATGTAGTGTGGGCTAGCTAGATAATGATAAACAGAACACCATAGAATTAAAAAAATATTTCTTAGTTTTTCGTAAAAATGCACCACAAATCTATAACAAAAAATACAAGTATTAACTTTTAAAAGCACTTTGTTATGTTCAAATAGCTGTACATGTACATGTTTTCGATAAGAGTTGGGAGTTGGAGCGCCATCAGCTGGAAGCCTAGGGTAACTTTGTTGAACTTGCGAAGTTTTGGACTTGTGAACCTGCTCTCGGAACAGAACTTGTTCGTGTCTTGAGAACCTGCTGTACGTTGCTAGTATCCGTTAGCTTCTCTGGTCATGAACTCACAGGAGCATCATCACTGAAGTCTGAACATTGTTACAGAGCCCAGTGCCCAGTGCGGGATCCAGAAGAGGTCTCAGGAGCCCTGATTAATGTGGCCAAACACCTGGGCAACCTGAGCTACAGAGTGTGGGAGAAGATGCTGGAGAAGAAAGTGACTAAATACAGTGAGTGGAAGACGTCAGAATGGAGCAGTTCCATAATCTCTCTGTGCGGAGGGAGTTTATTGAATTCTAATGTCTCTCTCTGATTACATTCAGCTCCTGTGATTCTGGACCCAAACACAGCAGATGTCCGTCTGACACTGTCTGAAGATCTGACCACTATTACATGGAGTAATGAGATGCAAGGTTACCCTAATAACTCAGAGAGGTTTACATTGGGTGGTGTGCTGGGATCTGAGGGATTCAGCTCAGGGAAACACTGCTGGGATGTAGATGTGGGGCATGGAATTACCTGGAGGCTGGGTGTAGTTAGAGAGTCCATCAACAGGAAAAGGGTTTACCCTCTGGTGCCACAAGGGGGCGCATGGTGTATAGAGCTTCGTAATAGTAAATACACAGCAATGATCTCACCACCAGTCCCTCTGTCTATGAGAAGGAAACCCCAGAGGATCAGAGTGCAGCTGGACTGGGACGGGGGAGAGCTGTCATTCTCTGATCCCAGTGATAACACTCCTCTCTACAGTTTTAAACACACTTTCACTGAGAGGCTGTTTCCATTCTTTGGTACCTGGGATTACAGGGATCCTCTCAAAATGTGCCCAGTGAATGTTTCTGTTTCCATCTGAGCACTAAAATGATCATGACAATTATAGTGTGTTACATTGAAAATCATATTTCATTATTTTTTTTTACAAAAAGCAGATTCATATTTTTTATAATTCATGTTTTAGTGGAAATAAACTGCTTTTTTATAGTGGAGCTAAACTGGGGGGTGTCATATATCTGCCTGTTAATTTTCCGTGGCCTCTGTGGAAGGAAAATTCCAGTAGGACAGAGGGAGGTGCATAGTGGGATTGTTGTCAGTGTCTTGGGCAAGAAGAATGTGTATGTGTGTGATCCTGAAGTGGGAGCTGAAACTGCCTGTTTGTGACCAGAATTGGACCCCTCTCTACTGAAAGAGTGGGACGTACTAGGCTAGGCTGCTCAATTCTGCCAAGGAAGATAATGGGAACGCAGACAGAAATATCGAGAGGAGACAAACAGACTTATCTTCTTATGCATTTGCTATATATCTATTTCAAGCACAATATGGCCTAGTGAATGTGTTGTAATTAAATAAATGAATGGACCAAATATATGGTGAGATGTGGGGGGTTTGATTTGCTTGATTGCATAGTGTTGTTTAACATGGGGACATGTATGGGGTTAGCAAGGGTGGGGCGGCACTGGTGGTGACTGGTGATGGACCTGAAGGAGATGCAGAGGTGCACATGATCGTCACCTCTGAGGTCATCACGCACTCCGCATGCAGACAGGAGTCCCTGGTTCGGACCAGTGGGGCAGCAGATTGCCTCTCTGAGCAATTGCAGAAGTGTATGATGATGTCATCTCCACCTGCAGCCAGGCGTAATAATGTCTGTCTGCGGGTTGGGCCATAAGACCAATGGTTAACTGCTACAGTATTACACATTATCTATATAATACAAATACGTAACTAGAAAATACATCTTGTATATATCTAAGTGAGAAAAGCAAATTGGAAAACCAAGTAATGATATATAGGATTAGAGTTGCAAGATAAAACAAATGGAGCCGACAGTAAGAAAAAGCTTTACTGCGTTCCGCTGAAATTCACAGTGGGTCAAAGGAAACGCTTCTAGGCAGCAATAGGCTCCGTGGCTCCACTGAGTGTTTGCACCATGTATAATTTTCTCAGGATGGATTTGCGGTGCTGGGTCGGATCAGAGAGACCCAGGAGGGCTGATGCCCTTTCAGTTCCTGCCCCCACCCCCTTCTCCCCCCCGTCCTCCATAACGAAGACGGGTCGCCCACAAAATGCCTCGAGTCAGAGTCTGAGGTGCGATTCAAATCCATAACGTCATTCGTATAATATGCATAATCAATTCTCAAGTGTTCACTAGCCTGAAGGAGATATCGCGTCCATGAAATAAGTCTACCTCATGCTTAAAGAAATCCACTCTTAGCTGTTATGTACCTTAAAGAAGGTTAGTATAAGTTAAATTGTTTCAATAAAACGCCTAACCGTAGAAATGGCAAAAGAATCCATCTTTAAAAATGAAGTCACAGTCGTCCGTTGTGACTGAGGAGCGCCCCCTAGATGTGGAGACGCACCGTTCACGGTGGCCACATGGAACGTACCCATTGGCTTCTGTACAGATCACTTGAGCTGGTGAAGGTCGATCCGAGGGCAGGACACCTTGGCTCTTTGCTCGGCAGGAAAGCTCCACTGACCGAACTGGCATTGAATCCTGACATTTTATAACCCTTCACTTCATGAAGCAAAGGGATCTGAGTTTTCTGGTCAGTCACGCGCTCATGCCGATCCCACAAGCCCATTCGCATCGCATGCTCTCGTCCAGTGTGTTAGACAGCACAACAAAAGCTAACCATGACGATGGCGATTCATAAGTCAGCCTGAGTGCGTCTGCTGGCGTGGAAGATGACGTGGGAAGCTGTGGCTTCAGCTCCTACATTCTGACTGGCCTTCTGAAGCAATCACAGATATCTTGCACTGACTTGATGAATG
This sequence comes from Isichthys henryi, assembly GCA_026776945.1. Lineage (NCBI taxonomy): Eukaryota > Metazoa > Chordata > Actinopteri > Osteoglossiformes > Mormyridae > Isichthys > Isichthys henryi. The sequence goes on from JAODJX010000047.1 coordinate 4,594,943, forward strand.
ATGTGACTGGTGGACCTGTGATTAGTCTGTCTGCCCATACTTACGCACCAGCTGTCGTTCATTCATCCTTATTTATTTCCATGCCATGGCTGGCACATTTTTTCTATTTCCTCCTTTAAGTGTGGGCAAAATTTCAAATGCTTTTGCTTATTTTCCTAGGAAGAAAATATGCTTAGTTGCTTGGCATCCGGCTGAATTCACACTTATACGTTATATAATACTAATTATATTATACCATTAACATACAGCACGTCTTCTGAAAAGCAGAACTACTGGTAGCTTCAGTACCAGAGAGAATAGCTGATGTTTTCGCTCTTATCCTTCTTTAATAACACAGGATATTTTTTGAGAAATCACTCACTGTTAAGTTTCACTTTGCTGTAGACCCGTGAGACACCATGATCCTGCAACTTAATCTAAAAATGGTTCCTTGCAGACTCCCGGTACAGTGAGAGTATTCAGGCACTTCAGGAGAGAAACACACAAACACACACGTCCTACATCCAGCCCATGGATTGAGTCTAGACCCACAGCTAGTCCCAGGCCAGGAAGCACAGAAGATCTGCACATTAATACTCGTTAAATCGCTGATGACGGTCAGTCGGGCTCCATTACCGCCGCTATTCATTGCCAGTACAAATGGCTCAGCCTTCCCACAACCACGTCCCTCTCCGAAAGTCTGCTCTCATCTAACCTTTCACGGCTAATTTTTCAATCAGGCTCACATTTTCTCAGCCTTTATTAATCTATTTTTAAGCTCAAGAAGTTCAAAACCAGCAGGACCTGCATCCAAGGAGAAGGATTTCACACTGCAGGTGGGTTACAGGTGTCATACACTGCCTGAGGCTGGGACTCCTACACCCCCCTGAGGGCAATGTTAGAACTACATGTTAGAACTACAGGGAAGTACTAAGTCATCTGCCCTCACACGTCTTGCCCTGGGAGTCCTCCTGCTGTGTACAGGACATGAAGCCTTCCAATGAAAGGGGCTTTGATTGAACGGGAATGGGAAGACTGGTGCCAATTGCCATCCAATGGCAAAATGGTACAGTAGGAGGCTCCAGAACGAGTCCAAGCCAAGATATCTCTTGGCGCTGCGTTAAAGCCATCACAGCCTGCACTGAGACAGACTCCAACTCCGAGGACATTGCTTGTCTTAGGCCACGCCTCCCGAGCACCAGTCACACTGTCAGAGGGGATGCAAGCATGCGGCAGTCAAGCTGACATAATACCGCCAAAGGAGCCTTCTGAGCACCACAAATGGAAGATTAATGTTAACTTCGCGGGAAATGTCAGGTCAGACCTCCAAGGTTATCAGAAACTCAGGATGAAGCCCACAAGTGTTTCCTGCCATTGTGTGCGACTGATTTTAATAATCAAGCTTTTTCGGAAGTATGCGTTCAGCATGTACGTTCACACAGTTCCTTTATCTTTCTAATATATATTTTCTTTCTGCCCTCTTATATGGACACCAAATTTGAAAACAACTTTTCTTAAAACCCTAACTCCATCTCCTAATAAAAATCCTACGACTATCACCAACTTCTCATAACACGGTTATGACCCCCCACTGCATATAATCATCCATCTTTCTCCTGACCGCTTGCCCTGGTCGCTGTTATGTGGTATATAATCGGTGTATAACTGTCTTTCAGTTGCTGCGAGCTGCACATTGTTAAGTCTTGTTTAGTTGACAGTTCTGCAAAGCAGCACGTGACTCATTCCCGTTGAAATAGCCTCACGTTCTACGTGTTTGTTTGTGTGCTTCGTGAATCCATGTTAGATACATACATTATACAGTAGATCACACAGGGAAAAAATCAAGTGGTAGAAGAGTTGAAATGCACAATCTCTAAGAATAACAGAGTGAACCACACTGCCGCGGGTTAAAGCACAAAACACTGCGGCCATTATTATTTACCTGTCCATCCATCCATCTAACTATCCATCCATCCAGACCTGCATATCAACTTTCCCAAGATTTTGCATGCATGAGGTGAGTAGGCATCAGGCGATAATCATCATCCTTCTGCACTGGAAGGCGCTAACATTTCCATTCAAATTGCCTTAATGAAAAAAGCCAATTGGCCGGAAAATAGAAAATCAATAAGAAGGTCTAATTAAAATGGGATGATTTGGCAATTTAACAGCAAAGCCTACCTGGCACTTGTGGAGTGCATCTCTGACTACCAAGAGCACCAACGCGCAACGTCACTCCAAGAGGAAAACAGCCTCCTCATTTGGTGGGTGTTGGTAAACATTTCCAGTAATAGGTCTGCAATCTCCAATGGGGTGACGTCATCAAGGATCGTGGTAGGGTGGAGGGTCCAAAGGGTGGGAAAGATGCCAGTCAATCCATCAGGCGACTTCACAAACCACTGGTGTCATGCACTCCCCCACGCCCTCTTGTGGAAACTGTGGATTCACCACATGCTACTTGAGTTCGGGGTGGGCCTTGCCTAGGACACCATAGGGGTTCCAGCCAGCACTGATGGGAGATAAATTAACCAATCACTCGTTATCAGTGAAACATAACAAAACTCAAATTAAGAGGATTTAAGTCTATAGGTTTTTTTTTTTATCACACATTTTCCCACAATTCAGTCTGGCAACCTGGCTTTTTCATAGTCAAAAGAAAAATATGTAATTAGGAGATTAAATGAACATTAACAATATCTCTAGGATCACCTATTCTGGCAGCATGACATTTAAGATTCATTCTGCCTGTTTGATGATAAAGGTCGACGTGTATTTTCAGATAGAGCCGGTCGGGTCTGAACCCTCCCAAAAAATTATGAGATAATTTTTGACATTTGGACCAATGAAAATCTGCTTGTCTGTTCGTTCTGTTCAAATGCTACATCGTTCCAGAAATAAAAGGTCAATTACTTTTTAAAATAAAAATCGTAGTGTCTCAAGTAGTGACCTCTGACAAGTGTAGCAGAGATGGCAACAGGAAATCAGTGCAGCATGACTATGGCTGTCGAGTTCAGGGGCTTCATTTTTCAAAGGCTGCATTCGAAGACAATGTATCACAGGTCACGACAAGGCTACCCCATTTCGAAGATGCTTTCAAATGCTCTAGGAATGTGTCCTCCTTTTGCCGAATTGCATTTGAGATGCACCCGATGAATTTTTCACAGCCCAACATATCCCAAGATTCATTGTGCAGAGGTATAGTGTGCATGTCCCGGTTAGAAGAGAGGGGCAGTGCTTTGTGATTCAAGGGTAAGAACGGGAACAGCTGGGGATGCAAATAGGAGTCTGTAAGCCAGACCTTCCTATCTGACTACGTTTTCTGTTCAACCTCGAAAAATACAGCCTTCAAAATGATAAACCTTCGTAGACCACATGCTTCCAAGGACGCAGCCCCTGAATCTGGACAAAGCCTGTGGCTTTGGTCGAGCATAACGCGTTACCAGAGACTCGTGGCATGACGTGGCCATGAGGCAGCCGCTGAATGATTCACGGTCTGCCAGAAAACGCCGGCGGCCTTTGCAGTGTGGTCTGTAAAACACACGCATCTGAAACTGCGACCCTGCGTTAAGGACACGTCGTACTTATGAAGAAGGACTGCCATAAATCCTATTATATAACAAAATGCTCGTGAAAACATTGCGTGGCTTCAGCAGTTCGTCTTGAGGTGCAGAACCGCTTGCAGTTACTTTTATTATTACTGCATTACTATTTTTCCGACTTACCTACAAATTGAACTTAAAAACTTAGAGGACAGACCTCATTTGCAAGCTCGGCACTGCCTGTAACTGATTAGGAGGAACAGCCACATGATTCACTGGTTATGTCGTACTTGAATGGCAATGAGCAGATCACACGTTTAGCGAGGGCTGACCACCCAATCCATGTCAGGGGGGCACAAACCGAAAGGCCCCTGTGCTCCGCTAATCAGTTCAGTTCTTGTGCGTTCACTGGCTTGTTTCCACGTTAAACCTTCAAACTCACCTGTACACATCGCTTCCGTTCAAGGCTACAAGTAAATCCAGTTAAACGATGTACGTGAAACACCAGACAAGCACTGACAATGAAAACACTTAAAAAATAGTACCTTTTTAATAAAAAATACAGATTTGAGATCGGCAGCAAGGTGTCTCACAAACGACACCCAGAAAGACGAAATTCACTTGTACAAACACCCAGAACAAAACAGACGACAGGACGACGGACAGGGGCTTGCCGGGTCAGACGCACAGAACCACGGATGATTTTGCTCACTTGGAGAGACTGTTTGGGTCCAAATAGCACCGCAGATTCTCAGGGGTAAACAGGTAAACAGGGGGGGGTGGGGGGTGACCACAAGCTGCACTGTGGGACGGCTATGTCACGAACACACCTTGAACTCCTCAAATCTAGTTTATGCTAAGCAAAGGAACGGCACTGGTTGTTGGGCTACAATGCACACGTCTCTACAGTACTGAACACTGGTTAGCGGAATATGGAAGTCGGCCAACAGGGGGCGACACACAAACCTCCTGTTGAATGGGCGTTTTGCACGAAGCACCTTGTGAATGCCCCCTTAACCCCAACTACCACCGCCCTTAGCGTCTGTGTCCCCACGTAAACCCGAGGCAGGGGTGGAGGACTCCAAGACAAATGCTATTTTGGCACACAGCCAATGCAGTGGGTGTCTAATGGGGGGGTGAGGGATGTAGGGCAGCAGACACGCAAGCGCACAAACACCAACGTGCACGCACACACAGCTGCTACAGCAACGGAGTCGGCGCGCATGCTACAGTTTAATATTGTGTTGAGCAGAGCTATTTGTATGGAAATGCCAGCGGGCTAGAAACTAGCACCCAACTGTTTTTAATCTCGTAATTTCTACAAAATAAAGCTCACCAGGCAGAGTAACCTGAACCGCCTGGTGAGTAAAGTTATGTGTAACTCAGACCAGAAAGCACGACCATTAAAAATAGTTAACACTGCTACAATTCTCCCGATAATGAGTCCTTCTTGGCAAAGACATTTTGGAAAAGTATCATCGGCGTGGTCAGATGCGATTGCGATTGCACAGCCTAGCCGGGCCGTGGACTTTCTGTGCTTTCAGACGCGTTAAATCCATGCCACTTGGGGGCGCTTCTCATGAATGCCCACTAGGTGGTGACAGTGAGCGTGAGGAAAGGGAGCTAGAGCGCCAGAGAGCAGCTGTGCTACAGATTTTTTCCCCTGTGAATTTCAGCTTTCACAAAATCCTCCACAATCAAACAATCCGGATCCATACAACAGAGAAATATTTGATGCAAATATATAAACTCAAAAATTACTATAGTCATATATATCTCTCTTTGTAAATTTTCCTCGTATATATCACAAAAAAACAACATGTCCGTATAAAACAATAATGGCCAACATGTGGGCGGAGTCTCACTTTCATGTCAAAAGTGTATTTTACAGGGACTCAATACTGGACTGGTTGACCTTAAACCTTGCAGAAATGACCCAAAAGACCCAGAAGTGGGTTTGAGTTCTCATGCTGGTTGATGCACATCGTTACATACATCAGCCCAGAGCAGCGGCATCGAGGTCTGAAGACAGAGATGGGGAGGGAGTTTCCTCAGTGGCATCCTGGACTCCATGGAGGGGAAAAAAAAAAACGCTACTGGAAAACGGCGAGGTCCTTGATTCCATCAACGCCTGCAAAAGACGAAGAAGTGATGGCCTAAGCACTTTGCCATTGCCGGACTAAACCGGTATTAACCGGTGTGAACAACCTGTTCCACTGGCTTCAGAATCAGAATTTGAAAACTAAAAATGTGTCGACAAACTGGCTTTGCTTTGAAGTTTATCTCCTTAAGCTTCTGCTCCAGGGAACCGCAGCAAGAGCAGAACATCCTGCTGCTTTCTGTGTTCGGTACAATTGTTCCTGATGTTAATGTGGTACCAGAGGTTTTGGGATTTATTCAGTAGTTTTATACACATTAACAAAAGGGATACAGATAAGGGTTTGCTGTTGAACCTTGGAGTGGACAACCGAACTCAATTAATTTTGCTCTGGAGGGGGGGGAGGGGTGTACCTCTGCTTCACAGAGCTGTATGGGTCCAGTAACTGGGTGCTGGCCCGCTCCAGGTTCCAGTCATACGTCTCCAGGATCTTAAGACACTCCACCCTGGACTTCAGCCCCAAGCCGAAGAGCTGCTCCACCTGCACCCGGACAAGAAGTTGCCGAAGAAGGGGGCTTGTGAACTGAAGACTGAGAAGGTCCCACTAAATGACCAACTGAAATTAATGCTGCAGTCACTTATTTCAGGGGCAAAATATGAAAACCGAAAGTTTCGGATGATTTAAATTATGTTGCTGTATCTCTTATAATAATTGACATGCTGACTGCAGCATGACTGAAAATACCTTCAATCCTTACGCCACTCATTCACGGCTAAATAAAGTTTGAGCGGAGCCACCGGAACCCGGACCGTAGAAAACCAGGTTCCCCCAGAGTGGAACATAACCTAACGCCAGGTGGTCACCTTCAGATAGTTCACGGCCTTCGGTACATTCCAGCTGTGGTTCTGCAGGGCCGTCTGACACTCCTCCACCGTCACCCCGTGGACGGCCTCCTGCACCTGAGCACAGACAAAACGGCCAATCAGATCGCGCCGTCTGGAGTCCGTGTGTGCATACTCGTGTTGCGGGGATATCCTCACAAGATGAAAATGCTTCTGAGCAATTTTAGAAAAATAAAATACCATTAGGGACTAAAACTGCAGTTTGTCAAGGAAGACTGGCAATGTTCAGTAAATGGGGTAATTGATACTAGGAAAATTCTGCTACTGCCCTCTGGTGTTTGGTGAGGTGTACTGCAGGCAGCAAAGAGTCACTCACCAGCCGGACCCGATCCACGCTGCTGCCCACCTCCTGGCCTCCAGCTTGCCAGTCCCCACTTCCCCGTGATGAGCAGGAGGGCGGCTTCAAGGCTGACTTGCTAGCCAGCCCGCTGTTGTTGTTTGAGGAGAAGTTGGCCTTGACGTCTTCTGGCGGGCCCACCGAGGCCAGCTGCATCATGGGCCGCACAGTGGCAGTGTGGGCCGCTCGTCGCTCCTCCACACCCTCTGATTCCCGGAAGAATTTCTCATACCTGTCCAGGTAGGCGGGCCGCTCTGGGAGGAGGTAGTAGTGAGTGCTGCTGGCTTTCCTTCCATCCCGTACGATGGGCAGGATGCAAGGAGCCCTGGCCACCTCCCGGCCCTGTGCCTGGATCACCTTGGGGGAGGCGTACTTGGGGTCGGAGGCAAAGCTCTGGGTTGTGGGCATGAGCTTGCTAGGGGAGGTAGAGAGGTAGGAGGAGAGACTGGAGCGCTGCTGCGGAGAACCGACGAGGAGGCCCATGGGGCTGGGGGTGCGAGAGCCAGGCTGGGACAGGGGATCCCGAGGAGGGATCTGAGGGGGCCGGTCCCGTTCCTCCTCGCCCCCAGAGGCTGGGGAGAGATCCCCAGACCAGCGGCCCTGCTCGCCGCGCTTGGCAGGACGTGGTGGAATGGGCACCCGAGGAGGAATCTGGGGTTTGTCCTCGGAAAATGAAAGGAAGATCTGGCGGTGCACCCCCTCCTGACCTGGAGGGCTTGGCGAGCACGGCATGGAGGCTGTGTTTACTGGCACCTTCAGCCTCCTCATGCACTCCTGCTGTAGCTCCTGAAAGATCTCCGCCGACTGGGAGAAGTTGCTACTTCGACTCCCATTACAGGGGAGGAAGAGGTTGTCCTCTACGTGTGGTTTTCCTGCATCTGAATCGGTGGGTGGGGCTGCCACTGGCACATGTGTGCGTCCTTGCCCCTCCCGCTGCTCTACCTCCAGTTTCTGCTCCGCCCTCACATGCTGCTCCGCCCTCACATGCTGCTCCGCCCTCACCTGCTGCTCTTCATTGATGGAGCTCACCTCGATGTCCTCCTCATCCTGGGCCACGTCGTCGTACGCCGGAGGTGGTGGAAGTGGCCGCGCGTCCCAGTCCACCACCGGGGTGGGGTGCAGGGGCCGGGGTAGAGACCGTGAGGGACTATGTGGGGGGGTCTTGTCCAGGATGGAATAAGCCTCCATGGTCAGCTTAGCCAAGCTGGGGAACTGCATCTCCACAACGGGGGAAGGGGATGGCGTGGCTGGATGGATTTCCTCCTCAAAGTCTATGAGGGACACCTCACTGGAGGTGCTGCCTGGAGTCCGAGCCCCTTGGCCCTGCCGGTCCCCCAGCTTCGTGGCTGAGACCCAGGCAGCCGGCTTCAGCTTCAACCCTTTGACCACCGGCTTCTTCAGTGAGAGCCGCTTCAGGCCCACCGTGTTGGAGTCATCACTGTCAGCCACCGGATCATAACATGGCTCTAAACACACACACACAGCAGTAAAGTCACTGCTATCGACATGGTAGACTTCATCTTATTAAACTGAAGCAGCAATTTAATGTAATAATTTCAGTTACAGGCATTAACTGGGGTGTATTCCGAGGCGGGCCCACAGGGGCACCGGCCCCAGCTGAAATCTGATTGGCCCCAACAAAGCCCCCTCCCTTGTCACTCACTAATTCAAAATATATGAAATATGTTCCCCCTTATGCTCCCCCTTTAAAAAATCCTAGAACATTCCTGTCAATTTAGGATTAGTCATTCTTTTCGAGTCATTCTTTTTTGAGATAGAGCAAACTAACCCAGAAACACCACAGTCCCCACCCCTTAAAAATAATCAATGCTAAAAGGCTTTCTGCTCTAGTAGATATTTATGGGGGGGGGTGGCAACTCACTTTTTGCCCGTCCGGGGAGCTGAGTGGGCCGAGCAGTGTTCGGATCGAAGCCCAAGACGTCAGGGGGGTCCATCGGGTTTCCCAAGTACAGACTGCAGGACAGAACCAGAAGGAGAACCAGGATGTTTTATTAACAGGTGTGGAGGGTTCTTCTGAATCCCACAGAACCTCATTTTAACGGATTCTAAACAGAAATGTCCTTGAATTCAAACAGCACAGTGCTACCCTCTAGTGGTGAACTGCAGAGTATTTTTGTTTTTTCCACCAGAATGTAATTCTTGGGACACAAGATACAATGATTGGCCCGTGACATCATGATTCCATTTAGCACTGTGCACTACTTGGCAGTAGGAATCTGCAGCTGACTGCGAATACATAAATGGGGTTTTCAACAAAATGCAGAGATACAAATCCTTGCACCTTTATCGTTCTGAATGATCAGTCCTGGGGAGCCCCCTACAGGTCGGCACGAGCGGCGCAACGCAGCAAGGTGCTTACTCGTCGATCTTGTCGGGAAAGCCCCAGCAGCGGTGGGGGTTGGTGTCACCGTGGCCGGTGTGGATGAAGCTGTGCTTGAGCGGCCGGCTGATGTCGTGGGCTGAAAGGCCGGCCACCGATGTCACAGCGTTCCTGGGGAACTGGCCCACCTTCAGGGTTCGCTTGTTCTGCCCACGCCACCAATAGTTCTCTGCCCTGAGGACAAAGGATTAGCTGGATTATAATTAATGCTCCTTTCCAGAAATTTCATAGTTTCCAGAAAGCCCCCCCCCAGGGATCTGATCTCAGACCTGCCCTCGATGATGGTGATGATGTCGTTCATCTGGATCTGCAGTTTGTCTGGCTCATCGAAGTCCTGCAGGGCTCGCATGTCCGTGGGGAGGGTCTGGGGGTAGGAACACCACAGCATTTCTCCACGTACCACAAACCCTTCAACCCAAACCCTCAGGCTCCACCCTGTCCACATCAACATCACTGGCTCTGACGGATGACGCACATCTATTTATTGAGGTTCAAACCAGCTTGTGACAGGTTGTGGCTGTATCACGATAATATGGAATACCACTTTTTTTTTTTTTTTTAATATAGTGTCAAATTACTGTATTCCGTGGTATAATATCTGGACGATATGACACAAGAAAAATTAGATACTGGCCGAGTGTAATTTACCCAGGGTTTTTATCTCATTGAGGTTTATGGCGTCCTCATCCTTGAAATGGAACCGCCTGGTCGCGTGGCCCTGACTCACCTCCACCAGGAACTCACGCAGGGCCAGGAAGGTGGGCCGGTCGTCAGGCTTCTGGGCCCAGCACTGGAGCATGACGTTGTAGATGTCCTGGGGGCAATCCTCAGGCCGGGCCAGTCGCTCGCCCTCCTTGTCCAGCTTGTGTAGAATCTAAGACACGCGAAGACGCACAAGAAGTAACAGCAGTGCTTGGGATGGAAGGACGAGCTACACCTGCCTCGGATGAGGGTGAAACTGCTCCTCATGTTTGATGGGGGTGATAGCTAACAGGGGTGGGGGGTTGGAGGAGTGGAGGGGGGCACTCACCTGACTTCCGTTGAGGCCGAGCCAAGGCTCCTGCCCACAGGTGTACATCTCCCACAGGGTCACGCCAAACATCCAGGTGTCGCTAGCGTGTGAGAATGTGCGGGTCTTCAGACTCTCAGGAGCACACCTGGAGGGAAAACACACACAGACACACAGACACACACAGACACAGCACCACGGAGATATGGTCAAGCTGGATGTTCATAAAATATTCACACAGGACCGAATATCAAGTAACCTTCTGCAGAACTTCTCCAGAAAATCTACAGAATTTCTGTGCAATGTAACCTGACTCCTCGCAAACACACTGACTCGCTCCCCTCCTGACGGAGTGCTCACCAGGCAAAGGGCACCTTGCGGTGCTCCTGCATGACGTAATGGTCGTCGTTGTTGGGCAGAGCCCTCATGAGGCCAAAGTCACCGATCTTGACGAGGTCGCCGGAGGCCAGCAGGATATTGCGGGCGGCCAGGTCACGGTGGATGAAGCGGCGCGACTCCAGGTAGGCCATGCCGCTAGCGATCTGGATGGCGTACTGGCACAGCGTGGAGAGCAGTAGGTGGCCCTGGGACTTCCGAAGCCGGTCCAGGAGAGATCCCAGTGGCGCAAGCTCCGTCACCTAGGTCCAAACGCAAGTAGAATACCCCTGGTGTTACTCAACCAAAAATGGCCGCCTCCCCCTCGCCCTCCCCTCAGGAGAACATCTCACCATCTTCATGGGGTGGGTGAGCACCACGCCGTAGAGCCGGATCAGGTTCTGGTGGTCCAGCGAGTGCATGGCGTTCACCTCACGGATGAAGTCATCCAGGGCGTCAGGCTGGCTCAGTACGTCGGTCTTTAAGCACTTCACCGCCACGCTGAGCTGTGGAGATCAGGGAGATTCAGGGTCTGAGTGAGCGGCCCCCTCCCCAGCGCACCAAGAAGCTCTCCTCTCGCTCCTATCGGGTCGTTTTATTCCCTTAACGACCTGCGGGTTCGGCGCTTGAGATCAAGGCCTTTCCCAGATTTCCGGCTCTGCTCTTGGGTCAGAACCCTGCCTTGTGGCCCAGCTGTTTGCACAGATGGACGACCTGGGCCCACGGAGACCCATGATTGTTCCCATGGCAACAAAACAACATTCCTGCCCTGGTCGTCAGGTCACATGACCACATAAACAACTTGGTACCAAAAGTGAGCAAGACAAACCACAGGCGTTGCAAGGGGGGGGGGGGGGTTTAGGATAATTTTTGCCTCCAATAAATTTTCTTTACCCCCCCTCCTCCCAAAATGAATGCTAACTAATCAGTTTCAATACTTTATTCTCATTCATTTTCATTAAAACTAGACTATTGTCTGTTGCGCCAGATCATTCATGATGCAGGCCACTCCTAGTGGTGCGTCATATTACCCAGAATTCAGTTCTAAAATTGCCAGGCCCCACCTAGCACCCCCCCACCATTCTGTACTTACCACCTTGCCCGCGGGTGCCAGCCACTCCCCGCGCTTGACCACGCCGAAGGAGCCGTCGCCCAGCTTCTCGAACAGCGCCAGGTCCTTGTCGCTGATCAGGCAGGTGAGGGCCTGTTGCTGGTCCTCACTGGGGGCCGGTGGGGGGGATGCCTTCCGGAAGGTGCTGGCCGGCTGGGCCTGGAACTCGCCGTCGGGCCGCTTTCCGCTGAACACCTGGAGGAAGTGAAGGGGAAGCAAATGGGGGGGGGCGTGGTCACTAAACTAGCCTCCTGCAATTTGGCCAAGCACCTGTCAGTCATACCCCACCCACATGATAACCTATCACTGCAGACTCCACCTCTGTCCCCACCTATAACACTACTCCACTCTACCCCTTCATCCAATCAGCTGCAGGCATGAGACATCAGCTGATTAAAAAAAACATATCCTGGGACTATACTCTTCTTTTGCAGCAGGTAATGCAGATCCTTTTCCCGAGGGGGAGGCGTAACTGTGGCATGATCTGTACAGGTGGGGGCAGCCTCCGGTTAAAGGACAGCCAGCTCTGAGGCAGCAGAACCGCCCACAGCACCACATGAGTGTAGGATCAGCGCCCAGTGAGATGCTGAGCCGCCCCTGTGGGTCTTCTGAGGGCAAGAGAGGAGCTTTGCCACGTGACCTGCTGGGGGGGGGAGTTGCAGAACTGCAATACCCCCTACGTATTTTAGCAGGCCGTCTTAAGTCAAATTACTGACAAATATTTTTTTAAAAAAGCTGTACAGTTTGGTCTGGCTACACATCTCAGTTAAGTAACTGAATAACCACAAGTGCCCCCCTCTCCGAAAAACCAATATTGGGCAAAGTGACCCCAAACCAGCAACATGGATGCAGCCAATTACAGCGGCTCGTTGCAATGCCCGGAACGGAAACAAACATGTAATTTTAGAACGGCCTCGGCTCGCCCCCCCCCCTCCAACCCCACCCCCTGCCGCTTCCTGTGGGATATGGCCATAGTGCAATTGAGACCCCCCCCGCCCCCCCCCCCCCAAAGTGGCCCAGTCAGCCCCCCGGCGGTTATGCGTAACGTGGAAACAAGGGTGGATTCGGCGGGTGGGGGGGGGGCCCACAACCAACCACGCGGCGGGGG
>JAODJX010000047.1:4617603-4628965 GCA_026776945.1 Isichthys henryi
GAGAGGCTGCCTCATTGTGTCCCAGTGTTTGGCAGCCCATGGTCCCACCCCTCCCTGCAAATCACCCCCGCTGTTGCTGTGCAGCCAGAGTTCGTTTTTATCGGGGTCCCGCCTCCTCCCTCACCACCGCCCCCTACCACCAAGAGCTGAGAAGTGCGGCTCCATTCAGCAGTCTGGTCTGCATGCTGCCGCACCACCTACCCCACCTCATGCTCACAATCATTCCTGCTCCTTCACCACACCTCCCTCCCTCTCTCTCCTCCCACCTCTCAGCAGACGGCTGTAGAATCTGCAGCACAGACACATTGTTCGGACGACATACGCAGGGAGGGTGTCATACAGACAGGGAGAGTGAGACAAAAGACAGAGAGAGAGACAGTCAAAGGGTAGACAAACAAGCAAAGTCATGCAGACACGCAGACAGACAGCCAGACAGAAAAACAGTGAGAAAGACAGACACAACAGACAAGTAAAGAGACGGTTTGAGATTCAAACAGGCAAAAACACAAACAGGCAGAAAGACAGGGAGACCGACGGAGCAACAGAGAGACGAAGCGATACAGACAGAAATACAGACAGACAGAGTGACACACAGACATAAGGAGGGAGACAGGCAAATGCAAAAATACAGGCAGAAAGACAGGGAGCAGGGAGAGGGTGAGAGAGAGAGAGACTGCCACCTTGCTTTCTACACCCCATTCAACCTTCATGTACAGAGAGATGAGATGTCTGCAATCCCCCCCCAGCCACCCCCCAACAAGCCTGAGACGTACGACAGTCTGAGTGTCCAGCAGGCCGAGCCGCTAAATACTCACCGACAGCCGCCTCAACCATTCAGCTACGGCTTTTCGCCAGCTACTCCTGCCACGCACCCGGCCAGAGAGGCCCCCCCTCACCCAGAGCATGCGTCCAAGCCATTCTCCCCTCCCCCGGAGGGAAAAAACAGCTTTTAAAAGGTACTCATTACTCATGAATAAATAAAGACTTTTAATTAATCATGAATGAATAAGGGAGGGTGAGATTCTGCAGCTTTTCTGTGTTTTACCCGTTGTTCTCTCGTCGTGCGTATCTGTGCGACTGTGTGTGCGCCTCGTGCATTCTGACCCCCAGGCTCTCGGTGACCCAGTAGCGGTTTATTAAGAAAGACGACACACTAACAGCAGTTTCACGCAATTACTCACCCCCGACAGACAAAAACCCCATAAAACTGTAAAGGCAGTCAGCATGGTCACACGGCAGAGGGAACTCTGTGAACCAAGATTTTAATCAAACAACCAAAAGTAAGCGCTAGTCTCAATAGTCCCTAAAGCAAAGGTTCCAAGCCTTTTGATGTCCGTGAACCAGTTTACACAGCACAAAAATTTCACGGACCAGCAAAAAAGATGGGAAGGTCCATCGCAATATCTTAAGTTCAATGCTTTCCATCTTTTTCAGACATGGACAGAATGAACGTGAGGGGTTGTAAAAAAAATAAATAAAAAAAAATAGTTTATTTTAGGAAATTACCCAAACCCTGCACAAAAAGCCCAGTGTTCTGCGGTCCGCTGGAACACTGACCACAGACTGCTACTGGTCTGCAGACCAGGCATTGGGAACTCCGACTCTGAAGGACAAAAAGTATTCATGCATTTTTCTACTTAGTTAGGCTCGTTGACCCAAACTGACCCGTGTGTCATTCCAGAAATGCTTTAATGCACATATAATGAGGCGATTATGTCAAGCAAGGGAAAAACGCAGATGGGGGTGTAAAATGGGACAGAGAAACAGGTCGTAAAAACCTCACCGCCTGCTCACCACCACCCAGCTTTTCTGCCGGTGTGACTGTAAAACTCAACCAATAAAAAGCACGGAGCATGCGGGTCACACTGAGCATGTCTCCGGCAGTGGCCAATCAGAGCCTATCGCTAGCGACGTGGACTTTGGATGGCGCACTGCACGCGAACACTGCCAGTGTGTTTGTGTGCGCAAGGGGGCGACTTTCAGCACTGCAGTCCAAAACAGAACCTACGCCAATCATATTGGTGACCAAAAAAAAAAAAACACAAAAAAATTTATGAATAGTATTTACTCCCCTTCCGAGCTCAATTCTGACTGAATGAAATGTGACAAGAAGCCAAAACAACTCCTTGGGCAACGGGGGGAGTTAGAGAGACACAGCAGAGTGAATTGCAGCTTCTCACCTGAAACCTGCGAGGGTCAAGAGAGAGGGGGGGTCAGTGGTTTGGTCCAACTGCCCTGAATCTTTCCGTTAGCTCAGACTCTGACGAACGTGCTCGTATTTAGGAACTAAACCACGCAGGCTCCCTTCGCAGGTCACCGCTGATAGTAAGCTCGCTTCGGTCCAAAGGGCTTCGATCCCTGTTCTAAGCAAGCAGGTCATCTTCACATTTCACAAGGTGTGACTGCATACTGGCCAAGCCAACCCAATGATAAATTCAGAGACATTCTCCGGTTACCTTCAGATTCCAAAATACAACTAAAGATTTTTGTACATGCTGACAAAATCCAACGTTGTTACAGGTGGCTTCATCTCTACAGTGGAATAGAAGGAACTCTCTCTCACCTGAATGTAAATGTGTCATGTAAATGTTTCCTATTTGCGTGTCTGAATATCGTGGCCTAAGACACGTAAATGAGAGATTTATAAGCAAACTAGCTTACTACTGGGGAATAAAATTGTTTATTTAAACTTATCTGAAAACACATTTACTTGCAATTCTGTTTTACAGACAAACCTTTAAAAAATCCGCTTTACTAAACCAATTTACATGTCTGCTGAACGGCACAGCATCTGTCCACTTGTAAGATTATAGGGGAAAGTGAAACAGAAGGCTGGGATGTTTTTGGGTGAGGCAGCGGTACAGCTTGGGTCATTAGCGACACGCACTGTGGACCGTCCGCACGGAGGAGTGAAGGATGCGTTGCGGGGGTGTGGAAACAGGCTTAGCAGGTCCTCCAGTGGTTTGATCCCCGCTCGGTATTCTGGGAATCAGCCCAGAGACCGTCGGCGAGACAGCAGATCTAGCGGGGTTTTCGCATCGCGGAGATGCACACACGCCTCTGGGGGGGGGGTTAGGTTGCCTGCATCAGATACCTGCACACCCCTGTACCCTTTTCTGCTGCAGTAAGCACTGCAAACCACCGTATGATCTGCTCAGCCTCTTGCACCAAATACATTCTTTCACCTTGGTTCCTGCCTGGAAGTCTCACCTTCTCATCTCCTTATTCCTTCCCACACGGTTTACATCAACAAATCAGCTGTCTGACATAACAGACCCTGCCACCACTATAAGACCTTTAATATATGCTGTTCTTGTCTCGACTGTCATTTTTTTTTTTTTTTTAATCAGAGAAAGAAAAAAAAATCACCACTTCTCTAAAGCAGCGCTGAAGGTCTGCCATTTCTGCAGACCACCAGCAGAGGGCGGCGTGTTAGAGCAGAAAGCTTTCTGGACTCCAACAGTTAGGAACCTTCCATCAAACTTATGCAGTTTGTCTATCCAACGTCAAGCCCAGTAACATGAACGAAGATGCTGAAATTTAAAATTGATTGTTTTTTTGTTTGTTTGTTTTACTTACCGGGCGCAATATTTGTATTACAGAAATAAAATTTAATTGAAGACATTTCCTGACAGGAAACTTAAGATTAGGTTCTTGGCAAGATCGGTGAGGGTGGCATGTCTGCTGTTACAGCGCACAAAGGAAGGAGGCAATTTTATACAAGGAGCCAAAATAGGAAATTATACATGAAACCTGATAACTTCACACGTGGCCGTAGATGACGGACCTATAATCACCTTCTGACAGTCTTCTGAACTGATTTTAGCAAGTTAAAATACAGCTGATTTTAGAGGAAGATCTCCGACACACCATTTCAAGAGGTGCTTCCTATTGGGGGTTATGGCTGCCTGAACTTCATGGGGGGGGTCTTTAGATCGATGTTCTAATACAGCTGGATTAGGCTTGGGTGAAAGTAGGTTAATATAATATCATTGGACCCCCCCCCCATCCCCGGCAAATTTTTTCGGCAAGAATATCATTGCTTTTTCGTGAAAAATACCAAGGTAGTATAACGGTCTAAAAGACATTTTTCATACTGCCCAAGCCTAGGGTGACCAGATAATCCGTGTCAGGGAGACACTTTGAGCTACTTTGGGTTTTACAAACTACTTTCAAACTGAAAGGCTCCTGTGCTCAGCTAAACTGTTCAGCTCTTCTTGTGCTTTGATTGGTTTGTTTCCTTGATTGAAAGACTCATCCAGGTGTTTCACATTAGCATTAGTGACACGGGCATGATTATAGGAGACTGACCAATCAGCACACAGCAAGAAGTCAGTGCTGAAGTGAAATCCAGGACCTTTTAATTTAAATGGTAGTTTACAATTCCTGTCCAGGTTCAAAGTGTCCTCCCTGACATGGATTATCTGGTCACCCGACCCAAGCCTAAGATGGACACACAGCAAAATATCAGCAAAATCAGACAATTAGCCTTTAGCATTCGGCTAGCCAGGTCAGATTCCAGTGTCCTCCAGAAAGAATTCCAGTAAATGTCCAACAAAACAGGCCAGTGGATGTTTGGCTTGGATGGGGTCCCGGAGCTCACCGCACTTACACATGAGGCGGTGATGGCGATTGTGGTGGGGAGTGGGGTGATACAAAGGCCAGCCCTCTGGAGTGGATGGCAGTCACTCGGGCTGCGGACCGGAGCCGCTCCACACACAGAGCTCCGATTGTGAGACCCGCGGGAGCGAGTGAGTGGGAATAAAATACCAGCCATTTACTGTGTCCCATTCATGAGTTACCTGGGAGAATGTGAGGAACGGCCCGCTCGCATACAGCTCCACCCCTCACCCCCAGGGCTCGTCCTAACCCATAATGCCCTGCGAGGACCACCCCCAGCACAGCTGGTTACGCTATGCTGGGCTTCAGCATGTGGGGGGGGGGGGATGCGTTCATGTGCCGGTGTGACCTTCTGGGTCACTAGGGGTCGCATGCACGTCTGTGCTCGTGCTACGATGCAGCGGCGCAGAGGCCTAACCCGCCCACTGGGTCAGAACAAATCACCTGACACTGGGAGACAATTCAAAGAGCCAGTAACACAACGGCAGGTGCTGGTGGGGGCGGCTGGAGGGCAAGCCCACATTCCCCACTTTGCCTCCTACACCCTGCTGCTCACCTCCGACCCAAAAGCGCTCCAGGAACATGTAGCCGGAGAAACCGCTGGCTATTTACAGCCCCCCGGTGGGGGGCACGGGGGTAAAAATAGGCCCATTTCCCACAGTTCTAATACCACCATAAAAAAAAAAACTAAAAATGGTGCCCCCACTGATACACATGACTTTTCCAAAGGCTCCCTCACTAAAACCTTGAGGCCCCAGCTATGTCACGCCACTTGCTGACTGTTTTTATCCTGCTCACTGACATCCCGATGAGACTTATGTGCCTGTTAGAAGGAGTCATGATTAACCAACATGCTTCCGCCCTGTTACTTGAAGGAAAATAGTCCAAAAGAAAAAGGTACGGCAGTTTAGCTCAGCAGAGACAAGCAGGCCGAAATTAGCCCCTCATTAGACGGCTTCCCTTAAAAACAGGCACGGCGTTAGACGCCCATTTAAACACAGGGCCTGTTTTGTCTAATCTGCTCATTCTCTACAGTTCATGTAAGCCCCTCCCTAACCCCAGCACACCCAGCCTACCCCCACAGGTGCATGCTGGGACCCTTGATAAAATGGGCAACCGGTGAGGTCACTTCCCGTTTCCTTAACAGCAACATGAGGGGGCCATGAGAGCTCCCCCTGGGGAAGGGAGGCGTCCCGCTAAGCCAGCATACTCACCGCACAATTCTGAAGGTGTTAAAAATAAGAGCAAACCCCAACTATAAATGGAAACCTCAATGCCTGTAGGGCGGTGGGCGGGTCTTACGAAACGGCTGGGCGCACACAGACGGAGGTGGGTGGTTGCAAGAAAAAAATAGAAACACGGTAGGTTTCATTTCTCCGCTTTTCATCCATCCGCCCCTAAATGCCCTCCATGCACACAACCAGCCAAAGCCCTCCACAGCCCAGACAACACTAACGTTACAGCACAACATTCCCCGGGTCTGTTTTTGGCATTCAAACTCTTCCTACTATTCACCGTTTCACTGCATTGTAGAGCTTGCACCCCCTCTGTTTCTGCCAAAGTCGCCATAAACTCCTCCTACTATTCAACATTTCACTGCATTGTAGAGCTTGTACCCCCCGCTCTACTTGCACCCTTGACTTTAACACGCTTATGTGACATGCTTGTGTAAGAGGGCATTTCTTGTCCTTACCGGCCACGTGCTGGTGTCCAAGCGGCGCAGCCAAGGGAGCTGGGGACCGTCGAGGAGGAGGAGGACGGTCACCCGCGGACGCACTGGCAGGCCACCCCGTCGTCCATGGCGTGCTTCGCTGGCTCAGGCCTCGACTCTCCCAATGACGCGCCCGTCCATGTAGACGGTCACCGGGTATCTTTCTGCCGACCGACAGAAACCTGATGTTACTTGTGGGGTCAGGGAGTGACCGCGAGCGAATCACACAGCACAGAAGAGCTCCAGCTTTTAAAACAGACAATCGATCTGGTGAGGCAAGCCCTCCTCAGAGGCACACCAGCAGCTTCCTTCCCAAGATCCTAATCCTTATCTTCTTAACCACTGCACCACCTGCTGACATAACTTGCAATTACACCACAAAAAAAAAATAAAAATCCCACATTAATCACTGCATTGACATGGGCCAGAGGTCAATGAGCTTTAACCATGTGACGAAATAAATTGATGTGTCAACTCTCTCTCTCTCTCTCTCTCTCTCTCTCTCTCTCTCTCTCGACAGAAATAAAAAGTACTGTACTTGAAAGGTGACAGCAGTAAACATTCTGAACAGCTGAATTAACAGAAACATTATCTGAAACATTAAATGACTAGCAGAAATATAACAGAACATTCCAGAAGGATGAGGTTGGTCCTCCCCCCACCGCCACCCACCCTGCTGCCCTGCATCCCACTTTGAGGGGGGAGAGCAGGGAAAGAAACCAGGGCTGCACTGGGATTAAAAAATCAGACCTGGACTAAACAAGTACTAACCTCAATTAAACAAGTGCTAGTACTACATTAAAATTTTGAACACCTTCTTTTCTCAGGGTCAGACACACAGCATCTGTGATTCCAGGTTTTTATTGCCCTCCTCAAAGTCTCCCCCCCCCCACAAAGACATTAATACAGCACATCCATGTGAGTAACAGACAGGCCGAGACACACGCATGCACACGTGCCATCACACGTAGCCGCATGCAGAACCTGAGCCTGTCGGCAGCCAGCGAGGTGCCCAGACAGACGACTCAGAGCTTCTTGAATGCGAGAGGGGTTGCCCCAACCACAGCCGCTCACTTTCACGTATGCCTGGCACCGGGCACCGTACATGTCAACCCAACACGGTAGCCTGGCACCTCCCTGAGGCTCGAACCCGGAGCCAGACTCTGGGGCCCAGAAGGGTGGTTCATATGTGCAGCTGTTTGAAACAGAACACCTTCAGGACCGGTTTGAAAGCACTGGGCCAAAGACACACAGAAAAATACACACAGTCCTCTCCAGGGTGGATTTGGTAAACATCTAACAGCTGACAATCATTTCCCTGCCCAAGTAGTGTGACGCCGTACGATCATCGAGTTGGACTGTCTAGCGCCATCTGTCAGATGTTTGGGGGGCGGCACACGAACGGCACAGAATCCAGCTGTTAATCTTGACGACGTGATCCAGGGCGTCCAGAATGACAGCCACCCTGGGCAATCAGACCAGGTTCCCGCTGTTACTTCAACAGGAAACTGGGAAGAGGGAAAGAAGAGCCGCCACCACCAACCAAGGAACCCCACCGGAAGCCCATCAGATTCCATTTTCCTCAAACCCCCCCTCCCCACGTCATTCTGTTTGTTTAAACCCTAAAACTGGAGCGTGTCTGTAACCAATAAACATCTGGCCAACTTCACAGCTGCAACCTGAAAATAGAGTGATCCACCCAAGCGGTAAGTTCCCACAAAGCATGGTTCAGCCACGCACCCCCCCTCGAGCCGACAGTTCAGCTAACGGACCAGCGGCATTTTGTCACAGGAGCCAGGCTGTGCATGACGTACGAGTGAGGAAGCTTGGCTTAGACACGAGGGTCAGTCCCAAAACAGTGGCGAATAACACTCTGCCAACCATGAGATTTGAACCCACAACATTCTGGATATGGGCAGTTTCCTAAGCCGCTGCGCTACACAGCGCTCTGGCAAAGTGGGACATATGGAATCAAATCCCAGGTGGAACTCAACCCCCAGGGCAGGGACAGTTCCAAGGAAAAGTCCATTATTACCAATATAGGGTAAAGGAACCTCTGTGAAGGATTTGGTCATTGTACCCTTCAATCACATTGTACCTTTAAGGAATCATAAAGCATTCTGGGAAGAAAACAGGGCTGAACAGATCAATATACTGTGAACCACTTTACAAACCCAAAGAGGTGCATAATTAAGCATACGCTGGCAGAGAGTCACAAATACAACAAAATGCAAGTTAAATGCACATTGTCATAATAAATATTATGCGTGGTCACTGTGCATTTACTATGTATTTACTTCTTTCTTACATTGACTGAGATCCGTACAAGAATTCTAAAGCCCTGTACATGTGAATCTGAGCAAATGGCACGCAGAGTTTCTGAAATCCTCGACGAGCAACTATTTAGCCACTCGTCTCCAGCATTCGCACAATGTTTTGATTTTGCACCGTCTACCACCATATGTGCTGTTACACACCTACCGTTTACTCGTACTATTTGCACTGCCGTCATTGCTGCCGTTGTATATTGATTTTAATTTTATTTTATTTTTTACCCCCCCTTCACAATATCTATTGTCCAGTGTTTATTCAACTGTTCTTTGTTCTAGCTGCCCAGAGCCCTGAAGAATCGCAGATCCGTTTCATAAGTGTGAAATGAGGATTAGGTGACTTCACGGGATTTGACAATATCAGAGCGGCTAATTGCTAACCACACAACAGCAGTGTCACAGAAAGAAAAAGGTGACTTCCATCGCTTTCGTTTGCAGAATCCATTCCTGGGAAGCTCAGGTTCAGTACCCCATCTACAGATTTGTGGAGGGTACCAATTCCCCTGACCTGAAAGTCAGACTGCAGGAAGGAACAGAACTTTACCTGTATACTTTGATATTTTTCACCATGCACACGCAAGCACTTTAGGTAACAGTGTTGTAACAGCTCCGTACGTAACGTTCTGTTCCCGTTCCATGTTACTCACTCGTGCTTTGCCTTTGTCTTGCTTTTCGACACCTCGGGACTGGCGTTCATTTGTGTCGCCCGATAAGTGGCGTGATTTGCATAAACAAGCACCAAAATGACAAAACAGACACACACACCGTAGTCATACGGATTAATGGATGCCAAATCAAGTCGGCATTACAGCCGACCCCGAGCCGACGCCCTGACTCGGCCGTGCCGGCTGGGGCAGGGTGTAGGACGGCATGCAGGTAGGGTTGAATCACCGGGCACCCGGCCATAAAAGGTAACCCGAAGTTCACCAGCAAACAAAAAGCCCTGATCGTACACGGCACTGACGGGTTACACGCGTGTTGAGTAATAAGGAGAACCTGCACACCGTTGCTCTTTGTCTTCCCAACAGTCTCCAGTAGGTGTCAAGTTCAGTCTTGCTCGCCTTCACTCCCAGAAATGTGCTGCCAGCGTTGCCTTCCGGGATGGTGCTTCTCCCACTCCGTCCCCCGCATTCCCTCCGTAGCGATCCGCTCGTCAGCGGCACGGTGCCGCCCGACTCTCCCCTGCGTGACAAACCATGACCTAGAGCACGCACACACTGCACGTGCCTTCGTTCGTGCAGTAACTAACCCTCGCCCATGCAGGTGGGGGGGGGGGAGATTGGCCATGCCGAAACACAGCCCTCCCCCCCTGTCAGCCTGTCACGGTGATAGTGTCTGTTGCTGCAGGGCGGGAGGGGGGGGCAGTTCCCTGGCCCACACAATGGTATGCGCATGTGCGACGTCTTGCCCAGCCTGGGACCAGGCAGATGCGCGCCAAGCTCAGCAGTACACCACGGCCTCTAGAACCATCCTACCTGCAGGTTCTATTCAGTCCCAACCGGCTTCAAAAGTCTAAGTCCCTCACCGACGGTTACCACGACCCCCTACCACGTGACAGACGGGATTAAAGTCAATTCCTCCCGACTCGAGGCTCACAAATAGCAAAACAGAAACGGAACCACATGGGAGAAAAAAAAACACAAAAAAAAAACACAGGCAGACAGATGTACTCTGCTACACACATAAACACGGCAATTAAAGGTGGGAATTAGGTGAATTTTTGCCTGCTGGCTGTTTTTCATACATCAGTTTCATTTTTACATTTACCAACAATGGGCCTTAGGGAAAAAAAAGCTTCTCAGTGTGGTTTTTAACTAAATTTTTTTAGAAGAACATCACAGCACAGTACAAAGCGGGAACAATAAAGAAGAGGATGATAAAAGTGGTGAGGAATCCTGATTCAGAGCGTCCCCCAACCTCAGATATGAGCTTATTTACTCAGGCACCGTGCATAATGTTCTGATAAAAAAAAAAAAAAAAAAACAGAAAGTCACTAAGAAAAACGATAAGTAAAACATCGCCGAGATGAAGGCTGATACGCCAGGTAGCCGTCTATCTCTAGAAAACATATTGGTTTTGTTTTGCAATGTGAGCGACTTCTGAGAGATTTCAGAGACGTCAGGAGAGGTTTGTGGGTAAATACCAGATTCCAGGCTCCGGGTGAAAACTTCCCTGAAGTCTTGAATCACACAAAGGCACGTTGCTGGAAAATTGTTATTAACGGTTTTGTCTCCTTCGTTAAAAATTAGAACTGGCTACATAAGAAATGAAATGGAGAAGTAAGAGGCACACTGAAGCACACTGAGGCACACTGAGGCACACTGAGGCACAATGAAGGGTGGTTTTGTCTTTTAAATCAAGTTTTAAAAAAATCTACGCATCCCCAGGGAAGTTTGTCTGCATATGGGGGGGGGGATTAGTCTGCGGTCTGTTTCAAGCAGTCTTATACATGCTCTGCTGGTTTAAGCATCTGCTTCCCTCCCCCGTCCACAGTCCGCATCGCTAATGCTAGTCGAATTGCGCACGCTGCAGCCTCACGAGCTCAACAAGTCGCCGGCTCCAAAGCAGGTCTTGACCCCTGCTAAGCCTGGGGGGGGGGGGGGGGGGGGGGACAGCGTTTTGTGATACCAGGGGTGTTGCGATATAAATAGAGCTACTGGGGAACAGCCCCACCCCCCCAAAACACCAATTAACCAGAATT
>JAODJX010000047.1:4669189-4680912 GCA_026776945.1 Isichthys henryi
ATTGTGTCCTGCACAGATCCAGTGTTCCTCGTCCCAGATGCAGCAAAGCAGCCCTAAAAGGACACCGAACCCCCTCCATGTTTCACAGTGGGTATGATGTTTTCTTTTAAGGCTTCATTTTTCCTTCTGTAAACATAGAGCTGATGTCACTGGCCGAAAAGCTCCAGTTCTGTCTCATCAGACCAAAGGACATTTACCCATAAACTTTGAGGCTTGTCAACATGCTTTTTGATGAATCCCACTTTTGTATGTTTTTCTGTCAATAGTTCAGTGTGGCGCAGACAATGATACCAAACAACACAGTACCCTGTTCTTTCCCTTTAAATAGGCTGAATGGCTGAACGGCACCAGTGATACTAATGAAGGTTAAACACTAGGTTTGAAACAAATCGAAATTCCACAGATTTGCAGCAAAATCCCGCCTAGTCATACTGGCGTTTGTTTGTGTCATATCTTCTTCTTCTTCTTCATCATCATGCTTCGTCACTCTTATTCTCTGTTTTCTTACTTGACTTCTACTTGACAGGGGACTGAACTCTTATCTGCAATCCGTGGTATTTATCACACAAGATATTTATCATAGATAAGATAAGATAATACCAATAAATCTCTCCATACTATTTTAGCCCGTCTTTCTAAACTAAACGACAAATCATTTATTTTCACAATTTTATTGGTTTACTTTATCGCATTGTAAAGGCATGCAGGTGTACATGACTAACTTACTTCATGACTAACTGGTCCACTTTTCAGGAGAAATAAAATATTGTTTCAATGACCTGTAAGGGTATCAACAAATTTGTCCACATCTGCGTATGTTAAGAATAAAGCATTATTTAAAGAAAATGTTATTGTAACGTTGTGTATGTCATTTATCATGTTTCCTCTTGTAATTGTATCCCGATCTGACTGTTGACTTCCCCCCTGCGAAGACCATAGATTCTTCTTATTATTCATTTTATTTATATTGTTAAAAGTTAAGTATTCACATGCACATGGTGGTTGAGCACATGCAGTTCTCAGACTGTTTTTTTTATTTAGGTCAGAAGCACGTTACTCTTTATCGTGTCCTTCAGAAGTGGAGCACCTTCATTTCCTCAAAGCAAAATGGGTCATGGTGAAGTTGGGTTTTTCCTTTACCTCGCTACAAAAACTTTCCCTTCAACTTGAGGTTTGATCTTTTGTAATATTATTTCAACTTAATATATTTTATGGGTACAATCCTCCCCACTCATTTCAGTTCGGTATGATTTACACAAAAATTTCCCTTCAAAAACCTCAAGTTCTTTATAAGGATGCAATTTGACCTACTGAATCATGTCGCTCTCAGTGACCAGTACAATCTAAGCGGATTTAGTGTTTCGATTGTTTGGAGGATGGGGTCAAAATTTGAACTGACGCTTTTTAGAAACATCTTTCCACTACGTTCCCTTTCTTTGTCATACAGTATAAACGCAACTGGAAGACATAACTTCATACAAACGCTTCTCATCAATCTCTCTGATGTCCAAATTCATTTGTGATCAGAAAGAGAATTATTACGCACAGTTTTATGGACTGGAATTCAAGTAAACATATTCAGTTTTTATACAAAGTAAATGTAGACAGTTTATATATATATATATATATATATATATACTGTTTATATATATATATCTCGAACAAGGATGCTCCGTTAGAGTTATTCCAGACAATGTTTCCAGTGATGAATGTTTACCTCCCTCCGTTGACCATGTGACACTGCTAAAGAAAGATGGCCGGCCTGCTCAGAGAAGAGAAGGGGTCAGAGGGGAAGGTCTGCCTAACACTCAGACGCGGAAAGTACTACTCAGCTGGTTGTTTGAAAAAATATCCTGGTCTGGATTTTTACTTTCCGGACCTGAACTTTCCATCCCTGCAAATAAGGTTTTGTTGGGTTACAGACAGAGGTGGGTAGTTCGGGTCCAGAGAGTGAAAGTCCAGACCAGGATTTAGTTTCAAACACCCAGCTGAGTACTCTGTGACTGTGACTCTTTATACTCAACTGGCTGGTTGAAATAAAATGTTGGTCTAGACTTTTACTCTCTGGCCTTGAATTACCCACCTCTGGTTACAGAATTTACTGAATTAACAACCTAAAAATCAAGCCAAGACGATAAAAAATACTATGAAAAATAGATTTACACATATCAGTGAAGGAGAACTGCTGTAATGCTCTGAAAATGAAGGTGTAATATATTTTGCATAATTGTATACTCTATTTGTTACTTCCATAAATCTCTTTGTTAGGTATCCAGAAATATAGTACGACTGAATTTGGGAATATAGGCCCATTTGTCCTGATCAGACCATCAAGGGCCGTCATAGTTAGAGTAGAGAGATGGGGGGGGTCTGCCCCCTTCAAGCCACCTGCAAGGCTTTCAACAGGCCTGAAGTCAGCCTGCAGACTTGGTTACCGCAAGAGGTTTACGTTTCTGTTCTGTAGACACTCCACTGCTGCTTGTTGGAAAACTAACTTTTTTAAAAACGTCTCTCCCAGTTCCAGTTTTCTGACAGGGGGCAACAAGTTGTGTCCAAGAGCCTGTGTTTGACACACATTTTTGACCCTACCCACGGACTCCAGAAGAGAAAGCAGAAAGATGAAGATAAAAGGAACGATTCTGTGCTCTTGAGTGACTGATCTCTGAGTGATGAATCAGGTTCAGTTTTGAGACATTTTGCATTGAGGCCACAACTTTTGTATACCACAAACGCCCTTTTCTACAAAGGACCTGAATCTCCGGCGTTCTCTTGCAATCTTCAGTGTAGCACTTCTCTTCTTGGCATCCTTAGATAGAGCCCACATCTGCACTGAGCCTGTGATGTGTTTATATGACGATTTTAGTTGACCATCCTTTGGTAAACGTTCCTTTAAAGTGGCCCTTATGGTCTCTATAATGGTTTGTGGCCCAGCGGGTTAGACTGCTATGTCTGTGATCAGACGGTCACCAGTTCAGATACTGTGGTTTTACCACTGAGCCTTGAACAAGGTCCTTAATCCCAATCATTCCAGGAACTGGTCATCTCTGCTTTTTCAACTGTTCCTTGCTTTAGATAAAAGAGAATGCAAATATAACCAGTTTCTGCCTGGGTTTGGTTTAACCTAATCTATTAAAGGTCTGGTTAGTGCCTTTGACTTCTCAC
Organism: Isichthys henryi; assembly: GCA_026776945.1. Taxonomy (NCBI): domain Eukaryota; kingdom Metazoa; phylum Chordata; class Actinopteri; order Osteoglossiformes; family Mormyridae; genus Isichthys; species Isichthys henryi. The sequence continues at coordinate 4,672,352 of JAODJX010000047.1, forward strand.
TAACTTCATTCCCCCCCCCCCACGTTTATACAAATCAGAAATTATTTATCAAGTATAAAATAATGAACGATATCACCAAACGTTGCTCGAATGAGGTGCCCACACGAGGCGGGGATTTCATGATACAGCTGCCGCGTCAGCGGGAACGCTGACCTACTTTGCCGGGAATCGGAACGTTTCGGGTTCGGCTCTCCAGAAAGTCTTGTAGAATTTCCAGCCACTGAACGTGTATATAAGGGCTTGGAGGGGGCCTGGGGTAACTCAGACAGGACAAAGCACTGAGCGACGCAATTTCCGATAGGAACATCTGAAGCAATGGCAAAGTTCGCTGTGACCAGTCTGACTCTGCTTGTCCTTCTGGTGGCACTGGTCTCTCTGGGGGAGATGAGTAAGTACATAAGACCCGTTCCAGATACATTACAGTGCCAGCGCAAATCATATTCATACAAATATGCTAATGTGAAACTAGGGCATCACTAGTTAGACCTCTGTGTTGTTTCTGTATTACCCTTAAGAAGACATCCGCCAGTATTCTGTTTGTGTATCCCAAGAGCTTCACTCTATGTAAACTGGAACATTCATCAACATTCAGATGTACCTGAATACATTTCACCTAAAATCATTTCCGCTCCTGTATGATTTCTGGTGCTGCTCTAGGTATTCTCAACTAATTTCTACAATTCAGAAAAACATAAATGCATTTGTTTACACAGGATCTGCACGGTGCTGTACGAGTTACAATGAGAAGCCAGTTCCGGTGAGCATGCTAAGGGACTACGTTCCCCAGAGAATTACAGGATACTGCAACATCAATGCAGTGATGTGAGTAAATGAGACTCCGACAGGCGATGTCACACAGCTGTTACATGGAAAGCTGGTAAAGGGCAGAGGCTTGCAGCCATTTTGGCTCTCACACACGTGCTAATGCTGTGTTCCATTCGAACTTGGAAGTCGGAATTTCCAAGTGCCTAGACGGAAATTTCAACTGGAATGCCCCCTGAAGTTGGAATTCCGACTCAGAAAGTTGTCAGATTTAAGGTAGCCTGGGTTCAATTTAAGTGAACAAAGATAGAATTCATTTAAACTGGGGAACCTTGAATCTGACAAGTTGTCCGGCTAAGCAAGAAATCCTGCTTTTTGAATCAGGTCCCTGGTACTGCTAAATGGCTTTTCGCCTTGCTGTACTGGAATGTGGTTAATTGATGTGTGACGTCCAGCCATCTCCGGCTTCCGACCTCCGAGGTAAATGGAACACAGAAGCACCTCACCGTTTCCATGGGGACACCCTGCTAACTGCTACCTGCTCCTTGGAATGACATATGTGCTTATATGAGTGGTGTTCTGTCCACAGCTTCTTCACAAATATCTCAAAAAGGGTCTGTGCCAACCCCAAGGACAAATGGGTACGGAAAGCCATGGATATAATCGAGTAAGTCTGTCCTTAACTGATGCACAGTCAGCCCAAGTATGCTGTTCACTCAAAAACCATGTCAGGAAGCTGTTTATCTTTAAAACGTCACATTCAGGCTCGCATTTTCCCTAAACCACTATGGCACAATAATTCTGGATAAATAAATTTATTTGCAGCAGCAGAAAGGCTGAACCCTGAGATGGCATCAGTCCCCAAGATGCCTGCCACACCTGAAGAGAATGTTCTCCTGGTTTTGTTCCAGACTCAAGATTTATAACTAGGACCACTGCTATTGTTCAGCTTTCAGAACACCCTGGTCACTCCTTTCATTTCATTTCAAATGTTTTTATTAGTCTTATATCTAAAGCCTGCACTTTTGTTCAAAATTTGATGTGAAACTGTTGAATACTGAAGATATGAAAATAAATATTTTATACATGGATGAAGAACTGTGTACCATTTACTGATTACACGCTTCTGACAACGAAGTAATTTCTTAAACTTCTCTTGCAGGGTGTAATTTAAAATTAGACTATTCTCTAGTGATTTAACTATCATGATTTTAAAGCTTTTAGCGTAAAATGTTAATGTGTGTGAGTGTACTCTGCGATGGGCTGCCCTCGTCCTGGTTTGTTTCCCTGCCTCGTGCTTCCGGGATAGGCTCCGGACCCCCCGCGACCCAGAAGGATGAGCGGTTTGAAAAATGGACGGATGGTGTAAAATGTTTATATCTGACACCCTCGGGTTTAAGGAACTTCACTTAGTTTGCAAGATCACTGTCCTACAACATTCCGAGGGATTTACCATTGACAAAGTCACTTCTCCCAAATATCTGCTGTAAAATAAATAGCTACAGACTTCTTTACTACCGGATAAGTAATACAATTATTATTAGAAATTATAATTCGATTTCACGTGCTGGTAGAAATAATTCAGTATTACCCGTTTCCCCGTGGAAACACCCGAAATCGGGTGATGAAACAGATGGATAAATACATGAATGTATGATTTTTCGCGTGTTTCTTTTCCCCGGCAGCGGCTGTAACTGTGATATATCCGCGATGCGCTTGTAGTTCCGCTGAGAGCCACCGGAGGCGGATAAGAGACAGATGAGCGGCACCGGGCGCATCGCGGCGGAAGGGCGGTGCAATCGCTCCTCTTCCCGGAGGGAAACATCCCCCCCAGTCGACGGAAGTGCATGAGCTAGGAATCGATCCAGATGCCTTTCGGTTTATCTCCCGTTTATTAGCTGAGTTATGGCCGTGCTGTAGCGTCGGGTTGGCTTGTACACCGGCTGGTTGCTCGGGAAGCGTACCGCGGCCCACGAGCAGCTGGGTCGCCGGCTGCCGGCTTTGTCCGCACATAAAGCCCCGGTAATGCACCCGTTTGCACCGCGGTGGTTTGTGGGCGGCGTGAATGTCTGCAGTCTGACCCATCGCCTTTCAGTTCCTACGCTTACCGCTCGCAGTTCAACTTCTGCATTAAATTCTATAGCAGTGGACACGTCCATTATTTTTTCAATCGACTTAACTGTTACTACGTTCATCCCTGATAAATAATATGTCATATAGATTCACCTTCCAGGGCAATTCTGAAAATGGTATAACGATCCGTATCCGTAGCTTTCAAACGCTTTCTTGTCCGTTTCGCTTTCTGTGCGACGATTCATAGGTGCCGTATGCAAGTCCAGTCTTATGGCACTTCCTAGTTCTTACCTTTTAGTGAGCTATTCATATTATTCATTATAATCAAACTAAATGTTCTAAACTAATGTTTCATTTGCCTAAAATGGAAATTTGTGATGATGGAAAAAGCAAAACATTAATGACAAAATGTTTGAAACTGTGAGCTAATTTATGTGAATTCGTAGGGATGCAGGTGACCGCGATAAGCTGAGCTGTATCGGGCGCCTTCCTGCTGGTACCGATGGAGCAGAGCGGCAGCCTGTTCATAGACCCGGACTTTCCGCCGGCCGACTGCTCCCTGTTCTCTGACTTCAGCACTCCCATCGCCAGACTACAGGGGGCGGTAGAATGGATGCGCCCGCAGGTGAGAACATCTTCTGGAGTATTCAGGCTTGTGCAATGCATTCTTTGACACTTTTATAGTGTTTTTTTTGGCCCGTGGTCAGATCTGATGCTTGTCTTCTGCCTTCTGGTTTTGCACATGCTGTTCTTGCGTCACCTAGTAAATCTAGAGAATGTTTGTCAAAATTTAAGAGCTGGGTTAATATATAAAAAATAATAATATACCTGTCCAGGAAATCTGCTCATCGCCCAAACTCTTCCCGGAGAATCCCAAGGAAGGTCATCCAAAGCAAGGCATTCTGGGAGACTGCTGGTTCTTGTGTGCCTGCACCGCGCTGCTGAAGAGCAAGCACTTGATGGACAAGGTAGTGCTAACTCAGGTGTTCGGCTGAAATGGCTCTGTTTGTCTTTCTTCATTCTCTGCTTGTGAAGTGGGGCTGTTTGGAGTTAGTACGCACCCAAGTGGCTTTTTATGCCTGATGTCAGTGTCGTTACTACAGGTGTTTCCTCCAGGACAGCCGCGGTGGGGTGATTGTGGCTATAAGGGCAAGTTCAGCTTCCGCTTCTGGAGGTTTGGCCGCTGGGTGGATGTCCGGGTGGACGACTGTCTGCCCTGCCTGAGCTCCAGACTCTGCTTCTCTCACTGCCAGACTCCCAGTGTGTTCTGGGTGCCGTTACTGGAGAAAGCTTACGCTAAGTGAGTTACTCCTGAAAAGCTAATGCTAACCGCTGCTAGCGATGTAGCGCGCGGAATGCTGATCCTTTGTCAAAGCCAGATTGGCTGGTTACTTGTGAAGTTTGTCTCGAGTGGCTTGTATGTCTTTACTCCTCCCCTCCCCAGCCCTAAGATGCCAGGTAGCAACCCATTTTGGCAATAAAAAGTATAGCGCGGTCTGATTTTTTAATTATACATTTCAATTGCCAGTTGCCATCTACTAACTTGCTACAGTTTCTTCCCTAACATCTATTTAATACTGTATAATATTCCATTTTTTTCAGGATTCTATTTGTGTACTTTTTAGGTCGCACCACCTTCAGTTGTTTGCACGTGCACCTTGCTTCTTTTGCACTGTGTATATCTTCATCTGTGCACTATGTACCTGTCGCTGTAAAGTTGATGCAGGCCAATATGAATCTTCCACAGGCTTCGTGGCTCTTATGAGCGGCTATGGGCTGGACAGGTGGCTGAAGCCCTTGTAGACCTCACTGGGGGACTGGCTGAGCGGTGGAGCCTGAAGGACTCTGGGAATGAGGAAGAGCAACTCGGACAGACGGACAAGGGAAGACGGAGGCTTGATCTTGACAGCCTTCAGGCTGTGAAAGGCCTATGTTCGATCAGTGGCTCTGTGCACAGTGCCCCTGGTGGTAAGAGCTGAAAGAGCAGTTGTATTCTTGAATGGATTAAACCAGCGGGTTTCTTTCTGGATATAATTGCCCACCCCTGGATTAAACAGTTCCTTTAACAAAACACCATAAATTAAAATGTTTAGTTTGTGTAAGGTTTGGGTCAGTCGTTCACAGTGTCTTTCAGAACATACAAAGCTAATGTGTGCACTTTATAGGGCTGGCCTTTCTAAAATGGAGCATAAGACCCTTTCTTTGCCTTCATAGGTCTTGACTCTGTACCCATTAGTACCTGTAACATACCCTTAGATAGAATGCAAGGTCACTTTATGCACGAAAGCTGAGCAACACAGGTACCTAGAAATGGCTTGCTTTTATTTTGCCGTGTCACGTTTGGTTCGGAGCGCAGCTTTAGCAGGAGTGCAGAAGCTGTAGGCGTATTCTCTCTGTGTCCCAGGTCCCAGTGAGCTTGGGCAGTACCATGCACTCAGCGTGATGGAATGGACCGACGTACCACTGGCTTCCGGGGCAGCGGCGCGTCTGCTGAGGGTTCGAAACCCCTGGGGCCGGCCTGCCTGGGGAGGTGCCTGGAGAGAAGGGTTTGTGTGTGTTTTTTAAGGGATGGAGCATTTTGGATGGGGGTTGAAGGGGGCTGGGAGGGTGCTGAAGGCTTTTCTGACCAATAGATGATGTGAGGTGTATGTGTAAATCTTTCAGTGGGGAGCGTTGGGAACAAATGGACCAAACCTGTGCTCTGGACCTACTGGGGCGTACAGAGGAAGGAGAGTTCTGGATGGAGGAGGCGGAGTTCCTAGAAGAATTTGATGAGGTCACAGTGGGCTATCCAATCAGCAGCCAAGGATTTATTTTAAGTATATATACAGGTACAGACAGGGTTCATTGTTACTGCATGTCATTTGGTTTTGATCCGGATGCCGGTGCGATCGATTTGTGATCTTATGTCTGTCCAATAGGCTGCGAGTTGCCACACAGCCATCAAATAGGTAGCTGTTGGATCAAAGGTCACTCTTCAGGCGGTTGCCGTAACAACAGTAGCTTTAGCAGCAACCCAAAGTTCTGGCTGCAAATGAAGGATCCGGGGGAGGTGCTGGTGTCGCTGCTCCAGCACCGATTATGGAGGAACTCTGCGGACTCAAAAGGGTGCATCGACGCTGTAGGACCACATGGGGGCAGCAGAGGGCCTGACTTCCAGCACCATGCCATTGGACTTCACATTTGGAAGGTTTCTTTACCTATCATAAGTATCGTAGAACTTAAACACCTATTTCAGTGTTGACTTGATTAATAAGGTGATCCTTATTGTATGTCCCTGACCCTGTTTTTAATTAGTTATTGAGGTAATGGAGTTTGTGTACGTGTTTCTTTATTCAGGTGGAGAAGAAGCAGATTAACCTGGTTCGAACCCTGGACCAGCCGGCCAGTGTGTCAACACACTGCCACGCCTACCAGCGTGAGGTCAGCGTGCAAGCAAATCTCAGCGCGGGTGCCTACCTCGTCATCCCCAGTACCTTCCTCCAGGGGGCGGAAGCAAGCTTCTTGTTGCGGGTCTTTTCCTCCACGGCCCTCGTTCTGAGGTGGGTAGGGGTACCGATGGAGCCAAATTTCGGTTCGGAGGGGGTGGGCAAGCATCTGGTGACGCTTTGCCTCTCCCACCCCCAGCCTAGTAAAAGCCCCCGTGGCCCCACCGCTGGCGGTACCGGATGGAGACTGGGAGATCCGCCGTTCCCAGGGATCCTGGGTCCCAGGGCAGTCTGCAGGCGGCAGCCGTAACTTCCCCACCCACCGGACCAACCCACATGTGCTGCTTCTGGTGAGCCTGCAGTGTGAGGAGCCCAACGTGAGGGTCAGTCTCCGACAGCACTGCCTTCCCAGCGCCTTTCTGCCCATCGGCTTCCACATCTATCAGGTATGCAGGGCTGACTCTGGCTTTACTGCACTCTGACATAGTGAAAAAACTGCTCCCCCTACTGGCAAATCACAAATTTGTGTCACTTTCCTGCAGAAGTCTGAGGAGCAGTAATTCACTTTTATCGATTGTTTTAATTTACTCATTTTACTCATTTACTCAGCTTTCTTGAATGTTGAACTCATGCAGGTCACGGGAGGGGTGTTTCTCAATATATGTACTTGACCGTACTTGTGTTCTCGAACCCGTTTTACGTCGTCTCCCATTGCCGAAGACCAGTTCCCATACTCATGAGCAGAGGTACAGCAGATGGTAAAAATCTGCCGGATGTTGTTCTTGTCCCGCACTAAATATGAAGGATATGTCAGTTGCATCCTCACCAAATGAGATCAATCCCATGATTCTTTGCACCCCAAGTTCATTCTTAGAAGGCAAGTTGGCGAGTCCGGTCTTACCAAGACTACAAGTACAGTCATTGGCGGTATTGAGCATTGAGAAACACCAGGGTCTTGCTGTTGTCCCTTACAGCGACATTATATCCCTGATCTGCTCCAGTGAACATCCACCTGTATAAATGTGTGAAATCTGTTTCTTTGGGGGAGGGGTCCCTCAGAGGCCTCAGCTTGCAGAAGCAGCCAGCCAGATGTGACCTTTTTAAGGTGGTATCTGTGGATTGGCGGACCTTGGAAGGGTATAGATCATGGGGGTCATGTGACATCATGCCACATGATTGGCATCATGTGTGCAGCTTCAGCACAGTCACTGGTGTGTGTGTGTGTGTGTGTGTGTGTCTTGGGGTGGGGGCTGCGGGGTTCGCCAGGTTCCCGACGGGTTTGTAGAACCCCGCATCACCCAAGGCCAGGAGCCCCGGGCCAGCTGCGTACCACACTCTCACACCCAGGAGGTCAGCCTCCAGTGCAACCTGCCCCCAGGCGCCTACGCTGTCGTCCCGTCCACCTACCAGCCAGACAGTGAGGGGAACTTCACCCTCACGGTGTCGCGGAAGATTCTCAGGTACCAGCACTGCTCAGGGTGGAGGGGGAGGGTCAGTTAATGAACAAGTACACACTTTACTGGGCAAGGTCCATTTTTCAGAAGTGCACTTCAAATAGATCTAACTGCTGCTGATTAGGTGGAGATTCATCTACTCACCTTTTAAACTTGCAGGTCTGTCCGTCCCTCACAGTACAGTCATGACTCTCTTCAGTTGAGCAGGCAGCTGTTTTGGTCAGAGGTGGGCAATTCGGGTCCAGAGAACAAAAGTCCAGACCAAGATTTTGTTACAACCAACCAGTTGAGTCCTCTGACTGTGATTATACTGAACTGGGTGGTTGAAATAAAATCCTGGTCTGGATTTTTACTCTCTGGACCTGAATTACCCACCTCTGGTTTTGGCCACATTGGTGTGGATGTTGCAAAGACAGGTTCTGTGCTTGGCTTGTAGGAATAATGTAATGAGATCACCAGCATGGAGGACTGTGGTAAAGACTGTGATAATGTGGTAAAGTGGGCTGGGATTTTATCATTATTTCTATACAGGAAGGTGGTAACGAGCCAGGAATCTCTTGGGAATGTTGTGCAGGAGGTGAGTGTCGCCGGACACTCAGGCTTGCAGCTGGTCTCAGATCAGATCACTTTTATAGACACGCACATATCCAAAAGCACCACACTGAATGCAGACACCAAAAATTCTCAGTGTACAGGGGTGTTTATGTTTCTGTATTATACTGGGAGGATCATTTCCCTTCTTCACCAAGATGTAACACAGAAAAACAATGCACGGGGGGGGGGGGGGGGGGGGGGGGGGGGGGGGGGGGGGGGGGGGGGGGGGGGGGGGGGGGGGGGGGGGGGG
>JAODJX010000047.1:4690598-4710264 GCA_026776945.1 Isichthys henryi
CCCGCGGGGCCTGACAGGACCCCCCCCGAGGGTCCACCACAGCCACGCGTGGTCAGCACGTTATACAAGTCAGGCAGTAATGCAAACGATCTCATTACGAGAGAGATGCCTTAAATATGTTGACACGTCTCTTAGGCTGGGGATCTGGAGACGAGACGACCCCACCCCACCCCCCCGATTCGAGCTTCAAATGCTGTTCGTGGCGTGTGTGTGTGGCGAGCTTCTGCTCTGCTTGGCCGAACCCTCATGTCCACACGCCGGGCAGGCGTCTTCGACAGCACCCCCCCCTCTCTGTGCTCAGCCGCTCACTGCACTCCTGCGGGTCCTTCCGGAAAGTTCCCCAGAACTGCGCTCAGCATAGCCCCGCACACACAGGATTTATTAAGCGGTCCCCTGCATGCCGAACTCAGGAAGCCGGTCTGCAAGTAAAGCGACCTGCAGGGGGAGCTGTTCCGAGGGTAAGCGGCTACGGAATAACTAAACAGAAAACGGGATTTAACAAGCGTCTCGAAAGCTCAAGCTGACATTATAAAGAATTTCATATTCTTAGATAACGGGGGGTCACAACCAGGCATCTGGACATGATCTCACTTATAAAAACCAAAAGCCCCACGCTCCCAAAACATCCACCCAAAAAGCTTGGGGGGGCATGACCCAGCCTCACGTTCCACCGGGTGCCGTCTCTGGCCTTGCCCCACTCAAAGGGCCACTCTCTCCCCAGGGAAGGAGCAGAAGATGTTATTCAGACTGTGGGTCGGGGGGGGGGGGGTCCAGAGGAAACTCCAAGCTCTGACAGCAGGGGGCAGCCCTCATGGAAGAGGCTATGACCTCCACCCCCAAGCAGGAACCTCCCATGCAGGGCATGGGTTTCAGATTTACACCCACCTCCCCCACCACCCACACACACACACACACACACACACACACACACACACACACACACACACACACACAGCGCCCCAGAACACCGACTACTCCAGCTGTGATTGAAACAGCATCGCTCAGCACTAAAGTGCCATCTCTGCATGATCAGTGGTGGCACTGGGCATCTCCTGGATCCCCTTTAAGAGACTCTGTACTAAAACAATAAAACAGACAGATCAAACCATGCAGCTAAAATCAGTCGACACAGACGTCGCTCCCCAGCCGGCATGCACTCACGCACAGACGGAGTCTTTCATCGGGAGCAGAGGCACTTCCCCACCTGGGAACAGCCGACGTCTCAGTCCTATTATTACAGACACATCCCACATCAGCACCTGTTGGCCCATATGCCCATTAAAATGCCACCCCTGCCCCCCAAAAAAAAACACAGGGTGCTGAAAGGGAAATAAAAAAAAATTCACTTCGCTTCCCAAGTCAGACAGCCTGAAACAAAAAAAAAAAATTACAAGCAAATGCCAGAAGGTGGGGTAGTGTTTAAAGTACTGATGTGGAGATGATTAAACGGCAACATCATCAGCACAAAGTCCAGCAGAATCATAATGCCCAGTAGTATCCCAGAACACGATTTCTGCCAAAGGATCAGAGTGATGTCAGTAAACCCCCAGATTTGGCTCCTGGCTAATGTGGTTAGAGTCTCTGCCTTTAGCATGAAGAATGGGAACTCTTGGTCTCACCATAATCTGCCAGGCTACAATACAACATTCTCTGTAAGTAACTCATATTATTTATGCACGTATCTAAGCACGTGTGTGCCCGCCAATCAGGAAACAACAAATCACGTCTGCTGCCGTCTGGGGCCATGACGTTTCAGTGTGCCGAATCTCGCTGCGAAATTACTGAGTCGGAAAATACATGGCTCCAGGGCAAGAGGCGTAATTACAGCGTGTGAACTGTCCCGCTCGACTCAGTCTGCCGGAACGAAAACAGTCGAATCCGCAAAATTACATAGAGGTCATTTGACTATGTTCAATTTGCTCCCCGCGCTGGCAGCGCCAAGGAGGCAAGTCGCCCCCCCCCACCTACCTTGGCACACGACGAAAATAATGAGGGCTCCCGTTATCGTTGAAAACTCTCGCTGAGCCTAGAGTGTCCCGGTCTTTAACTGGACTCTGCTCGAATTACGCGGAGGCCGGGAACGCGATTACGTGCTCTGCCACGCGCCGGCCACTTCCGGGTCGTCTGAGCCCCTGATGACAGACGTGCTCAGAGCCCCTGACAGCCGTTCTTATAAATATACTCTTGAGGATGCATATAGTAGGAAACCACTTCCTCCATCAGTGCCCGAGGAGCACAATTTAGCCGTTTCACATGACAGGCTGCCTTGCACGGTGCCATTAGGGCCCAAATCGGAAGGGTCACTTCAGTTCCACACAACAGATGCTGGCAAACCTCCTGACGACAGACTGCTGCATGGGCTGAGACCAGCTCATCTTCTGCCTCAAGAGGGCAGACCACAAACGAACAGCAAGCCCTAAGGAACTTCACACAGAGGAAACGGGACCCACCACGTTCTGGAACCTGTAGCCTTGGAGGGGGAGAGTAAGAGAGCGAGACAAACCGCGCGTCTACAGGGACACGCGGTCGCAACCGTCGCAAACATCAAAGGATAGTGACTCGTGTTTCTGCCCGCATGAGAATGGAGACACGAATCACCAGCATCTGCGCTGGTGAATTACACACGTGAGGCGTGTTTTTCCTCGATAAACTTGATGAGCTCGGACCAGATGACACAAACAGGAAATGGGAACAGCTGGCAGAATAGCCACATGAAGACGGTTCAGCGGTTCAGCCTTCCGCTACCAGGCCCCGGGCTGCAGAACCGGCACTACTGAGGATGGGGGTGGGCACCAGACTCATTCACAAATCAAGGGCACCTACCCCCTCCCCCAGGTCATGGCCTCACTTCCAACCACTGCCGTTTTTTTCCATTCTTCCGGAACCCATCTTCGGAGGCTCACGTTCAGGGCAGCCGCCGATGGTCGTTCCGCTGCAGGTTTATCCGGCGATGGCTGCATCGTCCGGCACCGTGACTCATGATCCGGTTTACGTCAAAAATCCAGTTATAGCTGAGTGGCAGAACATTCAGCTAAAAACTACACAACCTGGCATCAATCTACAAAAGGGACCACTGACCTGCCATAATATGCGAGACACACACAAATGCAGAGCTGACACAGAGGCGAAAACGGGCCGGCCGGCCGGGGATCACCCGGAGAAAGGCCAACGAAGCCCACAGCAGGCGAGAGGAGTAAACAAAACAACTCGGTGTCCATCTTTGATCAGCGTGGGAAAGTCAGGAGCGTTCCTGATTGGAGGGCAACCCCCCCTCACCGCCCGCCACAAAAAGGTCACTGTTTTTTAACAAGACAAAGATTACAGTTTGCTGCCTGTCACTCTAATTAGCACACAGAAACCCCCCCCCCCCCCCCCCACTGGGCCAAAGTAAACGTGGGGCCCCATCTGGCTTGAAATGGAAGGTGGAAGCACAGCTGCTTGGGAGGGGGGCGGGGGTGTAGGGTCTAAATCCCTCCCCCACCAATAAGGAATGGTATGTAGTAATGGCTCCCCATCATCCCCATGCAAGGTCCAAATCTGTCTCTTCCGCCTTTCATCAATACCGAGAACCTGAAAGAGATCCATTGGCTGTGGTACTTTCCAGAAAGCGTGGGCCTGTGCACCCGGCGGCCCGCCGGGCCAGCAGGCCGCGTCCGTGTTCCCCGGGCCGCGGCGAGGGCCCGCCGGGCCAGCAGGCCGTCCACAGCCTAATCAGCAGTTGCTTTATTTAAAAAGACGTTAAATCCAGGGTGCTGCCCCTGAGGTTAGATAATGACAAAGAAGCACCGTTTCAACTGGGGGGTGGAATCTTGCTGCAACTCAGCCTTGGAACATGTGCGGAGCTGGCAGTGGAGCTGCGGACACTTTCAGCTAAACCCGGCGACCTGCCTGCGCGGAGAACTAACGCGTTAAAGAATTTGATGCGCAAATGAACTCGGTGATTCTGCTGAGGAAGCAACCCACCTGACCCCACCCCAGATGGAAGTCTGGCATCCTGCACAACCCAGCACAGCCTAAGGAGCCATATTCATAAACAAGTCACATCTTACGAAACCGCGTGTGTATGTGTGTGCGTGTGCGTGTGCATGCCTGCTCGATTCCGGCGTCCTTCCCGTTCTCATCCTCGGCGTGGCACAACAATCATTCATTGTGTTGGGACCCTGTACCCCTCCTCCGGCAAATAAAAAAACCCGTTACGTCATGCTGCGATTCCATATCAGATCTGGGCAAAAAAAAGACCCCACGAATCAAAGGGGGCCTTTATGGAAACGCTCAAATCCGGGGGATGGATTTGCCACGACCAGCGCCGTGTTTCCAACTCTGTGCCCCCAACCTCACAGCAACCCCCCCCCACCCAAAGCCAGGAAGTCACAGCACCCAGGGAGGCAGCATTCCTGCAATCGCTTGCCAAAAACTGGCTAAACCGAGTGGAAACACATCGCATTATTTTTTAAGAGTCAGTATGTGGCCCCGCGGGTTGGGACTCTGATTGGAAGATCGCCGGCTCCAATTCTGGGGCTGCCGCGCTGATACTTCCGTCGGGCCCTTCAGCAGGGCCCTTAACCCCCAAGTCCAGGGGCCCTCCCCCCACAAGCTTACCCACCTCTCTGTACCTCTCACTGAGATCAATATTCTATTCTAAATGCAGGTTGTACTGTATCTCGCAGTAGCTAATGCCAATTAACTGTGGTTAATGACAGCAAATCCTGTCTCATGGTAGCTAACAATGGCAAAGCGTGGTGCTCAGGGCCCATGGCTGCCTGACAGCACCCTAAAGTGTTGGACGCTCGTCTGGGGACAGGGGAAGCAGGCTACCGTCGTTATTCTCATCTGGCGTCAATAGGGTGACGGCCAAACGCAAACCGCCTATCAGAGCTGCGTGCCTGAAACCGACGCAAACAAGCCAGCGCCCACACAGCTGCACAGAATAAACTTCCTCTCCAGAGGAGCCCAACGTGGACAACGGCCTTTGTACTTCCTGCACCGGGTGGGAATCATGGCAAAGACATTTCTTCCGGTGGAACTTGTATGGTTCAGTGATGATGTCGCTACCAAAATCCGCCCAGGGGGACGGACCGATACCGCAGTTTGGCAGGCTGGCCAGAAAACTAAATTTTGCTGTGCCAGAACTTTTCCTTCCAGATCGGAGAGGCAGTCGCGTTCCCCGATGGGGAGATTTTCATCCGTGTATGACAGAAACTCCGTCCTTCAGAAGCCCAAAAGTACAGAGAGGCTGGATTCAGAGGCTTGGCACCAGCACTCCCCTTCTTACGCCACTAATTGCCACTTCTGCCTCATTCGCCGCGCCCCACCCCAAGTCCTAAGCAAAGCCTTGGCTCTATTGACGGTGCCGTGGGGGCTGATTTGCCCCTGAAGCTCATGCCAGGCAAAACCAGGGGGAGGGGTCACCGCACCAAAAGATCAGCCGGCCAAGATGAAACCACGAAGAGCCACAGGTGATTGTCGCCGGGCTGCCAGTTAGGCCCCGCCCACACGGGAATGCACGTTCCCATTAAATTGCTTTCGGTTTTTAATTACAAGCTTCGCGATTCCTTCATTCCCTGCAGGGCGGCGCATGAAGAAGGAGGAGGACCAAAGATTATCTCCAAAAGGGATGGGGGTGGGGGGTGGTGAGGTCACACATCAAAGGCATCGCAGAGGCCCATGAGGGGAGATCGCTTTCACCTGCGGTCTCAGTGCCGAGCTGGATCTCGCAAACCCGGGCAGGCAGGCGGATTCTGAAACACGCACACAGAGACACGTCTGTTTACCTGCCGCTGGAGGGATTTCACTTACACTCACATTAATGAAACACGAGTCCCAGCTCCCCCTTAAGAACTTTCTCTCGGATGGGCGTACGCAAGCCGACAATGTACTGCCGCTTTTAGTTTTTCAAAAAGACAAAAAAAAATTAAAAATTTCCGCCCCATCTGGGTGAATCTATGGAACACACAGACAGACACGTGCAGACGACCTCGCAACCAGGTACAGAGAAGCTACAGACAGACGCGGACGGGTCAGACGAGTCAAACAGTCAGAAATGCAGACATTCCCACTGGCGGGGAGACAGAATTTTCCTAGATATGTCCAGAATCAGGGATGACACTGGAGATTCTGGACGCCGTGACAGCAATCCAGAACAATCCAATAATCTAGAAGCAGAACCAACACAAAGCTCTCTTGAACAGTCCATCAACACTGTCATCGTCAACAAAACTGGGAGCACCAAGTGAGATCCTGCTTCGATTGTCACCCCAATTGAGTCAGCACCTTCACGTTTGTAGTTGAAGGTTTTAAGTTTTAATTTTAAGAGTGTCGAGCACGTCTCATCCACACCAGCAAATAGCCAGTGACCAGACTGGCCCGAACTGAGAATAAAAAACTTCTAATCTCAAAGGGACCAGTGGAAGGCACATCTAAATCTACAGGGGTGGGCAAAGAAGCAGGAGCCAGCCACCTATTCACACAGGGCTAAGACGACGGCCCTAAATTATTCACGGAAGTCAAATACATGCCCACCTGCAAAACAAACGGCCCCCATGCACTCAGCATTTCCAAAAAGATAAAGAACCAAGAAACCATAGGGAATAATTAGCTCCCACTGAATAAAAAGCTTTGGCTCAGATTGTTCTGGCATTTTCCTTCTGTTTGGATCAGACTGTTTTTCTCCTGATGCCAGGGTGCTGTGTGTCTTTAGTAACTTTAGTAACTAACTTCTCCAAAGCGTTGATGATTGAGGTGCAAAGCTTCCTGTTAAGAACTTCACTCAGATCTAAGCGGGGAAAAAAAAAACCTTCCCCACACAAAAGATTTAGACCTACGCTGCAGTGCATCCCATTTCTGTAGAGACACGGAGGTCTGAATGGAAATTTGAGTGTTACTGAACAACCCGATTCCCTGATTTGGGACTCAAACCATGAGAAACAGCCGTGAAAACAATAAGGCCGGCTCGGCCAAAGGGATCGGCAATCCGACTGCTTGATCAAAAAAATTAAAAAATCAACACGTTGTACCTCCGGGAACCACTGGGATCAGCGGCATGCTCAAACCACATCGCCACGTCACAACAAATGACGCGATGATCGAGACAAGGGGTCACACAGTTTGAATCGGCGACAATTCCACTTCAGAGGGGAGAATGAAGACTAATATTCTGGCGGCTGTACTGTCCATCAAACCTTCCCACGTTTGCCAAGGCTCTTGTGCACAGAGACGCCTCTGTGATTTGCGCTAAATTGAATTACGCACGAGCTGTGGATCCACTTAGCTGTAAAAACCACAGAAAACGGTGAAAAGGGACAGTGCTACTGATTACTGCTGCTGGCTGGACAGCCCAGTGGGCCCCAAAGAACGTGTTTTCAGGGTTCTGTGAAGTATCCGGGTCTACCACGTCTCTGTAAACCTTGCAAATTAAGCTGAAGCGAGCTAATTTGTTTTGGCAGAGGGATAAAATGTACTGAGGTTTGGTTGCAAGACCATTTTTTGCACTGCTGCTGTTTAGCTGGGGTCAGATTTGGTCACTTTGAAAACAAAAACAAAAAAAATATATATTAGTTCAGACTTGGCTGAAATTAAACCACCAGCCAACAAGGTGGGTAGATGGTGTGTCAACATACCTGGGATGCACTGGAGGGTCCCGTCCTCTGCCCTTATGGTGAACGTTTCTCCTGGGTTGACCTGAACCAGAATGACCTACAAGGAAAAGAGCGCTGTCAGTCAGGTGACATCATAACAGGATGCCCGTCAGAGCAAGGGGGGGAGAGGCTAAAACTCCATCATGTGACCCAGGAGATGTGGAACCATTAAGTGTTTCTCAATACCAAGAACACAAAGATTGCACTTGTGGCCTTGGCAAGACTGGTCTTGCTGACTTGTCTTCCAAGAACAAACTTTGGGGAGCAATGAATCATGGGATTGATCTCGTTCAGCTAGGATGCAACCAATGTATCTTCGATATTTGAGGCGGGGCCAGAACGACATCCGGGGATTTTTACCGTCCTCTGTGCGTCTGTTCTTGAGTATTGGAACTGGTCTTCGGCGACGGAAGACGACGTGAAACAGGCATAAGAGAACACAAGTACGGTGAAGTACACATATTCAGAAACACGCTTTGAGAATGCGGGCCCCCCCCATCAAGTCACATTCCGCACCAAGTGCTTCACAAAAACAGTCTCCCATGACGACTAGAGGGGCTTTTCCGGAATCCGGGGATTCCTCGGCATTTCAAACCTACTTAATTTTCCCAGGGCACTAGTACCGCATGCAGATTTTGAAAACCCTCAGAGTGTCTGGATTCAACCAGAAGCCGTCACATCAGTCTGTAGCATTATGGAGCTTCCGACATACGATAAGATCACACCCTTCCTGACACAAAGGACGACATGTACCGGTACTTAACACTTCTGAGTCAGGAAGTCCCACTTTGCACGTGCGCGTCGGTCAGAGATGCATGGTTGCCGCCTTACCGTCATGCTGTCGGCCTGCACCTGGTTCGCTGCGTACATCTGCCTGTAAACCTGGAGGAGCTGCGCAGACATTCCGGAACTTCCTACACGCTACACGTTAGTAGGAAGTGCATCTACTACCAGAATCTGCAGCGGTCCTCCCATCTAGACGTTAGAGACGCGAGTCTGGCCATCCACTTCCTAGTCTGCAGCTGTGGTTGCTATGGGAACCTAAATGTGGTCTTACCGACTCAACCCAGGTTTGAAAAAGGGGGGGGTGATGACAGGGGAAGCCAATTTCTCTCACCAGACAACTGTATCTGCCAACCCCCTTGCCTCCCACCCCACCCCAATCCCCAGACAGACCCCTCCGCTGCTCACTGAGTTCCCGTCTCCGGAGAAACAGAGATGGCAAGGAATCATGCCGTGGAATGACGGCTGACTCAGCAGGGGTGCGCTACGCCTCATGAGAGGTGTGGCTCAGTACAAAAAAAATAAAGTGGCACGCACATGCGCGACACCCCTCCTACAGGCCGACGGCAGGATGGCGGGTGAATGAGTCACATCACTGGCGGGCCACACCCCCTTTGACCTTTCCTATCCGCCTCATCCACTCTACACCTGGGTGTCCTCAAGGAGGTGAAACAGTCTTCAGGTTTACCCCTGGCATCAGCTGAGACAGTTAGGTGGAAAATTTGACAACAGATACTAGGAAGACTGCAGCTTACCCAAGAGGAGTGTCTCCCATCCCGATCCATGGGGACCTGCAGACAGTCCACGTTTTTGCTCCCTCCCAACTCCCTGTCAGTGTATCTAGATTTTGGCTCCGGTAAGGAACTGGGTGGGAGCAAAAATGTGGACTGTCTGCAGTTCCCTGAGGATCGGATTGGGAAATACAACCCTACAGAATGCCAACGTAAAAGAATTCTGACTGCAGGTAAGGAGGACCGACAGGAAATGAATAGACGAGTGACATTATGGGAAGTGCACTATCCCACAATTCCGTGCGGCATCAGGTCCCCAGACTAACCTGTTGCGATCCATCCCCGTTAACCATGTGAGGCATCATGGCAACCTCGCCATTCAGTAGGGGCGGAGGGAGGTCCAGTGGCATCTGGTCTGTCATCATCATTGTGACGTACATTCATGGAGAACTTTCCTGAACTGCCTTTCTGTCGGTGAGGGGGGGAGGGAGAGAGAGAGAGAGAGAGAGAGAGAGAGAGAGAGAGAGCGCCATTACACAAATCACTTCACCATATGTGAAATAGAACAATCTAACAATATAAAAAACAGGGTACAATCTCAGCCTAGCAAAAATACTGCTGTCATAAACAGAATGGGGAGAAATGTTTTTCATCAAAAACATTCATAATAATTATCAAACGGACTAACTGGCACAGACCTCAATCATTTGCAAGACACCTGATCCACAAAGACATCATGGAATGGTAGGGCTATAATGGTTGTGCGGCCGCAAGAACGGCCCATACAAGACGCGTCTGACACACTGTCGTGACGTTGACATTCTTCATTTTTTTTTTTTTTTTTTTTTAAGATAGCCTGTTTGCAGGCTGACAGACGCTGTTCTGTGGTTTCATGGGACAAAACTGAGCATAACAGTTCAACTGAATTGTGCAAGAAGAGATTCCCACATCAATTACAAAATGCCAAAAGCATTCCAGTACTGCAAGTCATCAAGTGGAGCAAAAAAAAAATACCAATGGGACAAATGTGAGAGCTGTGGTTGGAGACAGAAGCAGGACCCGCATATGTTTATGGTCCAGTGGAGGTAATCCTGCAATACTAAGTAATGACTTCAGAAAAAAGCCCCCACTCTTGACAGTGACTCAGCGAGATCGTAACTCTCCATTTCAGATATAGTCAGCCACTCTCGGCAACCCCTCAGCAAAGTTTACACCTGGTCATCCCAACTTCTAGGTAATACGCTGCCACTGATGACTACTTTATAGGGAAGTATAACTGATGAGCTGAGTACTCTGTTGCACGGAAGCCAAGTACGAGCTAACAAGAAAAATTTTTAAATGCAACATATGGGACATAGAGGTGTGGGGCCAGAGGAACCCCAGCTGAAAGCTGATTGGCCCCGAGCAGAGTTCCCTACCCTGTCACTTACCGATTCAAAACATCACTAGCTAATGAAGCTGATCCCTCTGTATGAACTAAGTACCTCTTATACTCTACCTTAAAAAAAAAATCTTAGAATTGGCCCTGCTACCTTAGATGCACGTTGGCAGACAGTCGCCAAAAAAACTGGTATGCCAGTAACATCGCGTGTAGACATTTTGTGGCTAGTCAAACAAAGGTTCTTGAACAAACGCAAAGAGTGGAAAGCAACGACAAAAACCATAAAATCATCACTGTACCTCACCTCCGTTAATCCTAACCACATGAAACCGTTAAATGGGTAGGGGCCAGCTGAAATGTTTACTTTATTTGTTGGTTAAAAACAAAAAAATATAGTAAACACAACCTTTGGCTTAAACTGTCAGTTTTTATCCAGCAGGGAAGCTATAAACCAAAGCAGATGTGGTCATCTTGTCATATTTAAACGCACGTCTTTTTCTGTTGATACATGTTGTACTGTAATTTTTTTAAAGAAACTTTCCCCACCCTAAGAGTCAATTTAACCAAAATCCACACAAACATGAACAGGACTGTCACGCTAGCCCTAGCATGCACCTGAACCACATCTATAAACAGTAAAGAAGAAGCTCGGGTGAGTATGTTCTGTGAAATTCAACGCGCTGGTTAATTTTCCAGCACTTGTCGAGACGCATATACCACTGAAAGAGCGGCTTCTCTTTCCCATACAAAATAACGTAGCTCCTCAGTGTTGAAGTCAAACATCTTTAGAAGGGCAAAATTAAACATGTGATCGAGAAATGGTACCACACACTTCCGTCAGAACTGAGTCCTCAGGATGCCTCAGGATGGTGCTTTTCAGCGCACAATGGAGAGTGACATCACTGGGCAGGAATTATCAGGTACAGAGAGAGAGAGGACAGCTTGCCATTCTGATAATTACTTCAGCGACACAGGCAGAGTAGCACAAACTAATGAATGGCGCTAATTAGGCATTTTTGAAAGAGGGAGGGAAAACAAGCCGACTTCAGTTTCACGATGCACTGCTTTGAAGAGGATGCAATGATGAGGGGAGCAGAACTGCCAGATCACTGTATGTGGAGATGAAACAACACTGCACGAATGGTCAACATGACCCAGGATGGAAGTTGGGAGGTAAGGCTGGGACACCCACATGAAGACACTGCCTGCTACCGCACATTCTCCAGCCAACACCATCGCTCGCTCGTTCTTCTCCCAAGAATCAGGTAAGGTGAGGAGGCAGCGGTAAACGAGGGCAAAGCAAACCTTCCCACAGCTGGTGTCCAGATATTCCCAGGACCAGAGGCCAATCAATCAACCAGCTTTCCGAAACACGCCCTTCCTCCCCCCAGCTACCACTGAGAAGCCACCCTGACAAACAAATGTTCCCGGTTGAGCAAGACTGACAGGCATGGGAGTTCAGTGGACCTGCCAGAGAGATAGTAGAGTCATCCTGTCCAATCCCCAAATGGAAAGCTGCGAGTAATTAGGCAAGACAAACTGCCAAAGGCTGTAAAAAGAAAAGAAAAACAAACAGCTGGATCCACCGGATACAAAGGTTGGGTGTCTGGATGTGTGAAACGCCCCAGATTTCCACCCTAGTCCAACTGAAAACCTTCAAGCTAACTTCCCAAAGTCTGCCCTGATCTTCAGATTCTCGTGGTGTAGGAGCTGACTGGGAATTAAAAGGCAGGATAGGATACTAGCATCGTACGCTTCAGAATTGAAATCCTGTGCAGGTAGAGAACACACACATATATATCTACACATACACACACACATACACACACACACAAAAATCTCAGCCAGTCCTGAGCAGACCAGTCCCCATGCAGAGGTTTAAATGCAAACACCGGGAGACATTTTAATGCGTGATGTGGATTGAGAGCACAAATCTTCTGAAAGACCAAGATTTGTCACGATCTCTTACAGATTTGCTGCAATTTCCCTATGAGCCGAACACGGCTTGAGCTGGGTTTCGCCACAAAACGTCCACTTTTAAAAGGCGGCTCAACGCCATTTCAGTACCATTTTTTTGGAAGCACTCTGCCTGTGCCCCGCTGTTCCGGACAGCTGAGGTGAAAAAAACACAACAAGAGAACTTGGGGTCCAAGTACAAGAGAGGTTTCCTTCACCGAGGAAGGCGGGGGGTGTGGCAGTATGACAAGCCTCCAGGAAGCTGGGCTTTCACAGCAACCTTCTGAGGAGCATTCAACCAAAGACAAGAACGAAAAAGGAAGACGTGTCATCAGAAAAATGACTTATTTGAAGAACCCTGAGGAAGGCTACTGTTCCAGGGGGAGAAAGGTTAAAAGGAGGTCGCGATTACGGAAAACCACCATCACAGGGTCTGATGCTTCCTGCGCCCCAGTGGGCGTGAAAGGGAAAGCATTGGTGGTGGGGGGGCAGGGGCGTTGGGTCAGCATTTAATTTCTGTGACCCCATTCCTCACTAGCTAAAACAACACCTCATGGACACGTGCCCCCCCCAAACGCTAACCAGCTATAATTAGCAATGCCATTGAGACTCGACCAACTCTATGTTGGGAATAGTCACTCTCACAATGGGAATAAGAGACAGAGGTTCCAAAAGTACAGATCATGCTAAACAGACTTGGGAAAGTGGACTTCCAGCTCACACATTCAATTAATATTTTACATCCAGTCCAGGTTCTGGTACTGATCCCTCATTTTATCACACAACAAGTCGTTTTGCATATTCGCTGGACCCGACTGCCCCAAAGGTCCCTCGAGCAAAATCGGATGGAACCCTTAGAGCGTTACAGTTTTGATCAGGAATCCAAACTCGGTACTTGTGAAGAGATCAGGTTCAAAAATAAAAGAATTTTTCCGAAAGAGCATTTAATCAAACCTACTGAAGACGCTGTGAGACTATCAACTACTGGGACAACGATCCCAGACGACCAACGAAAACGGGAACCTTCAAACAGTGTCAAACACATCCCTTGGCCGGCGATGCTCTCTGTTCCTGTATGCAATCTCTGGCAGTTCTCTTTGGCAGGTCTTGCCTCCCTCCTTTCATGCTCCCCATAAAGAGCCCCCCCACCCCCAAGCCCAGTTATAAGCCAGCCACCTATGGTCTCCCACCAGCCACTCTGCATCTAGTTTTGAGGCTAGCAGGAACTATATAAGGTTACCAAGGAAGAGCAAAACCTTAGACATAGTTTGAGAAAAATCAGTTGCAGCATTTAGGCCTACGTCTGGGATGCACACAACTATTACCGAATGGAGCGAAATTTTAGGGGAAAAATCTCATGTGCCCCTTGCCGACTAGAGACAGGAGCCGACGCCACGCATTTATTGGCTCGTAGAGGCGAGCGTTGCATAGGTACGGAATCCCGAAGGTGCATCCTTCCACGTCGGTGTCCTTCTGTTATTCTGCAACCGTTAGAGGGAGACTGAGCAAACCGTGTGCTGACAGTCCTCCAAACTTTTGTCTTGAGTTCTGCGAGGATCCAATCCGCCCTCCAGCCAGCCAGCAGAGCAACCAGCCCCCACGGCAATAATCGCGAGGAATACAATAAGTCTTTTTCAAAAGGCTAACATGCTAATATAGCGTCTGTTGCTAGGTTTCGCATTACTGTTTTGCTGTGTTTTCCCGCTCTCTCTTTTGTGTGGTCCTCCCTTGCCGCATTAGCGCAATAACAGAACGTCGTAAGCATTAAAGGACCAGCTGGCTAATATTCACAAACAACGCAACCAGCACCACGTTCAGCCAGGACTCTCAGATGCGCAGCGATGCCTTGAGGACCAGAAGGTTCCTCTGCAAATGGAGGAGCCATGGAGGTCAGCCAAGATATCAGGTAACATGGGACAAATGTAAACGTGGCCAAACTCCGAGACTACAGGCCTAAACTGAACAGCGTCTGAAGCTCCATTAACAAGATTCTGTAGCCATGACAGTCGCCATCCCACCAGCAGCAAAACGATGTTCCATTCTGAGCGGCCGTTTTCCCAGACGCAGTCTCGGCACGCCTTGAACTTCCTGTTTCCTGCAGGAAAGCCCCCAGAAAAAGCAGCCTGGAGACCCTGCACAATTCTCCTTTTCCAAGGGTTTCCAAGATGATGGTTCCTCTGAAATTTATCCCACAGATACCCGGGGGGGGGGGGGGGGCTATTTACCAATCAACCCTACTGGCTGAGGGGCATCCGCCTGTTACTTCCAGATGTTTTGCTTGTCAGTCGGTCCTGCCAGGAATCTTCCAAATAAAGCTGCTCAATGCAGCTAGAGAAATGGCCGACGCCCACTTTTATCTGGATGTAAAGATTGCAGGAGCTAATTAAGTCCCCGAGAATCGGAGGGAAAGGCTGTGGCGGCTAGGCCGAGGCACAATGCTTCCTGTCACATGCCATCAACCTCCGCAGGCGAAAGCGGCATGAAAACAATCTGGCCGGTGTGGCCAGATGGAGAGGTCTGGCCCATCCCAGACAAAGGGGGCAGTCGCCGTGCCAGCCAGTGGGGCAGGGCATTTCGGGACCTTCTGAAACAGCCAAACTGATGCGACCTTTCGCGTTCATTGGAGAACCATACCACCCCCGCTAATCTCCCCCTCCTTTTCCTTCCCACAAGAAGAAAAAAAAAATCACGCGTCATACTGAGAGGGGAAAAAGAGGCTGAAATCATCCTGATCTTGCAAGAATTAATAGTTCTTGTGTTTCCGGGGAAGTTTAGAAAATGTCTCCGCTTCCTCCCTCCACTAGGCGGACCGCAAGAAGGCACAGGGCATGAGGGAAAAAGGTATAAAATTCAGGCGAGACAAAATGCGACCCTCGAACATTGCAGAACTGCCGCCACGGTTGCTTTTTCTGGAATGCAAAGAACAAGGACGGTTTCTCCATCGGGGCCCCCAACCCTAGTTCCTGTGTTTTTGCAACAGCCATCACCATCTCCTGACTTCAGAGAGATCATTCCTCCACACACAAAAAAAAAGAAAACATCTGGAGAAGAGTGCAGTACGAGTCAAATTAGACTACCTGGTTGCGAAGCGGGACAGGCATAAAATGGTGAGGTGGGGGGTGGGTGAGGGTACAGACCCCTCAGCCATCCATCTCCCCCCGCAGTCGTCACAACAATCCGTCTGTGCGGAATAGCTTTAGCAGGAATGTCGATCTGGAAAAGGCGTTAAGAGGCCCCTTCCAGCAAAGCCGGGCCGAACCACGGAGGCTCCCGGTGTTTTTGGGTAACTGGGAGCTCCCAGATGCATCGAACCCCGGATTTCCGAGACAGAGAGAACAGTGGTAGC
This sequence comes from Isichthys henryi, assembly GCA_026776945.1. NCBI lineage: Eukaryota > Metazoa > Chordata > Actinopteri > Osteoglossiformes > Mormyridae > Isichthys > Isichthys henryi. Next base: position 4,706,430 of record JAODJX010000047.1, read on the forward strand.
CGGCGAGGCCAAACACCAGCCCGGAGGAGCAAAGCATGCCTTTGATCCTTTAATCCGCCCCAAGCCCACGAAGTAGAGGGGCGGAGGGGGGAATGGGTGTCTGCCATTTGTCAGCAGTCAGTCATGTGACAAACGGACACTCATGCCCTGCAGTAAAGCCAGACACGCAGGACGGCCTGTCTGGAAATCCGACATTATCAGCAGCATGCCGGAGGATGAGGCAATTACTGGGCTATATCTGTCGACTTCCTAACCTGCATTTCTCTAGTTCGTCTAGAGGGCAAGGGGTACAAAGATTAAAAGAGAGACTTCCAATGTGGGGGGGTGGGGGTGGCGGGTGCAGGGTTGGCGGACTGACCCGAGGATTGACCTGAAATGATGAAAGCCCCAGATCGATATGCCTTACCTGGGTCGACATGTAAACCACAGCGCGCTACGGCAATAACGTGATATTCTTCCACCCAGAAGATAAGACACGATTGAAAATAAAGCCAGAGTATAAGATGCATTCCTGAGACATTAGCCTCACCTGAAGGTATGCATCAGCCAACGGCACTGGGGATGGAAATTGTGTCATTCTGTCCAGCCCCCCCAAAGCCACAATACTGCACATAGTTTCAATTTCCCAAAAGAATCAGAGCACCGGACAAATGATCATTAATTCTTGCGATAGTGGTGGGAAGTAAGTGTTAAAATAAAGGAATCGTGAGACAAAGTAGGGTCTCTTCCAGGGGGGGTGCTCACTATTGGGGACTGGGCAAGATACCCACATGGATAAGCCATCTGACAGCAGGCTCCATTTCCAGGAAAATTCTGGGGCAAAGGTCAAAAGACCTTCGCATGGGTGAAGCGAATCTTCGGGGTCAATGCCTGAGTAGTACGTACTTAAACAATAAATCTATCCTCATTAATTAAATGCAAAACATATCTAGTTTCAGTATGGCATGTTACTCGTGATCGTGAGAATCCGTGCCGTTTTGGAAGAGCCCCATTTTGGAAGCAGAATGAGTGAATCGATCCTGCGCTCGTGCCACTTGGTGTGACGATGAGCTACAGTGGAGTTCGTTCACAGGGGTCAGATCCGATTCGCAGGCTGCCTTGGTGGCTCACTGGAAGCTCATACTTCGTCTGGACACACAGCAGATTCGCTAAGGCTGCCTGCAGCTCCCGAGGGAGCAGCCAAGTTGAGGCTTGCCGAGGCTCACGTAAAGGCTTTCGGGGAGGCCCCAGACAACTGGGACGTGGGACCGAGGAGAAGAGAGGATGGGATGATGAGAGGAACAGATAGAGGGGGGAACAACAAAGACAAGGAGAGGAACAGACAGATTGGGACAAAGAGATGGAGGAGTCAGAAGCAGGGGGAGGAGTCAGAAGCAGCACTTTAAATCAGACTGTTAGCATAGCATCTCCACACCACCCCCCCTAGTCTTGTCCTCTCTTACCCCCTCTGGCTGAATCTTTGGAGCAGTGACTGCCCAGAGAGACATGTGCTCACATATGAAAAATGCAGCCTCCAGGAGGCCCCTGCCCAGACTCCCGCCCCCCAGGTGCCTCAGGGGTGGACTGCACCGCCCATGAACTTCTGCATTTACAGACCTCTGCGGAGGAAGCCAGGGCACCATATGCAAGTACAAACCCAAAGAAGTCCATATCGCACCACAGATTGGCAGAAGCACCGAATGAGCCACAGAACACAGAGAATCCGAGTCGGTTGTCCAGCTGAAAGGCCTTTCTGGGCCAGGGATGCATGACTCCTGCTGAGTAACACTCTTTCCGGTGTCCGTTTCGCAGCCCAGCTCGCTCCCCGGACATGCACACACCAGCAGGGCTTAGCCAGGCCAATCACGTCCCATCTGCCCAGGGCCCATGGCAACAGCCCCATCGCCCCAGCAACAGCATCTGCTCAGGTTTCCTAACCATCCCCTTTCAATGGCGGAATGGGGAACATCGATTTGAGGAAACAGCCTCTGAGAGCAAGGCAGGACCAGCTGAACTTGCGACTAGAAGAAATCCTATATATTGGGGGGAAAAACTCCACATTCAGCCCATTCTAGTGACGGCAGAGCCACTGGTGGGGTGACTTCAGGGACCATGCCACCACCCCACTGACACGTGGAGGGGAGGGGGAATCACACACAGGGAGAGGACTGCAGTAACCGGGCTGACCAGGGCAGCGGTGCAGAAGCCTGGCTGGAGGACACAGAAGCATGTGACTGCAGACAAGCATGGCCATGTGGGGGGGGGGGGGGGGGGGGACTGAACACCCATGGTATGCTGATTTATGGGGGAAGAAAAAATACAAACTCGATGAGAACCTAGTTCACACACTGTCTACACACCAGGACCACCCGACAGGGTGAGCTCAGGCTAGCACACGGTAGACACAGTGCAGAAATTTCTGTGCTTGTATTAACACCAAAAGGAATGCAGTTCGGTGTCCGGAGCGCTACAATCATGGGGCTTAGACAGGATATTGTGGGGTTGGGGGGGGGGTCGTCCAGGGGGCACCAAAAGAATCGCAAAACCATATCTGTCGACGAGGTCCTACAGTCCGACAGCCAGGGTGGCACAAAGGAGGCCCCCGTGAAGCATGCGACCAATCAACTTTGCAACTTGGGTTGCCATGGTGGGGGGGGGGGGGTTGGAACGGCACCGTGGTGCAAGAAGGTCTCTAGAGAACCGATCTGGGAAACAGCTGAGGACGACCCCCTCCAGCCAACCCTCCCTCTGAAGAAATGATCGCAATTCTATACCAAGTTGTGTCAAGAGACCCCGGGCCTGGCAGGGGGCGGCACTTCAATATTGTGGGAAACTGCTTCACACACATCTCCCGTACAACCTCTGGGCCCCAAACAATAGGTATTTGCTCTGGGGAGGCTGGCTCCCCACCCCCCTCACCAACACAGGAGGGGGCACACATTTAAAAAGGAGCGGTGGGGGCACCCGGTGGAATGTCAAGACAGATGAGGTGGGACGCAGTAGGGCTCACAGTAACTGCGAAGGGTGAAGGGCCTATATTCACATCAAAATAACTACATGAACAACCTACCCCCCCATAACCCCCTCCACAGGACACAGCTATCTATCCCAGCCATGGCCCCCCCAGGATACCCAAACCTCCAGCATTACCTTCCCTACCCTACAGACCCAGTCGCAAGCAAGGTAGAGCCTCTGGAAGACGCCACTGAAACCTACTCCAGTAATCCACCTCCCCTTTAAGAGATGAGCATCCCTTTAAGACTGACCAAACCATCTGCGAGAGATCAAGGTGGAACGAGGCCGATAGGCAGCCGGTTCTAACATTGTAGGGCCCCGGTAGGCACAGCTGACAGGGAGCCGACGGCCGCACGGACCCTGTAATCCAGGTAATGACATGTCATAAAGGCAGAGACCCCAAACGGCAGGCAGCACAGAGGAATGCAGCGAATGCTGCACCCCCCCCGGCCCAGCCGTGTCGAGGCAGGCCCTCCGACCCCTCGTAAAAACATAAAACACAGCCACCCTGAAAAGTGGGGGTGGGGGGGAGAGAGACTGCCACTAAACTCCCGAAAGTGTCCTGGGGACATGCTGATGGTCACTCAGAAGCTGGAGGGGGCTGGGGCTTTCACTCCCACTTCTCACAGTGAAAATCTGCACGATTTAAGAGCGCCCACCCCCCCGGCCACTGGGGGCACGTCTGGGCCCGGTTCACCTTACGAGTGCCGGGGGGGGGGGGGGGGGGGGGGGGGGGGGGGGGGGGGGGGGGGGGGGGGGGGGGCGGGGCGGGGGGGGGGGGGCGGGGGGGGGGGGGGGGGGGGGGGGGGGGGGGGGGGGGGGGGGGGGGGGGGGGGGGGGG
>JAODJX010000047.1:4725552-4740001 GCA_026776945.1 Isichthys henryi
CCGGAGGAAACCCCACGACGACATGGGGAGAACATGCAAACTCCGCACACATGTGACCCAGGCGGGGACTCGAATCCCAGAGGTGTGAGGCAGCAGTGCTAACCACTGCACCACCATGCCGCCCCTAGCTGGAATATGTAACTGACAAATGTGTAGCTTAAACTTTCAAAATAATGGGAGCCTTTGTTAATTTTACTCAAAATTATTCACATGATGCATGGCCTAAGCTGGAATCCCAGATTTGCTTTGCGTAGTAAATCAGAAATGTTTTACAGCAGCTAGGACTTCTACAAACCTGAAGTCACACGAGAGTCCCTCTCCATCCAAATAAGCTACAGATTGAACATTTCGTGATCTGCAGTGTAAATATTTCTGCATTCTTTGAGAAACAATGACGGCTCCCATATGCGCGGAATCCCGTTTATTTGCTTGCTTGTTTCCCAGCTGGTGAGTCAGAAGGGGCAGAACAAAGACCCCACAAGATGCTATCTAATGCTATCTAGGCCCGACGTCTCTCTGGGGTGTCCGCGTCTTCAAACATCCAGTGACACAGCGAAGGTTCGGCTGGTGAGGGGACCCATTCCTGGTGGTTCCATTCAGAGGTCCTGCTTCTTTAGTTCCAGGTATCGCCCTCTGTGGCTAAATGTGGGTGAAAGGAAAATGGTGGCGTTCAATTACTCTAAGTAATGCGGTAAACTCAAGTTGCCCTTAATCGTGGAGATAAACTTTACTCAATTCTTAAAAATGCTTTGCATTTACAATTCATGTGATATTATTAATGGAAACATTTAAATGCACAACCTACATGAAATAGTTGGCTTGATTTTGAAGAATTAGCAAAACTGTGCTATGGTGCATTTTAAGGGCGGCTTACACTCCCTGACCATTCATTCGAAACCCTGTTCATCTGCAAATTTTCCATGTTTCCAGGGTTTAAAGGTTACATTCATTGACTTCTGACGCCTGAGAGAAAGGCCCAGTCCCACAAACACAGCTTTTAGCAAACTACTTGCCCTGAATTGGTTTAATGTGTGTTCAGGTGTGTAAAGCAAATAGATAATGTTGGCAGGTAGCACAATGAGACCAATTGTTAAAAAGAAGCTTTTTATGTTATTTTTTTTTTAAATTGGGGGGGGGGGGTGGAATCTGTTTCCATAAAATGATAGATACATATATACTGTTTATAAATTGTTAAAGAAACGTAGCATCAAGGTAGAGAAAATATTCAGAGATTTTTTTTTTTTCATTGTTGGGAATAAGTGAAGAATGATGAACCTCGGAAAGATAAACACGAAACTCCAGCTTCGTTTGGCCCCAAGGCATCCTACTCTAAATGAGCTCACAGGAAAAAAATTAATGGACAAATCAAATTGCAGCATGTCACCACCATGCGAAGAGGGACGGCGAGCATGACATGGTCTCTGGTGTCCCTGGAAACCCCACCCCTTTTTGCCACCCCCACCCCCAGGAAACATGGAAAACAGCATCACCAGTTCTCCTCACTACTACTCACGCCCACCAGGTAGACGCTAAAGACGCTTAGACTTGTGTAAGGTGTAACATTTATGTGGCTAATTACCGCCTCCCGCTGTCTGATTTTTTTTAAAAAAAATTTCTTCGAGAGGCACAAAAGGCTAACAGGAAACTGAAAGAGGTCAGATTGTGCTTAGAGGATGGCTTAAAATAGGCCTGTTTAGAGGTCGTTATGTTCAGCTGGCCCTGCGTGTGGCCCAGTGGAACGTGCCTGAGCATCTCTTTACACACTATCCCGCTGTCCTCCGCGGAAGTGCGTGCGAGGGTGTGTGCGTAATGCATGCCACCCTGTACACACCAGCAGGTCGTTTAACTGTTACTATTCCTGTTACTCCATTTAAAGGCTTAATTGCAGTGTGCAGTTGCAGTTTGGGCTGCCATGGAAAATATCAGCCGTTTTTATCAGTTTTTATCCTTTGGTGGTAATTAATTCACTGCGTGGTCGAAGCGGATTGAGTCCAGAGTTATACTGCCCCCTGCTGGGGGGAATGTTTTTTTTCTTTCTGAGGTTGAACCTCTTAAAAAAAGAGACTACAAGTTGGGTTTGACGCCCATCTGTGCCTGGATTTCAGTGCCCGGTGTGGAAAAACAGCCAGCGGTCACCATGGAAGGGGTCTGCTGCCACCAGCTGGAGTTGCCATGAAACTGATGACATCGCATACCTGTGACATTGCCCACACTCAATTTGCCAGACAGAGGGCTCCACTCCAGAGTGACTTAGGAGAGTTTGTGTTCTACATAATCTAAGGGGAGTGTTTGTGGGGAGGGGGGGGGGTCTTCTATTCACCCCTCGCTGTGTGTAATCACTCACGTCGCGAGGCCTCGGGATGGACATGGCTGCGGTAGCTTTCTGTCTGTTTCAGTTTTACGGTCTTTTCCTAAACTGGAAAGCATTTGTCCTGGAGGGAAACCATCTTTAGCTTCACATGGATACTGGAACATGCTGTAAGTCAGCCACAATCCACGGATAACAGCCTTTACTGTGAATTCAAATTTAAATTGACCATTACGGCTGATTTTGATTTACTTTTTATATTACCGGACTTGTGCATCTCGCTCTTCTGATGGCAGTCCACATAATTCGGAGGCATTCAGTCACATGTCCGTACCTGCTGCCCAGCCTTGCAGCCAAAGTCCGGGCGAGTCGTCCGCGTCTCTCGTCCCTTTGATTGAAACCATGTGTGTTGCATTCCCATCTGTGCCCAGCTGTTCTGTCTCCCCCTCTTAAAAAATGCATCATCCCGCTTTGAAATCATTTACACCCTAACAGACTTTTGATCTGGGAAACGTGGAAAATCTCCAGTGTTTGTGATTTCATTGTACACATCTCTTTTGTGAGTTTTTTAATTTTTTTTTTTTTTTTTACAAGCTGAGCTCTGCAGAAAATGCACCGGAGAGGCTGATGCTATGCCTTGTTTTTCCTGGCTCAGCCCCAAGTCGCTCCTCTGCGCCCTAATTTGATTCTACGCCGCAGAACGAGCTCTCAGCCAATCGTTCAAAGACACTCCGCTGCCGCTCCTCCCACAGAGTGGCTGCCATTCCCTCTCCGGACAGGAATGATTCCCTGAGGCCCGGCGGCCGGCGCAGTTCAGATGCTCCGACAAGATCTAGCGAGGCAGCGCACAGATCTCTTTCAACTTATCTGATTGGATGGAAGGTTTTCAGAAAAAGCAAGAGCCACCAGCATTGGATGCTTGTCAAAGAAGAGGTTAAGAGGGCAAGGCAGTGGGGCAGCCCTGCTTGAGCCTGGAGTCTATGCTGATTGTGGCCTGTAGCAACCTGCATCCATCTCCACGGTGACAGTTTAGCTTCCTGTTCCAAATTGTTAAGATATCATCTGGATTATGTATAATTGTGATTTAATGCTTCAATACAACACATGTTTTATAGCAATGACCAACCAAATCCTGTATCACAGAAAAGCATGAAAAACCTTCTACTACATTCTGGTGTTGCTCACGTTGTAATCGTCATGCTTGTCATGACAACCGCTATACGTTAGTGGACTGTCCTGTCCGTGCCCGCATGGTCACGCATGTCTCATTAATGAGGCAATACCAATGTCCAGGCTGCAGATGGCACCATCATGGTTTCTCGAACACTCCTAAGGGACCAAGCTGAGATCGGGTGAAGGTGCGAGGTGCTGTGGGGCACTCACTCACTGGTCCCTCTTCAGCGAGACGGCAGGACCAGGAGGAGGATCAGTCTGCAGTATTCAAACGCCGGCGTAAATGAAACACAAGCCGGCTGCGCAGGCAAGAAGCTGCATGTCCCTCTTCCTGGATCTGCAGGAGTTAAAAAAAATTATATATATATTTTTTTTTTTATTTTCCTAGACGTCCAACAGAAACATCAAATCACAGAGTCTCTCTAAGGTGTGACGGCCGTATGGAACAAAGACATGCTCAGACGGCGAGTCACGAGCATGTAGAGCCTGCCCGGGTCACGGCCCCGGGGGGCGTACAATGGAACAACCTCCATATTCCTGGCGGCTGCGAGTTGAGGAGCTGTTATGCGTTCTGCCGCTTTTGTTTGGGATCGAGTTCCCAAAGTGCTACGTCAAGTGGGGCATAGGAGCTGAACTGAGGGGGGGTCACCAAAACAGATTTTCCATTACAACATATGTAATCAACCACAGATTTTCAAATAGAGGGGGGGAGTAGGAATGGCATTTTAACAGTTTGTAATGAAAGTTTAGGTGGGTTTGGTGTGGTTTTATAGTTATGAGATGAAGCACTCCCCCTTCAGGTCAAACTGGATAATGCAAATGCATGTATGTTCACCTTAGATTAACTGGGGAAAAAACAAGAACTCTTTTGAAGGATGGTGACAAGTAAACACAGTTTTTTCCTGTTGTTGGATACTTCCCCTCGGTTATGTTTGTTGCTCGGATGGGGAGCCGCTTTCCGGGGGGCCTTGATACCACCCCTCCACTTTCCCATTCAGGTTCGGATTTCTTCGGCCGGTGGGAACGTTACGCCGTGGAAGCTGTGATATCATTAACGTCGGTTTTCCATCATGAGATACGGGCTTAAACTTATTTTATTACTCACTGCAAATTGAAGACACATTTATACATGCGATTTCATTTCCTTACAGCATTCCTGCTTTTTTTTCTCGACTCTGATCAAACGTGATCGAAATTAAGTAATTTCAACGGGCAGTGAAATCACATCCTCGCCGGAGTTTCCGAAGGTCCGCAAGACACGGGACACCCCAGGACATCCCTTAAAGGGACCGGATCACAGATGTCTGCGAGCGGAGAGACGGACGTGCCGTGATGCCTCGCGGCTGCGGTGTAACTAACTCTGCGCGCTCCTGTCCAAAACCCTGTGATTAATTTGAAACTGCATATCTAACTTCAGAAGAATAAAACAAAACATAGTAAAAAAAATAATAAAATATTGAGCTCACAATGCATGAGCTACATTAGTTCCACTAAGTTTTGTATTTTTGTTATAATAAAATTACAGGAGAGTCGTCATCCAGCGTCGCCGTGGGAACCAGTCCGTTCGTCATTGTATAATGTTTTTTTTTTTTCAAAGCTTGGAATTGCTTTAATTTCTAAACAACGCATTTAGTTTTGGCCTTCCTGGATTTCATATGTGTCATAGACAGATACTAAGGAGCTGTGGAAACATTAAATGTCATTTAACGTCTTTTGTGTTTGTTTCGACGCAGGGGAGCCCGGGGTCTGAAACTGTGGCATGCAGCAGGCATGCAGATTTCTGTAAAAAAATTAAATAATAATTGGTTTAGCAAGTAAACAAGTGGTTTACCCCATCTCACTTCAGAAAAGCAGCGTACAAAGCGTATCGCTAATAAAAGCTTGTGTTGACGGCTTGCAGAGGCCTGGTTTTCCGACTGACTCGTGCGCGCTACACGCGCGTGCTGACAGACATGCGCTCGCTAGCGCTGCGGTTTACCTTAGTGCCACAGCTCAAAAGGAATCAGGTGATGTTACACCGAACACGTTGATGACATGATTATATGTGTAGACCTCATGCCACTGAAATTAAGGAGAGGAAAAATTCAGACTCGGTCTGCATGGGCCAGGACTAACCTGGGATTAAGTTTTGGCCCTGGATGCTGGGGTCCCCAAAGACCCTGTGAAAAAATGTGGCACTTGAGAGGGGAAGAGAACTCCACAATAAATTTTCTAAAGTTTGTGTGTGTGTGTGTTGGGGGGGGGGAGGCATAATAACCTTTGCCTGAGTGATATGTTTTGCTGACTGGGGGTCCTCAGTTTTGCTAATCCTGCTGGGAAAATGCCTAGTATTCCAGATGGCCTTGGTGTGGGCCCATTCTGAGGATAGTGGGATGCACCCTCAGAGCAACATCAGACTACATCTCACAGAGCTCCCTAGTGATATCCACAGCTGCTCTGTCATTTTCTACTGGCAATAAAGACGAACAATCCCGCTAATCCCTCACGATTTGAATACCGCCTAAGAGAATAAGAGACTGGGTAATTTAAGGCAGTACTTCTCAACCCAGTCCTCAGAGACATTTTCTTTTCTCCTGCCCAGCTCACCTGAACCAAACAGTCAAGAGCACTGAATTCCTGCTACAGGTGTGTTGGGAGCAAAAATGTGGACTGTCTGGGGGTCCGTGAGGAGCGGTTTGGGAAACACTGATTTAAGGTGATAGAGGGTAGCATGGTGACTTAGGTTCACACTAGAGCCTCACACCTCCAGGATTCCGTGTTTGATTCCTTGGCCTGTCTGCACACGTGGCATTAGGATAACCTACCTTTGTTTGTCTGTATTTTTTTTCCATGTACTTCAGTTCTCTCCGCAACCCAGAAACAATCTGCTCAGGCCAATTCATTGTCTCTCAGTTATGGATAGTGTGTGTCACCTACAATGAATTGGAAGTGAAAGTTCAGCATACACAAAGCCACTGTGCTAAACTGAGTCAAACACGTCTCTTTGTTCTCTCTATTGTTTAAAACCTTGGTGATGTTCCCGGAGTGACTCTGGCACTCCTAAAAACCCCCATTCTGTTACAGATCTCAGGCCCAACATAGTTGTGTTTCATATTTTTAAGGGCACCCCTCCCCCCTCCACTTCGATGACCTATATTTTCACAGCATAAGGCAGCCATTGTTCTCAGTGCTAACAAAAGCAATCGCTCTGCATTACTGACTAATATTCACCACCGATCTCTTGGCTTGCTCTTCGCCACCAGCAGCACGCAGGTTCCAGCAGCGCTGGCTGAAAAAACAGAAAAACAATAAGCCAGCAAGCTGCATAATGGGGACATTTTCTGTGTCGTCTCATAAACCACTGTTGTCCTTGAGAATATTTTCTTTATTCGAGGCAAGCGTGGCTTTTGGAGCCAAGGACATTTTTTGCCATTTGTTTCTTGCTGTCTGTGTTGAAGGCTCATTTTTGGCAGCGGGAAACGGCTGTCGAACCACCCGGCGGGGCTGCCGTACGCGGAGGCTGCTGTTTTGTCGTTAGGTCTTGCGTATCTGGGCCCGAAGATGAGACTGAAGAAGAAGCCCAGGTTTCCAAACAGCAGGCTGACGGCATCGAGATGTAGCGCAGCGGAACAGCTCTGGCATTGTGGCCCGATTCCTCCTCTCCAGGCGACCGGGGTGGTGGTGGTGAAGGGGGGGGGTGACCTGCGAGGGCTCCTCAGATCCATGGCAGCCGTGGTCTATACACACACGCTGTCAGTCGCTGTGTGTGCACAGGGAGGCCCCATGATAAGGTGTAAAAACTAGGCCTCCTGTGTTTGCTGGCGGGAGACTGCGAAAGCCTGGAGAACCAAAGAACCCTTTATGAATGAAGCCTGCGGTCAGATTCTGGTCGACCTGGTCGGTTGTGGTCTACTTCCATGCAGTCTAAGCATGCTAAAACAATAGCCCAGTGTTTCCTAACCCGCTCCTTGTGTACAAAAATGTGGACTGTAAGGGGGTCCCCGAAGACCGGATTGTGAAACAATGCATTAACCTATTTCCAGGTTATCATGTGACCTACCGCTGGTTTCCCAACTAGTGTCCCATTAAAGGATGACACAGGTGGAGCAGGAATAAGGAGTGGGACACCCAGGTACACCTGGCAATGCAGAAATTGGATCGCGAGTGTGCTCTGACAGTGTGTGTGTGAGACAGTCACTCGCACAGTATTCCCAAGGAGAAAAGACAGCTTTAATTTGTTTATTTCTTTGTCTCACAATTTCAAAAGGAAGAAAAGCATGCATACACCAATCCTACCCGATACAGCATTTCAGAAAGGGAGCCTACGCAACTCTTCATAGTCCGCAAACGAGAAAATAAAAGAAACCGCCGACAAACCGTATGAAAATCCGAATGGAGTCAAACTGGCAGGAAACTGCAGTTACAGCTAGTAGCTACGATAGCTGCCTCTTGCTCATCTTGCATAGTACGAGGATAACAGTGGGGCGCGTTAAACGCCGTACGACAGTTAACCTCAAGTTTTAATTTATGTATTTGGTTTTGTCGAGCAACCGCTCCGCCCAATCCCATAAATCATCTTTACAGCAGTAATATTGCTTCCAAGGTAATATCGACTAAGAAGTGCTTGTCAAAAGCCGAAAACACTCTCAAACGTCCAGTTGATTGTCTTCGTACAGTGAACTCAGATATAAAGTTAACCTATTTAAGCTTTAATGCACATAATATCACAATTTAAAAACCCAGCGCCACTCAGTGGCGCAGCTGATCGCTCGGGGTAATAAAATACAAAGAGATTTACAATGGCTATAAAAAACTCTCCATTGCATTTTCAAGATGAAAAACTACAGAAAAAAATACTGTACGACACAATTGAATGCATACATGCTTTTTTTTGCTTCAGATATTTTACAGTAATTACAAAGAAATATGCACAGGATGGCAGCGTAAAGCAAATCAGACTATGGGTATTAACACGTTGCACGACAGCGCACCGTAGCAAATGTATTTGGAAGTGGATGGAGGCGCCGCGTCGCCACAGGGGGGCGCTACTGAGCCGCCGTGCGATCTTCTAGCTACCAAAACGAGGATCTTCGCTATTAAAATCCAATAGAAGTGAACGTGTAGAGATCGATGAATTCGCGATACCAGAGGCAGTGCAGATCAATCACAAACTATAGTATAACTAACACCCTGTACACAACACTGGCAGTGACTCCTATTTGAGTTTTCCTCTGAAACGTACAGAGGAAAACAATTGCATACGGTTTTTTTTCACATTTTATCGCCGAGAAATGTACAAAATATTCCAAGTGGCGTGTTCGGAAGCCTTTATTATGAACAAGGGAACGGATACGTTTTTTTTCTATTGTATTATCACAACTTCCAACAGTTGCTGAATTCTTTCTTATGGCTTTCTCGGATGGGTGAAATAAATTACGTTGACTTATGTTAAACTCTCATAACGACATAATACTGATCCTATTATTTCCAAATTAATTCAAATACAGCCTTCTTTTCATTCGAAAATGTAACTACCGAATAATCATCACAGATGTGGCGCCAGCCGAGCAGATTAATTTAGACTCTTTAAATTATGTTTACATGATCTGTCGTATAAAAACATATTGACGCAGTGTGAAAATAACAAAGACTGAGATTTTACTTTTGTACGACTGTTAATAAACACTGTTAAGACTATTTACAGGCTCAGCCGTTTTTTTCTCCTTATCCCTGTAATTTGTTAAGGCATCTACGCCCCTCACGAATGAGAGTCTCAGTGGAACGCATCACACCATGTGATACCACAAACGACCGCTATGGCGTTTTAAGCAGCGCAGGATGAGTCTTCAGAGTGACATGCGAACCAGTCCGTTGCAGTGAAAGATGTTCTTACAATTAAAAAATTGTGTTCCATGCACAAAAAAGAAAACAAAATAAAATAAACAAACCAAAATTCATTCTATGCTGACTTTAACTTAATATTGATATACGTCAAATGCATACATGACCAACATAACCTGGAGTGAAACTGTGTACATGTACGTGTACTTTTTAGGTAAAAATATTTTAACCGTTGTGAATATGCATGACCCTTTCGGATCTGGTAAAAACTGCCATGATAATTCCAGTCTCCCTGAAATGTAATGTATATACCGCTTGGATGCCCTGCGTGATTTACAGCTTTTAAAGTCTTTCTTAATCGGTGCATTAAAAAAAACCAAAAGTAAACCAGGAAAAAACAAAACCAAATCTATAGGTTAAGACATATTGCACAAAACAGAGAGCATTTTGGTTTGAAAGCAGTGCTATTGCACACACGCGCACACACACACGCACGCGCAATGTCTTTTCGAAAGTGTAGAAAAAACGCGCAATTCCCTTTCCAGAGAATAAGAGAAAATCGCACATTAAGGAGTGGCGGGGGGGTTGGTGCGCACGAGGCTCATGCTGAGAGGTCGGAAATGACCAGTTTGTCCTTTTTACTTGCTATTTCCGTTGGGATGGTGAGCTCGTCAGATTCATAATCCTCCTCAAAAGACCTAGCAGGCAGAAAAAAATGCCAAACAGTATTAGAGTTGGCAGGAATCTCTCTCCTCACTGCAAATAAAGCATATATTAACGTTTACTGATAATATTTTCAATTTATTGTCAAGGTAGCCATTACTGCATTATTGAATTCACTGGCTGTTTCCCCTGGTTCTGTTTACTGCGAAAGAGCGTTCCTGTACTGGTTTCTTGCCCTCAGTCTCATCCTCTAACCCCATCACTAGGTTCAAGTTGTAGACTTCAATATCACTACAAAATCTCAGTACCAAATTACAGTACTCTTTCACTGGCTGTCTACACTCAGCCTTAATACTGAATGTCAGTACTGTGTCTGGGTGCTGTACGTCAGTACTGTGTCGAGGTGCTGTACGTCAGTACTGTGTCTGGGTGCTGTACGTCAGTACTGTGTCTGGGTGCTGTACGTCAGTACTGTGTTTAGGTGTTGTACGTCAGTACTGCGTTTAGGTGCTGGACGTCAGTACTGCGTTTAGGTGCTGGACGTCAGTACTGTGTTTAGGTGCTGTACGTCAGTATTGTGTTTAGGTGCTGCATGTCAGTACTGTGTCCTGGTGCAGAGCATGCTGGCAGGATCGGGAGTCAGTGATGCAAGTCTCACCCCTCTTGTAACTGCTCGTTGGCTGTTTCCTCTGCTACCAGGATCTCGTACTCCTCCAAGGCGTACTTGTCCCAATCGGAAGCTTCCGGACCTTCACTCTCCACATCCTGGAAATCCCGGAAAAACAAAACGCTCTTGAGAACATTCCTCGTATCTCCATGACAACTGGCAGATTACTCTACGAATAATTATATATTAAATCATATTTAACCGAAGCAAAGATGTTAGAAATGACGTATTCAGAGTTCACCCCAAATTGCATTGGGGGCACCCTTATTTAATGGGGGCACCCTTATTTAATGGGGGCAGTCACATCATGAGCTTTTATGCAGGTGCACCATTTCGAATCGTGAATCATACCACCCCCATTAAGTACGACCACTCTGGTCCTACCTTTTGTACTGCAAAGGGATCTCTCTGCTCATGGTCCAGGTACTTCTCCAGGTTAAAGAAGGTGTCATAGAAGATGTGTGCCATCCGGCACCTCCTCAGGTCATGGAGAGTGATCTTCCCTGTGGAGAAAGCGGTCGCCGGGTCGTCAGAGTTACAAGCTGATTCAGTCAGAGGTTCAGCGATTTTAGGGTGTGGTTTTGGAAACAGGGTGTGAACTACATGCTAATACAGGCCCCGAGTATCATATCCAACCCAACAATGGAGGAGCCAAATCTGAACAAGTGCAACTTGAACTCTAACCAGGTCCAACACACTATTTTAAGATGTGGGACAATTTTAACCTGCCGGGCCAAGGAGTATAAATAAGTATGTATAAATATTTGATGATCTGAATACCAGATTCAATTATGGAGTTTCCGTTGAAAACAGTCAGCGCTGCTGCGATTGGAGCAGCTCCCGGACAAGTTCACACATACACAAGGTCCCACAGCACCAACCCTGGGCAGGTTCATGAGGAGCTCTGATACCGGCCACTAAATGGACGCTTGATACAATGTTTTAATGCTGAATAACAACAATGAATGGCAAACTATCATTCAAGGATTCATGGGCTTTATTTGTCACATGCAAAGTACACATTTCGACTACAACTGTATGCAGATCTGGGGGGTGGCAAGGGGGTGTCCATGGCCACCCTAGACTGAAAGCCTAACCCTAACCCTAACCCTAACCCCCTGATTGGTTAAATCAGACTTCGATTTAAAAAAAACTCCTTTTATTACGTAACTCTTTCTCTGTGTATACACTGATAAAGAATGAACTGACTGGGCTGCAGAGCTAAATGTGCTCTCAGAACAGAAGTAATGCAGAAGTTTGGAATCTGGTACTTAGTATAAGCTTGTTACCTTAACTGCAAGAAATTCATATATTAAATGTGTATTTGATAATTCCACCGTTGACTGAATTATAAACGATGTAGAGTTATAGCGTTACAGAAAATGGATGGTTGTACATGGCGAGTCCCTGCTTTTTGAGGTAAATGTTCTGCAGGGTGGGTAGATCAGCCTGGTCCATCCTCTTTAGCAGGATGAAGGCTTTAGGTTGGGGTTCTGGCTTAGAAAAGGTGCCTCATTATGTGTCTGGAGACTGGGGAAGGTACAGGGGTTCCAGCTCACCTTGGCACTTGGGCTTCACCAGGTCCAACATCTGGCAAAGCAGGTCATGGAAGGGCAGCGGCTCGATGCCCATGGTCTCCATGCGCTCACACTGCTCCCGGTAGAAGAACTCGAGCTCGTACATGGACAAAACCCCGTCACCGTCCAGGTCCATGCAGCGGAACCAGTACTCTATGCTGCAGAGGTCGGGACAGACAGACAGATGCGATGTGGTTGGGTTTCAGCCAACAAATGTCAAACGTACATGCTCTGGACACTGTGTCCAATCGATGCCGAGTATTCAACTGCAATTTACAGACGTGCATGCTGGGAATGCATGCTGGGAATTCTGAGCGTCACCTCTGATATATACTCCATGCCAGAGACACGGTTAGCTACCGGCACTCTATGATAGGGATTAACGATGTCACAGATGTCATGAGATACCTGGCAGGGGTTTTCTTGTCTTCCTCGGAAATGAGGAACCAGACAAATTCGGCGTAGCTCATCCTGCCCTCTCTCTGCACCAAATTTCCCCTGAGGACGGAGACCAAAGATAGGGCGTAAATGATCGTGTAAATAGGACAATTAAGGCTGGTCTCTATTCAGGAAATACTTGTCATTGGTTGCGTAAATATTTAACAACTGACTTGATGAATGGGACACATATAGGCAGGTACCCTGGGTATTTTTCAGTACAAACCTGGACAAAAAAAATGACCAGGAGGGTAAATCAAGACAATCCAGCATCTATGCTCCTGAAAACTCACCTAGTGACGGCCCCGGAAAATATCCGCTCTATTATTCTGCTCGAAGAGGCTATTGGGAGAAGACAACAGGCGTCAGCTGAGGCTCACTGGTCTCCTGTCTGACATGTCCATTCCTGGAGTATGGTCTCCACTCACCGTGGTCGTTGTACCTTGCCAGGTCCTTGGAGTCAATGAAAAGGTCGTGATCTGTGTCCAGCTCCCAGAATTTACAGTAAATGACGTAGAAGTGCTCGTAGGAGAAGTAGTCTGTGATCTGGTTGATGTCATCCTCCTCTTCCAGTAGGGCTAGCGTCTAACCAAACAATTCCCATGTGTCACTGAATGACTATACTACCTGATTGGTGCAAAGTCTTTCATTTTTCCACAATCTAACTCATATCCTGGCTTATACACATGTTCCTCAGCAACAGTTTTCAAGGTCTATGACCATACACTAAAAAAAAAAAAAAAAAAAAAATGTGCCATTTGAAGGGTAAATTTTAACCGACCACATTCCACTCAAATTTGTCACAGTAGTCGCCGTACACATGCACGACTCTGAAAACAGTACAGGCCATACCTGCAAGAAGTTACTCTTACGTAGCTCCATCATAGTGATCCTTCCCGTCCAGGAGCGGTTCACTGTGTAGAAGATCCTTTGGATCACCTGTAGCCCAACAGGAGATGGCTCAGGTGAACCTTGAGACGCCGAATGGCACGGTGCGGCCCGCTTTCACGCACGGCTACCAGGCTGAGCTCTGGGGCCAGCATTACCAAATGGGCACCCTGGTACACCAGGGTATACCAATGCTTTTTGGACCAGATTCTGCTCGCTTAGGGGGACAGTGCCAGCTATGTTCTATGCTAACATTATTTCTAGCCTGTTTTAGCAAACAATTTACCTTCTGAATTGGACCTGTATGACTTGTACACTCAGAAAGTGAATCTATTCTACTCGATATTTTCTGAACCCCTGCGTTTGCACATTCGGTTTGCATTTGGGAAAAAAATGGAAAGGAGTTCCATTTATAAAATCATGGCCATCAAGCCGATGGCTTGCTTTCCCAGCCCATGAAACTGTACAATATAAACCAGTCGGAGGGCGCCAAATGGTTAGGAGGCCGTACTGTATTCCACTCTACGTTATACAAATGTCAGAGTACCATCAGAAGGCCAAAAACAAGTAGAATGACGACAGCAAGCAAGTGGTGGGCAGCTCACACAGCTGGGGCTTCTACCAACAACCCCCACCCCCCCACCCCAGGGGAAGCTGAGGCTGCCTTCACTGGAGGAAGTGACTAAATCTGGCCGTGTATGTGCCGGCTGTTCTGGAAGGTGTGGGGGGGGGTGGGTCATTCTTTCCGTGACATAGGGCCTGCTGCTGTCCCCGGCACGTGTTCCCTGCTGTTCACCCTCTGCTTTTCCCATTCACTCCCTCCCCCCAGCACCCCCCCCCCGACCCCCCACTTGCACCTGTGGAGTTAATTTCCGAAAGTCCCCACCAAACCCCACCCCCCTGGACAGTTGTCAT
>JAODJX010000047.1:4754413-4765157 GCA_026776945.1 Isichthys henryi
CAAACCGTGACTTCAGAACTGAAGCACGTACCAAACCGTGACTTCAGAACTGAAGCACGTACCAAACCGTGACTTCAGAACTGAAGCACGTACCAAACCGTGACTTCAAAACTGAAGCACGTACCAAACCGTGACTTCAAAACTGAAGCACGTACCAAACCGTGACTTCAGAACTGAAGTACGTACCAAACCGTGATTTTTCCGTACCATTGTACCCCAACTAGGGTGAGGCTTATAATGGTAACTTGCTGACTGGTTGACTACAGGCACCAGTTGTATCTTGGAAGTTACATGGAATACATTTTTTTGCTTGCATAGCAAAAAAAAAAAACTTGCCAACGCTTATTAGTGAGGTAATGTCATTTTTTTTTTTACTTTGTGGAAAATGAA
Source organism: Isichthys henryi (assembly GCA_026776945.1). Lineage (NCBI taxonomy): Eukaryota > Metazoa > Chordata > Actinopteri > Osteoglossiformes > Mormyridae > Isichthys > Isichthys henryi. The sequence goes on from JAODJX010000047.1 coordinate 4,754,804, forward strand.
AAGATTGATCTACTGCCCAGATTTAATAACAATTCTAAATATATCACAGGTTGCAGAATTAAATAAAAGTCTGTGTCCCATTTTGATTGTGATCGATCTCCCCAGTAACTGACAAAATGATTTGTGCATCCTTCATGGTTTTGCGGTGACATTATAGTTTTATATGAAATTAAATGCAAGCTTGACCTACAAACTTTTTGTGTCTCCCACACTAATTTAGCATCAGGGTCCCAGTTCCTGTTGTGTGTCAAGAAAGCAACACATTGAGAGAGACCAGCTACAGAAAGTCCCTTTCTGAGACAGCCGAGGTACTTGTAAGCAGGAACCAGAATCCAGAACTTCGGTGCGAAAGCGCCTATATTTGTGATACAGAAAAACCATCCCCAAAATGAACTGGAGTGAAACAATGACCTGTCATGGATTTCCTAGGTACGAAACCCAAACCACAAAATTAGTCACTTCCTAAGCTCCTGTAGAAACAAGTCCTTCTGATTTTATCATTTATTGACAACACATTGTCACCTAACCATCGCCTTCACTCGGACATCAGGCATAGTTGTTTCTCCTTCCAACAAACACAGAAGTGGCATGCAGGCCCAATATTTGTTCGGGCAGATGTGGAACGATCAGTTTAATAAAGCCATTTAAAAATTATGAAGCGACAATGAAAAACTGGTGCATTTAACATGTGAAAATCAAAGGGCCCCCTTACTCACCCTGATGACCTCAGGTGTCTGCTGAATCAGCAGGGCAGAGCCCGTGTCTCTTGAGGAGATGGTAGCATGACCAGCAGGTGGCACTGTGACTGCCTTGCCAGTGGAGGCCAGCGTGTCCTGAAGGAGCCGCATCACCTCGCACTCCTTCGACTGCGTCCCTGTGCCTGTCCCACTCTCCACCAGCTCCTGGGCAAAGCTTTCGATGCTCTCCAGGATCCTGAGCAGGAGTACCCCATCATCCTCATCGTCAGGCCCAGCAGAATCATTCTTAGACAGGGATGGAGGTGAGGAAGAGAACGCAGTGTCTATGGAGATGGGTTTTTTACTTTCTGGGCCAAAGGTCGAAGACTGGGGGAAGCCTACTGGCTGGCCACCGTTCCTGTGGTCTGATGCTGTTAGCTTGCCGCAAGGTTGTGAATCGATAGTTTGGGAGAGGCACTCCAGATCCATCAACAGCTTGTCAATGTCATCGTCCCTTCCACTGGTCTGTGCTCTGAAAGATCTATTCTCAGGACTCATGCTTTTGAGGGGCACACAACTCTTGTTGGCATCATGCGAAGGAAGGGGCTCCAAGTTGGGTTTAAAAATAGTCCTATTCCTGCCAATCTCTGAGCCCATTCCTGGTTCGGGAAGCATCCCTTGCTTCCTGGAAGTGCCCTGGCCAAAATTCTTTCCCTCCCTATCCAGCACCTTTCCGACATCAGCATCTTCTTCTATGTACAAAGTCTCCATGGAGCCCTTGCTGATGCTGTCGGAACTGCTTGACAGCAAGGATTTTGTGCAGGGGAAGCCATCACTGCGGGTTGTGGTGACAGTACGGACAGGGGCTAAGGTGGAAGTGCCAGCCCCTGTGCCTTGTAGGCTCTGGGTAGGTTTTGAATTACCCAATGAGCCCTTCATAGGCTCTTGAGACTCTTGGAGCTGAGAGAGGGAGGGAGATAGAGGCTGGGTAGTTGGTGGGGACTGGACAACGTCCTCGTACCGGGGCGGCTGTTCATTTCCAAAGAGTGGGGAGAAGGGGCCCTGGTGTTGGCTGTGTAGGCCACTGACAAGTTCGGCAAAGTCGCCGTGCTCCAGGCGCCCTGCCTGTGCCTGTTCCAGCTCCAACGGGAGCCTCCGTAAGTAGCTGGAGAGCCGAGTCATCAAGCTGCGGTAGACAACGTCGGGGGTGCCGGAGTCATCGCCATCACCACCCTTCGCCTTCTTCTGAATGCACTGCTTAATGATGTCCGTGCACTTCTTCAGGTCCTCGGAGCACTTGAGCAGGATGTCAAGGCAGGCCTTGATGTCCTCGCCAGATGCATTGCTGTCCGCCTTGGTCTTCTCTAAAATCTTGGCAATAAGGGATTCCTCTGTCAGGCTGTTGAGGTACATCGTTGCAACATTGTTCAGGTTGTGCTCCAGTGAGGTGCTACGGCTCAACTTATGCTCCTCCAGGACGGACTTCTGCATCAGGCCAAATGGTGGGCAGTTCTCGTCGTTGCCAAAATGCCCATATATAATATCCAAGTCTGTCGACCTTCTGCTAAACGAGTCAGGCCTGACCTTCCTGCCTTTCCTGAAGGTGACGTGGCTCGTGGAATACTTGATTTTCTCAAAAGAGAACTCTTTGATCTTGCCACTAGCTAAGTTGATGGCCTCCCCGGTGATGTCCTTCAGGCTGGCAGTGCTTTGGATGGAAGATGCTTTTTTAAACCTGCTGGTGGCTGGGTAAGCCTGGTGATAGTCCTCGGCGGAAACTCGGGTGCAGGGAGCTGGTGCCACCGGGGCCTCCTGGAGCTCGGCACAGGTGCTTTGGTGAGTGACAGTGCAGTCCAGCCCATGCCTGAGCAGTTGACAAGGCCCGGTGCAGTAGTGCACTGCCTGCTGACCACGCCGGTCCACCACCACACTGTTGTAGCAGTTGATGCTACTGACCACAATGCGATATGCTGCAGCCATTGTTTAACTCTAACTGTCGGGTGGCTTATGAACCCACACTCAGGAGAAATTATTAATCCTTTTCAAAAAACCATGTTTCATTAAAAACAAAAACAACAACAATTCTACAGTTTCAGTCAGTAGTCAGATGAAACATTTTTTATGTAAAAGGAAACATTAAAATAGTCACACAAATAGTTTGACGTCCCTGCGGGCCCCGCAGTAATGGACGGTTGCGTCAGTCGCAGCTGCTTCCACACTAGGCAGCATCCACGCTAATCATTAACCAGCACCCCACAGTCATAGAGTAATTGCCCTGTTCCGCCATGGTGGAGAGGCTACCCGCTCGCTGAAAACAGGTCTAGCGGCCTAATCACAGGCCTATCAGTCGGGCTCCGCTGCATCCTCACCCCCCGCCACCATCCACAGCTGAAGCCTGCAGAAAGGGAGGCGTAGGCCCGTCCCTCCCTGGCTGGCTGGTTGACAGTTGCCTTGATGCGTTTCACAGATGTTCTGGCCTCTCCTCCTCGCTCACTCCGTCTTCCCTCTCTCTCTCTCCGTCTCAGGCCTGGCGGGGTGAGATTTCCCGAGGACCCTGTTCCAATGCGACACCTGCGAGTCCGCAGAGAAAAAAAAAACACGATGCTTTAATTGTATGAGTACAGTTACATTGCAACACTTTTTTATTTAGCAAATCCTATTGTTTCTCCTGTTATACATAAACACACACGTGTGAACAACTGAGAGCAAAGCTTGAGGTCTGAGTGCAGGGTTGGCCATCGATCCAGCACCCCTGAGGTATTCTGGGGGCACAAAAGCCTAATCCACTGAACTACCTCCACCCCCCCAAACAAGATGGAGTGCAGATAATTTTAAGTGGACAGCTACATATAAATGTGAATGACATTGCACTGTTCTTACACCGCTCCGATACATCTCAGGCCCTGGAGTTAAAAATCTTTCAAGGTTAAATCACTCAAACCCACACTTAACGTTTTGTCCGTGCTCTCAAATGATCCCTAACCGCACCAAAGAGTACTCCTTAAGATAAGACATTTTTTATAACCTTACAATTAGTCAGTGATTGGTTTGAAAAGACATACACTACCTCATTCAGCAGACTTTTCTGAATGCCTAACTCTGCCTCTTCAATAGAGGAGAACACAAGGACAATGCATAAGTTACAAATGACGGCAGTACCTGAGGGGGGCGATATTAACATTTATCATCAGAGATAAAGATGCATTCTCGAAAGATGCATCTAATAATGTTGACATTAAGCTTATTTTAATGTTTCCGTTTCATAAATTTCGAATTTATTTTGGTTTTATGAGCTCGGCGCAAATACTGGTTATTTTGGCAATAAATTTTTATTGGGTTATGGTTTTTGCCGACCAGTTTCTATTTACCAGTAAAACAATTTAGTTTTTTTGCTAATATTTCTTTTTGTATAAAACTGCAAAAACTATTTTCAATAATTTTATTTTAGCTGTCATTGATAATAATAATTTTAAAAATGCATTAGGGCTACTAGCAGAAGGACATGATGTTTAAGAATTAGAAATAAAAACTAAAAATAATCATGCATTTATTAATCATTTAAGTAATCCTCCCTGTCCCAGATATTTGGCAAATCTTATATCTGCTGGGTGGGAAAACTGAGGGGTCAATCCGACAGCCACAGGGATTTAACGCTGCAGGGTTGTCGGTGTGTGAAACGCCACCTCTGTAACCATGACAGGCAGAAAAATGTCTCTATCACCAAAGGACTGGCTGCTAGCGTCCTTCATCGCCGCTTAGATGATGGAGAGCCAAGGAGGAAACTTCGCAGGAGCCGACAGCCGAACCGACCCCCCATTAATGAGCAGAGCAGGCCCCGTGTCTACATGTGAGGGGGCAACTTCTGCGGAGCTTCGCTGTCTCTGTACCCTGTCCAGGTTTCAGGACGACCAAAGATTTATCATCACATTTCAACAAACAGAATAGCTACTGAGTATCACAGGGTCAAACCCTCTCCGTCACTCTCTCCCTCTTTCTCTCCCGGCCAAACCCTCTCCGTCACTCTCTCCCTCTTTCTCTCCCGGCCAAATCCTCTCCGTCACTCTCTCCCTCTTTCTCTCCCGGCCAAACCCTCTCTGTCACTCTCTCCCTCTTTCTCTCCCGGCCAAACCCTCTCTCTGTCCCTCTCTGTCTCTCCCTTTTTCATTCCCTCTATCTCCTTGCCAAATTCTATGTCCCACTTCTCCATCTCTTTTTCTTCTCCTTTTCCCAGCGCTGTCCCCCTCTGTCTCTCCCTCTCTTTTTCACCTGGCTAGACTCACTGACCTCACTTGTGATTTCACACAGCGCTGCCCATTCCCTCGCTCGCGTTCCCTGTGTACTGCTAGACTCACAGGTCACTGGTCTATCCCCACAGGCTGAGCTCATGGCGGTGGCCAGGAGCTGAAAGGGGCTCATTTACCATAATTTTTCCCCCCTAGCATGCCATCTGAGGGGAAACGAAACTAGATTGTTTTTAACTCTCCACGCAGTTCTATGATGCCATGAAGTAGCCCAACCTGTGGTTAATGGCATTGACTCTTCGGTGGTGAGGTAATGGCAAAAGACAAACTAATTTAGCCCTAAGATCTAAGGTTAACAGATCAGCTAATATAGAGCTAACTAAACATACCATCTAAATGTGCCAGATAAAACAACCAATAAAGAACCACAATGCAAGAAAATTTTCAGACGGAAGAGATCTTTTGGGTAAAGAGATCTTTGAATGCTTATATAGGGGATTTAGTCTTTTAGGGAGGCAGTTAGGCTGCCATCCTCAGTGTGGGAGTCGGCGGTTTGAATCCTACATGGATGGACACATGTGACAAAGTTGCCAGGATGTTTTAAAATCACAAGAATCACAGACAGAGGAAAAAAATGTCATAAGAGTTTAGGGCTCCACAAGTCCGTGAGAAGCTCAGAGCCTCCACAGCTGAGCTAAATGGGCAGCGGCCACTCGGAAGAGACTCCAAAAACGTTTCACATCCGTTTCTCTCAAGAAGAAACTGCTGATGAAGCTGGACTGTGCAGAAATGGACACAGGTGCACCCTGGAAGCTCTCTGGGCGTGTATGAGTGTCCCTATGTCCAAAGCCATCCCCGCCTGCAAGTCTGACCCCCCAGTTCAGAAAAGTTCACCACCACCTCCCCCATTTCAGAATCTGGGCGACATTGTATAGGGCAGACAGCGTCGCTCCTGATTTTCACTCCAGAGATTTTTTTTTTTCAAAACAGGAAATTACATTTCCTGAACGTCTCGATTTTGCAGAAATCCGTCAAAAGCCGAAGTTGGAAATAGGGGCAGGATTTTATTTCCATACAGTGGAGTATTTTGTAAAAGAAAAAAAATGCAAAAAAAAAAAAAAAAAACACAACTCAATTGTGAATGATTCCAGAAACTGGTAACGCTTAAAATAATAATACCACCAAACCGTTTTAACATAATAAAAATAATAATAAAATATCAAAAATTAGATTAATGTGCTGGTGTTCACTCCTACATCTGGCATGTTCCCTCGATCTACTAATGCTAACAGACACTGATACACCCAGAAGCATTAGACGTTGCAGAAACACCACATCTTGTCGTGACAGAAGCCTGATCGCCTTCTACAAATCTCCCCTGCTCACTCCACCACCCCCACCAAAGTCATGTCATTTCAATCTTGAAAAATGCAGGCTTTAATACCATGGGGAAGAATAAGTTAAGGAGACAGTCAGAACCCTTAACGACCCTCTGATGTATTATTCCGTATTAGTGTCTCCACCAAATGAGGAATAAATATTTATGTAAATCCACGGGCCGGCATGTCAGCGTTTCCATCCACGGCACCGAATTCTGCCCCAGAGGATGAGTAAGCTGATGCACAGCCTACCAGGCTCCCCAAACCCCTACTGGGGCTTGTTACCAGCTTGAGGCCCTGGGCACAGGCAAGGGGGTAGGAGGTCTTTCACACCAGCTGATCTAAAAAGCACTTACGGGGAGGGGGAGGGGCAACGATGACACACCTGCCAATCACATCACTCATCCTTCTTCCGCCAGATAAGGCGATTCCCAGCTGTTGGTGGGGGATGGGCGTGAGGGAAGCCAGTTCTGGCCAGAAGCCTCCAAACAAAATAAACAGAGGAAGTCCTGGAGGGGGTCGGCCAGGCCACACCGCCGCTCCTGACAGCGATTTTCCACGTGCTGCTTCCGACCCTCTGGGGCCCTCACACACAGGTGCTCAGGACACGTCCCGGTGAAGAGGTGTCACTTAAAATCACCCATATTCTCACTGTCCATCGATCCATTTTCTGTATCTGATTGTTCTATTCAAGGTTGGGGTCCAGAGACTGTGGGCAGAAAGCAGGGAACAACCCAGGCACCATCGCCACCCATTTACTCCACAAGCACACCTACGGGCAATTTGGCGATGCCAATTCACCGTAACATGTTTTTGGACGTGAGCCGACAGTGGTAACCACTCACCACTGTGCCCCCCCCAGTCCCTCAGTCCATATAGTTGATTATACATACAATACATCCTCTATCTACCACTCATACAGTGCAGGGTCACGGTGTATTTACACACACACAGTAGCGCAATTGAAGTCGTATGAATGGATGGATAGACACACTGTCGGACTCATTGTCTGTCTCTGGGAAGTGGCTCCTTCCTTCCTTGCTATTTCAGTTCAGCTCCTTTGAAAGAGCAAGTGGATGGGAAGAGACAGTAGACGTCGAGACAGACAAACGTGCAGATCGAAAGCCACGGCAAACAGTGTTAACAATGAAGGGGGCGCGGGGCGGGCCCGGGCAGCACCCTGACTTATGAGTGTTTGCGGTCTGCCAAGGCGACCGGCCCTTGGCTTTGTGGGCCCTCGGCTCAAATAATGGCTCTTAAACTCATCCCACAAGGTTGAGGCTTGCTTGAATAGCAGCAATGAGTTTATAAAAGAGGGATTTACAGGGTTGCTGGATAACCCCGGGACTTGTTTTCAGTCTGCAGGATGCACCTTTAACGTTACTTTCCTCATTGCCGACTGAAAACAGGGGAAAAGTATTTTCGACTGGATGTACACACCCTGTAGTAAAATATAAAACTGTGCATCAGAAGAATACTTAACCTGCAGGTCATGCACAGATCCTTGAGTCTGCAGTGCCCAGACCTGGAAAATCCCAAAGATGTCAGATGATATATAACCACACCATGTGGAATGCAATTTAAATCGCCAGATATGATTTTGAGAAATGTAGAGCAAAGTGGATCTGGGTCATGTGAGTGAAGTCCAAGCATAAGCCAATTGAGGAACTGAGGAGAAGACCTCAGACGTGAAGTTGGAATGCCTGACTTCAGGGAGGTGCCACTGGATAACACCCGGAGGAGCCCAGTGGAACGGCTCGTGTCAGGAAGCACGAGTGCCCCACCTCCCCAGGGAGCCCTGCCTTCCCATCTACTTGCCATCCATGTCTGGCACAAGTTAGTGTCTCCTCTGAACGCTACGTTTCGCTGGCAAACTGTGCTCCTCAATCCAAAATAAGCGCTTAGAGATGAAAGGTCTTTGAGGCCCCAAAGACGAACTCATCCAGCCTGACTCTCTTCTCCGAACAAACTGCAAATTGCTTAATCACAGCGCAGAACATTAAACATTCATGAAAAGCGATGCGCTCTCTCCTCTCGATGATTAGCTCGGAGCCTAACGCAATATTTCCATGACCTAATTCTGTAATCTTATTTTCAATTATTCCCTTTTTTCACAACCTCACTGAGGCCCTGAGACTTGTCTGGAGAAAACAATCTGCCGTTGAACACACCACCACACCAGTAAACGGTTAATATGTTACTTTTCGGCTCCCTATCCTACAACAGAAGAAAGGTCCGTTCCTTCTTGTAGTTTTAGTCTTGACATTGGAGCCTCACATTGTAGGGCGAAGACATCGCCCACAGGCCCCGAGCGAAACACAGGCACAGCTCCAGACACAACAAAACAGATCACTGAATCACGCCCCCCCACCACCACCCCACCCCTATCCTTATGAGAAGGCAGTACCTATGAATGCTTTTACTGTGCACACTTATCAGAAGCCACTCTGCATCCTCCATCCACTGGCGGGCCGGCCTAAACATCAAAAGCACGGCCCAAATGAAAGACCTGGTACCTGTTTTTGCTGAGCCAGCATCGGAGGTTGCAGACTCTGTCCCTGGTGCCAGTCCAACACTACAACCTTCAAAGGCAGAACCCGTGGGCCTCTACCAAAGCAGGACAGTCCAAGATCGTTCCGAGCTCCCTGCTGCGCCGAATGAAGGGTCCGATGCTCCTGACCAAAGTGGAGTTTGACGGATAAGGCAATGAATGCCAAGCAAAGAAAGATTTGCAAAGTTGCTCGTGAATGCTAACCACAGCCTATTCTTTGTATTGTACCTTATGAATGGAAGCTGAACTGGGATTTAGAGCAGTAGCTTATAAATAAAAAAAACCAAAGACTAGACTATAGAGCAGTAGTATATGAATGCTAACCAAAGCCTAGATCTAGAGCAGTAGCATATGAAGGATAACCAAAGTGTAACCAAGAGCAGTAGCATATGAATGCTTACCAAAGCCTAGACCTAGAGCAGTAGCATGTGAATGCTAACCAAAGCCTAGACCTACAGCAATACCATATGAATGCTAACCAAAGCCTAGACCTAGAGCAGTAGCATATGAATGCTAACCAAAGCCTAGACCAAAAGCAGTAGCATATGAATGCTTACCAAAGCCTAGACCTAGAGCAGTAGCATATGAATGCTAACAAAAGCCTAGACCTACAGCAATACCATATGAATGCTAACCAAAGCCTAGCCCTACAGCAGTAGCTTGTGAATGCTAATCAAAATATTACGTTGCCTGGGCTCTACCTCACAGATTTTTATAATGGTGCTTGGAGCTGGCAGATCAATAGCTTGCAGAGCATATCCGAGCATCAAATGCTCAAGTTAACGCCCACTATACGGAGCCAAAGGTGCCATTTTTGGCCGCCCTGCCGCAAACATGCTACTGACACTTCACCTCCGGCATCATGGCATTCGCAGGGAGAATGGTGATATGTGGCCGTCCCTCATTCTTGTAACAGGGCACCCAGCAGGCCGCGAAGTAGTTGTGTAGTAGCAGGTCTAAGTATAAGTTAATTTACAACTGGACAAGCTGACTGTAGACACTCCAGGGAAACCCTGACTTATAAAAGCCTGTTTATCGTGCCGTGACAACACGTGGTGATCTTAGCCTTAATTGCAATCTGCAAAAACATGCAAACACGTCCATCTACGTTCCCAGAAATCGCACGATAAGACCGAGGAAGGCTGCCAGTAGCGAGGGCACACTAGCGATGTGCGATCGGCGCGTCTGAGAACTTGGACGGACAGGCCTCACTCCACATATCCGGATGAATCTGGCACCCAGCTGGCAGCAACCCGACTCCAGCTCTCCCCTCCTTCATGGGGGAGGAGGCCCTCGCTTGCTTTGAGCTCCCCCCACCCAACACCACCACCATTGGATGATGGACAGTAGCCTTGTGCTCCAGTGACCACCAGCACACCTAAGAATTTGTCCAGTAAATGCTGACTCACCCGCTCACTAATTATCCCCTCCCTCATCGTCACAACACCCCTTTCCGATCACTCCCCACCCACCCACCCCCCCCCCGACAAGCCTGATTCATGCATC
>JAODJX010000047.1:4786049-4796208 GCA_026776945.1 Isichthys henryi
CAGTCACCCGGCCCGCGGCAGTCCGGCACGGTGGCCGTGCACCGGTGCAATTCCCCCGGTATGGCCAAGCCGCGGGCGCCCAAACGGCGACCAAGGGGGGCCATTCCGTGATACGGCCCCCCCCCCCCCCCAAATACCCCCAGGGTGAGCTATCGAATCCACTACACGCAAAGAGGAAAAACTTCTCCCGCTACTTCCCCGTCTCCAACTCCTGCTAAGAGGGAATCTATTGTTCCGGATTTTTGTAGCTATGGGGCGGGGGGGGGGGTTGTGCAGGAGACCACCCACCCACAGTCCACCCGCAGCTGTCCTCCCCGGCTCCGTGCCAGGACGAACGTGATTCAGCATGGCGCCCGGACCCAAATACGATAAGAAGGCGTGTGCACATTGTGCCAGTCGTCAAGGCGACAGCCACAGCAACAAGGATCTAGAAGTGGAGCCATTCTAGGTGACGGGCAACACGTGACACGGTCCCCATGCAGAGCAAATCAAAACACCATTCACACTGGAAGCAACTTGCATGGTTTTCCTTCCACCTCATCCACACAGATCCCATAAAAATCAGGTGTCGATTCAGAGGGAAATAAAACATCCACCAAAAATTGACAAAGAAACTCAATGACGAGGCACACATGGGTATGGTCTAACATCTGAGCAGTACAGAAACACTGTACCTCACTGGAACTGCTCACGTGAACCTTACAGGCATCAGGAAAGGAACAGAACCAGCTGCATTCATTGCTGATGGTTTTGCGAGACACCTGCTACACTTTAGTCCAACCTGGAGTGAGACGTCCATATCTGGAAGGGACGCAACCCTGTCATTGAAGATTGTTTACAAGAGTCGAGTGTAACCTTCCATCACTTCACAGCCTCCATGGGCCACGGTGCCGCTCTCTATGGTGAGGTGCTGTTCGCTTTACAAGTTTCCTACCCGTGGGCCGATGCTGCTGGTCAGAGTGTGCATGTCTGCCATTAAATGAACTAAGTGATTCATTTTCCACTTCTACAACTACGAGTACAGACACATAGGAATTCCGTGGTTATCACAAACCCCATCCCGCTCCCCATTCCAGATGCAGACACTCAGGTATCTACAGGTGAAATATGGGGTCAGAGGGCAGGGTCGGCTAGCAGTTGGGATTAAAGCATTTGCTCAAGGGGCCTGTTGGTGATTTACCAAGCCTGTGAGCCACGGGATTAGAACCAATGACCTTCCGGATACAGGCACATCCTAACCCACTGAGCAAACACTAGGCAGCCTATGGCAGCCTCTCTCAAACTTATTTGCCCTGGGGACCAGTTATGTCAGGCTTTGGGGCTGCAGGGTCCTGCATAAACGACCGCCCCCAACCCCCCGCAGATGCGTATCCGCATAGACAGATAGATAGATATTATTACAATAGATAGATAGTTTTACTATTATTATTGTTATTATTATTATACCTGACCTGATCTGGCTGAATTTTGATTGGTGCAGAAGCAAGGCTCCGCCGACCGGCAGGAACCCTCTCATGGACCGGCACCGGTCCATAGCCCATAGTTTGAGAAACGCTGGCCTAAGGTACTTGTCCACTTCTTTCATAGCATCCACCAACCATAAACAAAAGAAGTTCATTAGACTGAACTCATCTGACGCCAGTCATGGTCACCTACCCTAGTACGGGAAACTTAGATACAACAGGTGCACTAGCAACTCAGCGATAGGTCACAGGGACCAGCACCTTACCAGCAAAGCAGCTAAGAAAACATCCAGGATGTCTTTCTGACCAATGGGGAGCCGAGCTATTTGGACAAATGTAACTGCAAAAACCACCTTACAGAAGCACGGTCAACCAATCAATATGGACCAGAGGAGAACGTGAACCAATGGCTGATTCAGAGGGGTTTCCCAGCTAAAAGCACAGGTTCCTCTCCATTAAAACTCAGGAAAACCCTCAAATGTGTAAAAACTCCCGGTATCACATCTATGGACCACCACCAGTCTGCACGTGCCCAGCAGAGTGGCCGAATTAAGACGAGGGACCGGCCTTCCAGTATGGAGGAGGCTTCGCTATGTTTTTGCAGAGGGAAGCTGTTTTACACTTTACAGAAGCACAGCCAAAGATGAGTCTGTATCTATAGCATTCATGTTTGGGGAGAAATTCTAATTATTGAGCACAATACAAAGTTGGAGGCAAAGAATGGTTTCTATGGCAATGCCAGGTCCCCAAAAACTGTGCCATGAGGCACCGTGAGGAGAGATTCCCAAAACGTTCTGAGATGTTCACTGTTCCAAAAGGGAAAAATCACACACAGGGTTTACACTTTCCCCTGAGAAGTTGTAACCTTGTGTCAAAACAACCGTGTAATATTGGTACAAATGCTGCCCAGATAAAACAGCGTGATTAATTTCAGGGACCACAAAGTGTCTGGGAAACAAGTTGCTTGGGAAACACCACCGATTTGCCATTGAGGTCCAGCAGATGAGAGCAGTTTGGGCCTGACTCAAAGCCTCGCCCATCCATCAAAGTGTTACTATTGCTACTTAACCTCAAAGTTTCTTCTTTAATTGAAGAACCGTATTCAAAGCAAGGACCTTTCTCACATCAGCCTTTGCCAAGTGAACTCGTGAGAATATCCAGGCACTTTTAAATTACCACTATATTCAGAGACGACTGTTGGTAGCTTAACCATGCGTCCCAGGTGAGAATTTCCTCCAGAAACACTCTCAAATACACACACACACACACACACACACACACACACAATATAGTCAAAATCTGAAGACAACCTGAATCACAGATTCACTCAGATCATAGACAGAGAACTCTGCAGAGTGAGGCCTGCATTCAGACCTTCATCTTGGCAGGTCCAACTTCTGCATTATTAATGCATCAAGGATCATTACTTTCCAGCAGGTAATGCATCGGTCAGTCGTGAAACCTTTACCAATCAATGCACTGCACACAAAAGTCAATTTCATAGCTATTTAAGTGAGGCAAAGACAGAACCTTTAACGGGAATAGATCTTACAATTGTTTTTCATTAAAATATCACTGCTCTATTAGTCTATAGGGTTTTTTTGGGTAGGATGTCCAGTATAAAACGTAAAACACTCAAGTGGAGTTTATATGGGAGGGCATCTGTGTTTAGTCATGGGTAGAGTGAAAAACCGCTCCACATCAAACAGACCGGTCCATTCCCTGCCAAAAAAGGCCACAACGACAAAGTGCAGAAGGGCAGACAGAGGTGAGCCGGGTCTGCTGCCCCCCTGCAGACTCATACCTGCTGTCATAAGCCGAATTGAAGACAACTGCTACTGTCGCACATGAGAACAAGCCCCTTATTGCAAGAAACAGCTACAAAGGCCTGACGTGCTGGCTGTACGGGAACCTACTCTGCTCACTGGGGCAGACGTGACCCCCCCACGCCCCCCAGCCGTCCAGGGATGCCTGATTATCGACATTCATTCTGTGACATATAAACAGAAACCAGGTGCCACCGTACCCAAGACAAAGGCAGCCCTTTGTGTGGTGAGAAAGTAATTACCTAATTATACCTCCCTGGCAAAGAAAGAAGAACATTTTCGGCCAAAACTCCTCATCCCCCATTTAGCAAAAATTTATTTCATGATATTCCAAGTAAAGAAATGGTTTAAATTTGGTCCATGTGGTTCGGCAATTGAAATACCACAATACTTATGCCGTAGGCCTGTAACGTATCAATTGCTCAGAGTCAAGAACAAGCTTCCTCTCCTCTAGTCAGGGTCGTCCTCTATAAAGTGAGCTCCAGTCAGGGCATTTATGGGGTCATGAAGGTCCAAGACTGAACAAAAGTCAAACAACTCGGGTGACTCATTAGGAGACAGTTTTAGTTTATATACATGTGTATGCGTGTGTGTGTGTGTGTGCATATATACATACACTTTTGAAATACATAAAATCATACGTATAAGAAGTGTTTATTTTATGTTTGACTGCTGCATCACATATGGAAATATGTCTGTATGTCACGCATTTAATACGTTTATTTATTACGCATTAAGCCTGCTACTAAATTTCATTGTACTTGTGTAACTCTTGCCGGTAGCCTGCCTCGATCGCGTCGATGCGTGCCGCTGTCCATCCGTGTCCGTGACCGTCCTGCTCTTGTTAATTCCCCCCATGACGTTTCCTCTGTGCTGGCTTACAATCGAGTTCTCCTAAAACTACGATCGACTCTGCAAAAAGACGTCTAATAAGGCAGAGTAACCCATTTGCGTCACGACAGAAAAAAGTCCTTCGTCTTTATGCTGCACCCCATTTCACCCCCGCTCTCCCCGAGCCGCACTGTCCGGCCTGAGCGCACGTCCCCAGCTTACAACTCTGATCATCCGTGGAGACCTCAAGTGAATCAGAAGTTTCTCCAAAGGCGAGGGAGCGTGCTGGTCTGGGTGGGGAAGGCACTCGTGGGATCTCTCCGCAGCATCCGTCTGAAGCTCGACTGGTGCCCGGTGGTTATCCGCCAGGATCCTTCACACACACCATAAAACACTCCGCAGACGGCGATGGAAAAGCCTTTAAACCATCAAGACGCCTAAAAATACCTGCCTTCACTTTAACATTTGGCACCGGTGACAATGAAGTCATTACAAGGCAAACGCATATGTCAGAGATTTCTACATGCTATTAGGGAGACTATCCAAAGCAGTAATTATCGTTATAGTATAGGAGGGGATATATAATATTGTGTCACTTCCTGCTGAGGAGATATTTATTTCAATAGGAAAAAATCTCCAGGGTTGGAGGTTCGAATCTTGCCTCAGCTGTGTGCATGGAGTTTGCACACTCTCCACATATTATGTGGAGTTTCTTGGGGTGCAAAGACATATATTAAGCCTGTCAGTGTCATTGTCCATAGCGTATGATTGCGTGTATATGCCCTGAAATGGACTGGCATCCTGTACAGGGTGTTTCCATACCTCCTATGACCTTGACCATGATAACCAGTTACAATAATGTTTCCCAGTCTGGTCCTCTGGGATCAAAAACATGGATCAACTGTGGATCTCCAAGCACTGGGTTGGGAAACATTCTGTTTGGATGAATAGAAATCATTGACTTGTATCTGACCAAGTATACTGACCCAGTACACTCTCTGGAACAAAGTGAACAAAAAGTCCTTTTCTAAGACCTCACCTACCATCTGGATTTCAGGGTGTTAAAACCGCGGGGTGTTTGTGTCCATTTCACGGACATCTTCTCAATGGAAACCTCTCTGGCATTTCCCTACAATGCTTGAGAACTCTGACTGGATTCTTCCACCTGCGCCTCACAGCAGACCTATTCATGGCTCCCACAGCGGCTGAGTCTGCACAGAATCTTCAAGGAATAATTTCAGGAAGTTGACGATCTTTCTTCATAAGTCAGTGATTGCCGTGAGCTGGTCTAGACCCAACACAAAGCACAGGTAGGACCTACCGGGGGCTGCTAAATATTCCATGGAGGATTCTGTGCTGTGTAGTTGTTACCTGTGTGCCTTCTGGGTAACAGGAAGCTACCTCAGCATCCGTGGTTCTCTGAACAGGCTGCTTTTCACAGACTTCTCAGGATGAACAAAGAACATTATATGAGTAGTAAATCCAGAAATAGACTCTGGCCTCATACAAACACTCGCAATAATTACAAGGTTAGAGTTTTGCTTAACTAAATCCAGGGCTGTTCTAGACTACAGAAGACTTGACTGTATAAATGACCATCCTTGTTTGCTGATTTGATTTGCTATTGTGTGAGTATGTAGCACTAAAGTAGAATTGCTGTTATCATCAAAGACAATTAATTGTTGTGTGAACTGATGAATCTTGGTGTTCTGTGACTCTATATTACCCTCTCTTTCCCGGTTACGAACTACCAGGTCTATCATTAGCACCTTCCATGCCTCGTCTGCAAGCGATGAGCGAATTTCACGCAGGCAAGTTCATTTCTGCAACCCTGGCACACCCAGACTTAAATGTCAAGAAGTCGGTCCACCATACCATTTATATTTACATTTGTATAGCAGAAGCTGTATCCAAGGCAATATCCGATTGACAAAGGTCAGCCAGTCCCAGGAGGTATTGAGGTTAAGGGCCTGTTTAAGGGGTCCTACAGAGAAATCACTCTGCCAGCCACAGGTTATGAACCAGCGACCTACTGATCACGGAGTGCAAACCTAGAGAGCCACACACCGCCCAAGCTAACACCCAACCAAGCAGAAGATGACTCTGAAACAGATGCATGATGGGAAGGTTGTCCGTGAGGATCTTATTGCTGCCTTCCTTTTAGATGCACAACCATACACACACCGCGGGCAGCCTGTCCTGCCGTCAAACGGGGCTCCCCATATCTGCTGCTGAGGGTGAACACTGGGTCACTCTTTGTACAGGAGACCTGGAGCCTGTACTACGAAGTGGGGTTACTGGCTTATCGGGGTAACTTGTCGGATTTAAGGTAGTGAATGAATATGAAATCCATTTAAACTCCAATAAATCCGTCAAGTTACCCCGATAAGCCAGTAACCCCCACTTCGTAGTATAAGCCATAGGTACTCCTGAGTCAGTAGCTGGTGAAAGGAATAGATCTGATTTTTCTGAAGTCAAATATAAAGTGGATGATCTACACAAGCCCACACAGACTTACACGAAAAACAACAGTTTAGCGAACCCCCGGGATAATTTCAACAAATACTCACTTAATTGAATGTAAATAAAGGAGCCGAACGCGGATTTACGTGTGAACTTTACCCAGCTTTATAAATTTTATCTCTAAACGTAGCCTGTCCCTTTGTGAAACCAGTTGTATTTTTGGTTAATTACAGAGGAAACGGCTGTTATTAAGCTGCTCCTTAGAGCCCGTCAAAGATTCTGGTTCTGTTTAAACTGCCGGAGGCGCTTTTCTGACCTACGGGGCACTGACTTCACCCCGCAGAGGAAGCCCACTAATGAATGAGAACCAGTCATATTAAATACCGGACCAAGCCAGACTAGCTGCATACATTTTATAGTCTTTGGTGCAAGATGCAGGGAATTTTCCTTGGAGCCCCGATCTCGTGGATACACCTGCGGGCACCTAAATCCGCCAATCAATCTACAAAGTTGCATGCAGACCTTAACTTAACTTAGTAAACTTACTTTTCATACGAACAGCTCTTCTGTGACTAACGATCATTCATCAAACGCTGCACGTTTGAACGCTCATTGCACATTTTGAGTATACGCAACACAGGCAAAAAAGTCAAGTCGGAATACATCAACAACCATAATATATTGGCATAAAAATAAAGTGGCTTAAAATGAGTATTTCCATCGGCCATATCTGCGTTTTAAAGTCTGTGACAGCCGGAGTAAATGCGTACGTTACCTTCTGGGAGGGTTTCTGCGGGTCTGCAGAAGTTAGAAAGTAACAGAATTGCAGCAGTTACTTCTCCGCGATCCAGTTCAATGCAGACGGCCAGCCGCTAAGTCCGACGCTCCTGAACGCGAAATCTCAAGGAGACAACAGCTCCTGGAGTGTCACTGTCCACTTTTCGGGGATGATCCCCCCTGATCCGCCTTTTACCGTGAATCCAGCGACTCTCCCTGATCTTAATCTCGGCGTGAGTTTATAAACGTCGTTCCGCCGCTGTCAGCGCGTCTCTTTCTCATCGTGCCTCCCGGTCCACGTTTTAAGTTGTCCTCCCTCCTCCTCTAATGGTTTTCAAAACCAACAAGAGCACAAATGACGTGTTTTCTCTTTGCACGGCGTAGACTACGCACAACTGTCTCCACTCCCCTGAATATGAGACGCGGCTCACATGTCAACACGGCGGGGAGATTTTTTAGAAGTGCCCGGTATAGGCGCACGTACCCGGCTCCCGGTTCCAGGCGGAGATCCACGCGTGGCGCCGTCACTCCTCACCGCCTGCGTCCCGCTGACAGCCCCCCGGGGTGGATATGAGGAGCGTACTGGAGCTGCTGCAGGAGTCTCTGACAGCCAAATCGGGGCGGGAATTTCTACAGTGATATTTTAGCACATGATCACAGCGGCACGGGCGCGCCGCGACAGCAGCTCTGCCCTGCAAGATAGCCTGCAGGTACAAAAACCTGACTTTTTTGTACATGGAAAGTGCATTTAATAAAAAATACGCTTATGCACATTTAATAATCAGGCAACGTCTAGACTGAAACAAACACCCCCGGTGACACGCCTCTTCATTCCACTAGCTACAGTATAGCCCATAAAACTTTGAAACTGCACACGTGGGAGAAACTCCGTTATTATTATTATTTGCTGGTTAGACGAATTTTTATACTTCATCTGTACACCTTCATCCTTCCATCTTCGAGTAAGTGCTGGAGTTTGAGAACGAAGGAAAAAATAACGCTGCGGTAGGGCAAACGTACCGTTTGGGAGTGAATTTCTCAGAGTTCCTATTGGCATGGTGAATCATAGCTGGCCGTGATCCAGAGAAATCTGTCTGTCGTGCCACACCCCATGGCAATGGATAACATTCTTTTTTTCTCATTTCGTGCTTTTATACAGGGGATTCACTATTGGATCCGTACCGTGCAATTTTCTTGCGTCGGTATCTCTGGGTGAACGAAGAATTGCCGCGAATCGGATCCAGCGGGGCTGGACGTGCTCGGTGCGGCGTGTTATCTTAATGAGATAATCACTGTTAGGCCACATCGGAGTCCTCCGGCGAGTCTGCACAAGACTTTGAATTTGCCACCAGGCTCTTGCAAATGAGGCGCTGTACAGTTCTCCTAGTGCTCATCCATCCAAAATAATCCATACTCTGCAAAGTGCAATCGTATATTAATATGTGAAATCCGCGTTGGAATAATTGGAACCACTGTATTCCCATTTTAAACTGCGTATAAACCCTCCGCTTGTCGGAGAAGCGGATTGGCACTTTATTTTGCTAATTCAGTAAACTATTGCAGTGGATGGTCATGTTATTATTTGCGGTTAAACAGGCGTTTAATTATTTCTCACGGCACTAAAATATCCATGCGTTAAATATTGAGCAAACTATTTATTTAATTACGTCACTTAACATTATGTTTATAAAACATTTGTATGTAGTATATTGTGTCTATTCGTCCTGACTAAGCACTTCTGCCTTGGTGTACTCCGCTGTCCTCCTTCAATACTTCCGACTTTGTCAGATTAAATATCCACTTTAAAAAGTGCTGCTCTTTCATTGTTTTGTTTCTACAGTAACCAGATATGGTGGTTTCGGGAAGAATAATGAACTGCAAATGGAACCTATGAATGAATTAATTTTGTTCCTAATGTAGTAAAAGCCCTGGGTGTTAGCTACAGCAATAGCCAAATAACTGGCGTTTACGAGCGTAATTTCTAGTGGGACCTACCTGGCAGAGTCAGGGAACAAAATATTTGGTGATATCCTTGTTTACACCTTAAGTTTTTAGTTTAATCAAAAATAAATATTTTTGACCTTATTTTTAAGGAAAACATAGGCCTTGTGTCTCGTATATTTGAGTTCAGCAATACAATGTGGATGCAAGGTCTACAAATGCTATGAATCATATTTTTGTAGGACTGAATTGAACACAAAATTACCGGGGAAAAAAAGTGACGTACTGTGTAAAATATTTCATACTGACTGACTAACCAAAGCAGCAAAACATGAAGTTTGTGTCTTACACGGGGTAGTTCCCGGAGTTTGCGGTAAAGTTCCCCGCATTGCGTGTTTCCACTGTGACTGGGCACGATGAGGGATTAAACTGGTGTAAAACCAAGTTTTTTTTCCCCAAAAAGCATGAAATTTACAGAAAGTCTTATAGGTTGATTGCGAGCCAGGGGGTCAGATCATATCAGGCAGATATAGAGACACGCAAATCAGCGCTGTGAAAAAACTGGATAATGTGTGTAAGACAAGGGCGTAACTTTAGCTGGAACATTGGGGGGGTTGAGGTCTCCACCCATTACGGCAGAAACATGATTATTGGGGGGGTTGTATTAGCTGGTTTTGATTTATAGAGGGGGCTACAACCCCCCATTCCTCCTGTAATTTACGCCCATGGTGTAAGATGCCAGTCCCCGGCGTCCTGCCAGTATTTGAGGCGCGTCCACTGCCATTATCATGCAAAGGAATTAGACTGTATTTTAGCATGGAGACTTACGGTAAATTTTGCCAAGCCGGGGGGGGGGGT
>JAODJX010000047.1:4824494-4860429 GCA_026776945.1 Isichthys henryi
CCCTGCCTTGTGCGCTGTGATGGGTTGGTGCCCCATCCTGGGTTGTTCCCTGCCTTGTGCGCTGTGATGGGTTGGTGCCCCATCCTGGGTTGTTCCCTGCCTTGTGCGCTGTGATGGGTTGGTGGCCCATCCTGGGTTGTTCCCTGCTTTGTGCCTGTATACTTTGATGTATTATGATGTCTCAGAATTGTGTCTTAGGTGTTGTTGATCTTTTCTTCACAGGTTCCATGTTTATGTGCTCCAGTGCACTGGTTGTGACACTAACAATTTCTACAGTAGACCACAGGGGCTTTCCAATGGAAGGTAACGTTTGTGATATTTTAGTTGTCGATCAAAATTTTCACTACCATGGAACCCCAACATGAACGTGAACTAGTAATTTTAATCTGTGGGAAATGAACTGTGAGTGAGTTCTTATTAACTGTGAACTTCCACAACACTGCATGGTCATGACATTTACCCTGGAAGAAAAGATTCTGAAAACATTTTTGGTTTGTGGTTCTCAGTGAAGCAGGCGAGTTTGCCCATAAGTATTATGACTGACATATGGGTTAAACCACATTGAATTTGTCGTTTAACCAAGAGGAACTTCCTATTTTAAGATTTTGGAGACAGATGATGTTCTTGGCTGTTCTATCGTTTTATTCTGTGGCACATAACAGTATTTCATGATAACTGGATTAGTTGCCTAACAAAATGTTCTGTATATTGACCGTGCAGTATTCCACCAGTACGTTACCTGAACCAATGAAAAGCTTCAGCACCAAGCCAGTATAGCAAAAGTTAAAAAACTAACTATAAAACTTTGTAAATACTTAAGTGATATTTAAATAACATCTGAAATCAATTTGTAAATAATACAGGGACTGTTTTTAATCACAGATGAAACAAACGGTAGGTATTTGCTACAATTTCTACAAACGGTAGAAATTTGCTGCTTCTTAGAAGGTCAATGCCGCCCCCTTGTGGAACAATAAACTAAACCTTCAATGCATATTTTCATCGATCTTCGTATATAATAGGTTTAAAATTATATATTCTTCGTAAATGTTCTTGTGTTTTGGCTTGGCGCAAGATTCCGAGGGTGTTTTCAGTCTAAAATAATGGCAGTCCTTTTAATGAAAACAAAAGTTGCAACCCTTTCTCACAAGGTCAGGGAGATTTTTTCTGTCCAAAGGCAAAATTTGTTTTTCATAAACTCTGAGGGAGATGAGTAACTGTTAATAGTTGGTGTGGGTGTCAGCAGGAAGGTATTTTTCTTGTGGTTGGCTCTGACACACTGATGTTTTCAATGGAATATGAAAAAAAGCGTGTTTAATGGATCTTTTGATAAAATATAAAGGGTATTTGGCTGCGCGTTGTACACGGTCTTCTGGATATTTCTCAAGGGAGACCAACTGAATTTGATGCACATTGCCTGTTTTTCTTATAAGAAAAATTACTACAGGGAAAGCACCGCCCTCAACAAAAAACTCTCTGTAATGGGTTACATTTACATCGCCTCGAGGTGTGTATTCAAGTGCAAATGTCGAAATTGCGTAACTCCTCTTCCACATTTTGGTGTCAGATTGTAATCCCTGCAAAGGGAGTTATATTGGATTCTGTGCCGACGTGCACTGTAATATTTTTAGTACTGTGAATTTACTAACAAAATCCACTTTTTGATATTGTGTTTATTATGACTAAACGCAAACTTTTGGGCTTTTCTTCTCGCTGCTTTTTACGTTTATTTAGATTACTCATAGATTGTGTTTGTTAAGCTGTTTCGTGCGCCCCACTTCCTTTATTCGGCAATATTACGACAAAAGTACATGGTTACACAATCCAAACATTACTTAGTGTGATTTATTTGGAAGGAAACGATTTGCTGAGGTAATAGCAATGTTTGGAATATTTTTTTCCACAAAGGTTTGAGACTTGTAAATGTTTTTAAGTACCGTCAAAATCCCTCTGTACAGATTAGCTATAATCATTGCTCAAAGGTTCATGACTCATTTGTGTCGAGATCTGGATAAGCACTTTTCGGACGCAAAAACTTTGACCAAAACAGCATGGAAAGCGTACACCATTTTGGTGCATGTTAGTATTTCTTTAAATTGAAAAAAAAGAGACTATATTTAATTTTCCTGGCCGTTAACTGGCACTCTATCCCCTGAAATGAACTCACATCTGGTGAAGAGTGAGACGAATGGGGTAGAGAATATCCCATACCCAGCATGTAGTTACAAGAAATGAAAATGAACATTTAGGGTAGGTATTCTGTGCTATATTTGTGCATGTGAAGGTATGCGTATATCTTCAAATTAACCTGAACTGAAAAGTCAGTACGGCCGAGCAACGTTATGCAGTCCTCTGGCAGGTAATCCTCAGAGACTTGCTTTGCCAACTTTGTCGGTAAGCAGAATTTTTTTCCACTCTTCCCTTAAACTCACGTTTATGACATTGCGAGTTTTTCGCACTTTCACACTCTAACGAGGCTTCGAGACCCACAAATAGGCGCAAAACGTCAAAGGCGCATAATCCTGTCGTGTGTCGGAAAGGGGGTTACAATATCTACGGTACACAGAGCCAAATGACACAGTTTTGATCGGATGCTTACTTTAATAGCTGTTACCGCTCAAACCAGTTCACAAAAAGCACTTTTTAGCACTTAAGGATACGTGGCTGGTGCAGTTATTTCGGGATTACCTTTGGGAATTAAGTTGCCTAACAAAATGCCTTTTTATATGGTTTGACAGAAAAAAGATTACCCAGGTATGACTGAACATGAAAACCAGACACTGAGTAAGAGCTTAGTAAGAGCTTAGTCCTGCAGGACTACTCAGCACAGGATGCCTTTCACACACTGCACAATCCCCTTATCACCCCAACATAGACCAAATAACAGCGGTCAGCACTTAAGAGACCAGAAAAGCAAGTACAAGGGCACTTTCTGCTGCCAGCCGGTATGTATCACCGGGATGCTGCCGTGTTCCCCAGACACCACAAGCTTTAGCGACGCCGCAGAAGTCTTTTCTGCGTTCGGAAGACGCCAATAATTAAACTCCATCCGTTTTGCTTATCGGTATTTACTAACGTCTCCATACTGACGTAACTTATTAAACACGAAAAATCTGATTTTAAGGGCTACTGAAGGGGGTAAAAACTATGTGTTCCCACATGAGCGACGTCTCCAGATTGGCTGTCTTTATATTTTATTTTATTTTATTTGCCACCAGGCTGCTTTTATAACTCGGAGCGCCGTAGCCATTTTATCCCCGAGCTAACATTTTGCTCGGGGAAATTCCAAAAATCATTTCACTGTACTTTGTTGGGGGTTGGAGGTGCTGGGGGAGGGACTGCTAGTCAGGGGCCCCCCTAAGCGGCCTCCCTGCATGCCTCATGCTGACCTCATAGGCTGATTTAAATGAACAGGACGGTCTGTCACCAGCACCTTGTCAAGAGTGAATATAATACCTGCAGCTCACAGACATCTGGAATTATCTGCCCTGTCCATAATGCTTTCTCGAAGTAATGTTCCAGACCTTTATGGAAAGTAAGCCTCTCACACAATTAAATTACCCAATGAAAGTCTAATGTTCTTTTTTTTGGAACTACATGTGGTTATCCGAAAATAATTAACAGTGCTTCGGGGGTACGTAGTGGTCGGGGTCCATATTTTATAATTCCACCAACTTCCTTCATACCTTTATTCTCCAGGGGTGTGACTTTACATTGTTCCATTTACAATGAAAAAAAAACCATAATAAAGCTGTCGGACCTTTTTGGAAAGTCCCTCTCAGCTTGCATACCAACAGTGTCCCAAAGCAGAAATCGGATCCTGCAAATCTGCTTAGCGGTGCCATTTTGGTTTATCCACGTCAACCTGCTACTGAAAACCAGTAACGCAGATTATCCAGAGTTTCGGGCAAATTTTACATTGGCTGTACCGGATCCTGTTTCTGTGCAGCGAAGGACATTGTTTCGTACCATGGAAAATGTTTGTATTTAATGGCCTAACTTGCGCGTGTAGTCAGAATTATAGAAAGGAAATTATATGTTATACCAATGAATCTGCCACGTGGTGTAGTGCTCTGTAAGATAATCAACAGTGCTTATTCTTAATAAAATATGGTTCAGTGCTATGTGATCCTTTCTGAGGACCAGTTAATCAAGCATAACCCATACAGTAGATATATATATATATATATATATAAACGATGTCTGCTCTGAACAGTTAAGCCATTCATGCTATCCCGTTTCTTCAGCTGTCTTCAGTCTCACCCGATTTACCTTCCCGTTGTGCTACTGTGAAACTTCACGTTAATCACCGAGTTGCTTTAATTAAGGTGTAAATCACGCCCACATGGTATGATGAGCTCGAGGTGACCGCATCCAGAGGATGAAACGTACAAATAATATATACTGTAAAACAGGGGAGTTTCTATCTATTGAAAAGAACAACGAGCTAAGTCAAGTTCACCAGGGGTTTGACTTTTTTCTTTTTGGAAGGAAGATTGGCATCGGAGCTAAAATCCTCTGGGCTTACAGGCTTAAAATACTAATGACGCGCATGCTGTACAATTAGTTCACGACTGAACGTGTAAATTGTTTACCAGTAAAATAAACACATTACGCAAATACTGGCAATTTTTCAGAAAGAATCGTTAAAGGTAACCCGGAGTAGGTATATATTAAAGAAAAACAGACATATGAGTTTGAATTACACATTCAGGACCTCTACATTTGTCAAATTGGCAGTTACTCATAATTCGTATTTAATGAAAACTAATTTCTACGGCCTTTTTACTACAAGATAACCAAACCAAATGGAAAAATGAGATGTATTTGCATTCAGTAGAAGGCTCTTGCTTTTGCTGTCCTCTATGAACTAAAAACAAAAGCGTTGACCAAGCCCAGACATACAATGCAAGAATTTATCCCCGACCAGGACGCGAAATAACAATGCAACATTTGGTGCATTGTAACGCGGCTCTCCATGCAAGTTCTCTCTGAGACGCCCACCCCAAGCTCCGCCTCGTCATTTTTATGTACTACAATGTGGTAAATCTTAGTGAACGTAACGTTGCAAGAAGCAACGATGAGCATGAGGAGTTCGATGCAGTGGCTAGCGTTACTATTTTTAGCAGCTATTCTCCTGCAAACTATCGCAGTGGCTGTTTCGTTTATATACTTCAGCAGCATCTTAAGCACGGTAAGATATCGGGAGGGAGAGACGCAAGATCGCACAACCACGTCGACAAAACTTCCAAAGTTTGCTGCAGAATGGGGGGTGGGGGGATGCACGATATAGTGCATGCAAGGAGTGAAAAAGGGTGACCAGGACAGTTGGGTGTTAGTGTGGTGCGTGTCTTCCGCAAGGGAGTTAATCACGATACGTGGGGCGAAGTCGCGCTTCACGCTGCGCTCGCTCGCGCTGTCCTTGTGTTTAACCATTGGTCTTTGGCCCACTGTTTGAACAATGGACGGAGCGCATAATAGGCAACTGATTATTAAGGTTTATATAGTTCAGTGTGATCGGATTAACAGAAAGAAGTATCTTTCTTACGCTTTAGATCACGGTTTTCCATGTACAGTGGAATATAAATAAAAAATATATTTTTAAAGTATTTTAAGATTTGAGATTAAACTCAGATGTCTGACAATCCAAAAATCCCCTGCGAATTAATAATATTCCTCTGAAGAAACGCTGAACACAAAGGTTGCTTTATTCAGGAAAAATACGAGTGAAAGGCACGGTTTGCTGGTTTTATGATCTACAATTCTCTGTACTCCGTGTCCAATTTCAGATGAAAGAAACGTTTTCGAAAAGCAGCATATCGTGTCTGATGCGGGCAAACCTGAGAGTAGAGTTTGATTTGGAGAGCGGAAAAGATGACCCCTGCTGGCGGGTCTCGGAACAGATTCATTTCCTGATTGAGAAGGTATCCTCTGTTCAATTTTAAAGGCACATCTTGAAATTCGGTTGATACTTTGGAAAAATAATTCATGACATACCTGTACGTGTTAAATTTCACAGTCTGACCAAACGCGTATTTTTTGTAGACCATGTCTGGCCACTACGAGAAGGGGATATCGTCGGCAGTAAAAGGTAGGATTCTTGAATATGTTGCCCTCGAGGACCAGCAAACTTCTCTTACTAGCAACAGTTAACCACACTGTTTTTTTCCCTTCTTATTTATTTTGCAGGGGAAATTTCCAGAGTGCTGCCTTACTTGACAATGGAGGATCAAGACACTCCCCCTCGTCCGGAAATCGCAGCTCACGTCACCGGGGGCCGTTTGGCCGAAACGGGCAGAACAGAGGGTACGGCTCCGTGTTCCCTCAGTGCACTCCGGTTTGGAACATATGGCACGCAGATGCAATCCTGCTGCCTCCTTTGTCACAAAAAGAACCTCAGCTATAGACAATCATTGCAGGCAGTAGGGGCTTAGATGCCCCCTGGCAGATTCAAGGGGGCCCAGTACTATACCGGGGCCCTTGAATACTTAAAATTAGAATATTACATAATGTAAAGTAGGCCCAAGATGGCACTTTCTCAGGGTATTTCTAGCTATGACCATGGATGGATGGATGGATGGCGTATTGCCTGTCCTCTGTATTTAAAGCTACAGGGTGTCTATTCCACAGGCAGCGAAGATCGCTCCAAAAATCTGAAAATGCTTGCAAACTAAAAGTATTCCTGACATCTGCCACTGCTTATACGGCACTCTGCCTGCGAGGCAATGTGAAGTGGAACGAAACAAGCATCTGCAATCAAGGCAGTGACTGCAGCCGCTAGTAAACACGGAGGAAGCTTTGGATGCGTGTCATGCTACCAGCAAACGCAGAAGAGGCGTCCCTATAACTACTTGGAAAACCAGCAGATTTGCTGTTGCCTTATGTGCAAGTTAATGGTGCTTAATGTCTGTCTGTCTGGGTCTGACAAAACTTCTGCTTACATCCCATGCCTCAAAGGCCATTTAATGCAGAGGAATCCAACTCCGGTCCTGGAGAGCTACTGTCCCGTAGGTTTTCTATCATACCTGGCTTCTGCTGAGCCACACCTGTTCTCAGGTAAATACCAGGATCAGGTGTGGCTCATCAGAAGCCAAGTGGGACAGAAAACCTTCTGGATAGTAACTCTCCAGGACCATAGCTGGAGACCCCTGATTTAATGCATATCATATCACTTCCATCAGGGAATCATATAATATCAGTGTAAGGACTCAGTTATAGCTCTCATGTGAGACTGTTTGACTGATTGTTGCAGGTCTGTCCACAAGGAATGTTCTGGGTCAAAAGATACCAGCATGGGAGTCGAAACGAGGCTTGGCGTTCCTGCACAACATGGAATTGCACAACGGGGAGCTCATCATTCCCCAGAGGGGGCTGTATTATGTCTACTCCCAGACCTACTTCAGACACTCCCATCCCCCCGAGGAGGAGACGGATGAAGATTGGCCGCCGAGCGCGTTAAGTGGCAGGCAAATGCTGCAGTACATTTACAAGAAGGTGGCATCGTACCCGTCTCCCATCCTGCTCATGAAGAATGCTCGCACCACCTGTTGGTCCAGAGATGCAGAGTACGGCCTCTATTCCATTTACCAGGCCGGCGTTGTTCAGCTCGGTCTTGGCGACCGCCTCTTTGTGTCGGTCAGCAACATTAGCACCGTAGACATGGATGAGAAGTCGAGCTTTTTTGGTGCGTTTCTGGTCAGCTAATAAAGAAGAGTTTGGTTTGTTCCTCATGTAGAACTGGAGACACCTCATGGAAACAGAAGGTGGAAGAACAAAGTGACGAAGGTCTCCGGATCAGTAAGAATCTGATCTACTGGTTTATTGTGTCTTTCTGTCCAAGATCTTGGGAGTGAGACTTTAAGAGAGGCTGGTTGAACTTCCCTGTCAATGCCGGTGACCTCTTGAGTGACAGCATGTCCCCCTAGGTGCTGGAAAGTAACTGATAGGCTGCGAAGAGGTCAGCTGATATAGCCAGTGTGACGGGACTTCAGAATATAAGAATGTTGACCATGACAGAGATTGTGGTCCACATTCATCAGAGCGGCCATGCTGTTGATCAGTGGAGGGATGTAGCCGGTTGGATTGGCAATCATAATGGGATGGAATTTGCAACTTACCAACATGTTCTAATACTCAGCTTGTTCTGGAGAAAAGTCCACACTGAGTGACTTTTTTTTTCACCCAGGTAACACTTTATAAAGTTTCCTTTATACTACAGCACTCTGTTTCTTAAAATAAGTCAATACATATTACCTATTACATATCATCCACCTTCGGTGAATAAACTTTACATTCACTGGAAAACAGGAGGAGTGAAGGAACAAGAGCTGTGAGGCTGCAGTTGTGATTCAACAAAACTGTCCAGTTTTCTAAACTAAAGCTCACTTGCTGTCATATTTTAAATGTTTGACGGTGGTGACTCAGTCAGATCACAGATTCATACCGATGAGTGACATTAAAAATGTCCCACTTTTTGTATACTTATCTGAAATGAATTCGGTTTGCACCTTCATCGTTTGTTGAAAATTACGATTCCAAGCACACTTGTTTTTTTTTGTAGATAATACTTTCCATTCTTTTTGATATATCGTGCTAATCAATAAAATATTTGATAGTTAACCTTCGTTTGAGTATTTTATTACCACAGACTTATCAAATGAATTCAGACTTCAAGTAGCTTGTTTGTAACAACACATAAGAGTGTAATAAGAGATGTGACTGACGTTATTCGGTTTTATATTCAGAGCTTAAATCTGGCTGGGTAGTTTAACTTGTTTAAAATACGGAAGTATTTAAAGAAATTACTAAGTTATTTTCCCACAGATGCAGTAGATACACACATCTTGCCAAATAAACAACTAAAGCAATTATTAATTACATGATTTGCCAATCAACTCCAAACATCGGCCGTCAATTGTCAACAGAATTATGCACCAAGAATATTTATTTTCCTCTTATATTTACTCATAGGAATCGTAATTATTTTTAAAACTGTAAATACCGTATTCGAGGAAGAGTGATGTTTATCAGTAACGTAGAATTCTAACTCAAACACCTTTCCACATCATGATAGGGCTAAGGCCTGGCTGCAGCGCATTGCATACTGCGCACGCGCAATACGCGTCTGTATTTCCTGGGTAGGAAAGAGGCTTCACGAAGCGTGTTTTTTTGGTTGCAGAGCACAAACTGCACCTCAGCATACTTATACCCTTATATCCTCCATAAGTACAGACTTACACATAACGTCTGCACGAAATGAAAATATCGCCGCAATGGCGCCGGTTATGCGACAAAAACATAAGCGTGCGTATGTAGCCAACGGCATTATTATGCTCTTATTTCAAACACAGCATGGCGATTTCAAATAACGTAACGTAAAAAGGTATACTTTCCCCGTTTTGCCAAACATCCTTTAAAAAATGTTTTTTTAGTCGCCCTACTGCCGTGTTCGTCGGTATTAAGAAGATTACTTTGCCCTCTTGTGGACAAAAGGGAGATTTTCAGGTTGGAATAAAATACTGTTACTACGGATTCTAAACCGCTTCGGATTTAAATATTTATCAATGATACGGTTCAGCAGTGGGATATTACAAGGACGCCTTTGGAACCAGTTTTTTAGGGTATATGGCTCACCTACCCTATGCAGTATGTACATAAATATACCTAGGTATTAAAGTGCATTCAATGTCTTCAAGGTTGTTAATCGTTTTTGCCTGTTTGGGTAAAAATAATGCTATTTTACGCACTATATGTAGGCACTAGGAAAAGATATGTTGGAACCCAGATTACTGTCAGCCACAGCAATAAAATTACGGGGTCTGTAGGTTATATAAATGACTTAAAACCGATTTAATTCCCCTCTTAAAAGGTGGGGGTGGGGAAAACATTGCTAAAACCATCTTCCGACCCAGACTGAGAGGACGTAATAATCTTTGGCTTCTCACCTTAGCTGACCATCCAATTTGTTCACCTTCTCCATGGCACTAGGGTGAACCGATATGCTGCCCGTTCTGTTACGTCGATGAGCAAAGGAAAAAAGGACATTGGAAAACCAATAGCCAATGAGTGAGTTCGAAGGCGGAGCCAGTCACTTTGCTCCGCCCAAGAAACGTGTCTCTTAATTGGTCCAGACAAGCATGCTGGTTATTACAACGTACAAGAACATCCAGGTGCAGTACAACACTCAGGCATGGAGGTCCCCTCTCACCTGGAGACCTGGGGTTTGATACATCTACAACGTAGCAGTAGAAAACTATCATTTATTGATCATTGCATTACATATTTTAAAATGTGGCAGTGAATATACCAGCAATTACAGGGAACTCTTTTATAGTCCAGCAACTTGAACTGTCGACACCAAGAATGTAATCAGGGTTCTAACATTAACCAAGAGTATTTTGCAAAACCAAGACATTCTACATCTCTAATGACACAGACTACGTTTACCTGGTCTAACGGTGTAGTACTGTCCGAATATTTGGTCTTGCAGAGTTATAGTAGTGTTATCAACCATTTTAGTAAAACTCTGCAACAAATGATTCAGCAAATCAATTAAGGGGAACCAAAATCAGCCGTAACAGCACAGTGAAGCATCGGGGGGGTTGGGGGGGGGGGGCGGCACCTTCAGTCAGCTTTGAATAATTTATCCTCTTTTCCTTTTGGTCAATAAACAAACATGTAACAAAACCAAAAACAGATTAAAAAAAAAAAACCAAACAGAAACCCATAAAGCTATTGAGGTACTAGTGGGGTAAAAACAGGGTGCTGCTCACTGTAAATAAAAGAAAAACCCAAGCGAACTACATGGCATTTTTTTTTTCCAATATTTACTCATTATCAAAAATAGTTTTTTTCCCCAACTTCTTGCAAATGAAAAACAGAAAAAAAAAGGTACAGACTGGACATCAATCGCATTTTTGTCCCGCTCTCCCTATGGCTTGAGAAACACTACCTGAACATTCACAGGATTATGACACGAGGAGAAACTACAATCGGAGGGCACTGCCGCCACTAAAGAACACGTGCATGCTCTATTCATACACCCTGTGTGATGCGCGGTCGCCGTCCCGCCAATCAGGCTCGGCCAGGAGGTCTGTGACCAACACTCGTCTTACATAGAAAAATTTTGTCAGTCTGCGGGTGAAAGTCTGCAGAATAGCAGCTGAATTTAAAATGAAGTAAGGGGGGGGGGGGGGGGGGCAGGGGGTAGAGAGAGAAAGGCAGGGTACTTTCAATCACCAATGAAATGGAAGAGACCACCCCTTATTCAGCGTTAGGGTCTTTCCAGACTGTCGTCAAGTCCAACAGAAACCCCAGCTGTGGCCAACATGCACTGCAGAGCTCATTCCCACATGAAACTTATTAATATCCCCCTCCAGTCCCCCTAAATACACAAAGTAATTTATCGCACGTTCAACCAACACGTTCATAATCCAGCACCAACAGACCTGGGAAAGACAGACAGACACGAAGGCTGGTCTTTACTATCAGATTCATTCAAAGCTCCTGAATAGATGCTTATACCACTAATGTGAGTCACCCTGTGAATACAATGTAAACAAACAGGCCGCCGAGGTCGGGGGGGTGGGGGGTCTATGTAGTGTTCTACAGTGATATTGCTATGGTTACCAAGTAGGTTCCGTTGGTATTTGGCCTATTAATCACATTAAGTGCTTCATCCGGGGTCCCTGCCAAAACAAAGTGCAGGTAAGGCAGATGCACACCTATCCATTAAAAAGTGGCAAAGACTAATCTAGATTCATGCCCGCAGAACAGGATTTAAGATGTCGCTCAGTACGACAGCTTGGAAAAATGGGAGCGGGAGCGGGAGCGGGGGGGGGTTTGAGGATGCGACTGCTGATGGTTTTGTGTTGTGCTGCAGACGTGGAAGATGAATCATTTCCAGTAAGGTACGGGGTGGATGGAATAAAATAAATACCATTAGAAAAGTTTGCTTTTGTTTTGTGGAATTATGTCACACATATATATATATATAATACAGGTTTTTGAATGCCCCAATGGAGAACACATGGCGTGTGAAACAGCAGAACTGAGCACAAACAGGACAGCGAAATTTTTCTGTTCTCCCCTGGACAGGAGCGTCTCCCGATCAGCCTGCTTCTGGGGGACGGAGGCCCGGCGATGGCGGGCTCGCGGACGGGACTCCGCTAGACCGAGCTCCAATAAATACTGCAAAACGCTGTTGTCACTTATAAAACACATCGTAAAACGCATCTTTAAATGGAATTTGATGAGTGCGTACAAAAAAAAAAAAACAACAAAAAAACACACACACACACAAAAAAAAAAATTATAAATACAACCGGCCTTCTCCGAAGTTACCGTTTCCACGGCGCGCCACAACCTGAACGTCTTGCCCAATTTCGGGGTCGAGCGGGACCCATCGCCATGACGCCGGGCCTCTCTTGCTGGAGGTGGTTAAGTATAAATCGCTAGCGCCCTCTGCTGTCAAACCCGCAGCAGTGCACCACACACAGAAGGAGCACTGCCCACTGGGATTTAGAGGCAGGAGCTTCAGCAGTCGGGACTGACTACGTGAAACTGGTACTCAACCATAGCTGCCTTGGTGTAGTGCCTGAACCACTTCCACTTCCTGCCCGCAGCATTTTAAAATATAATAATAATAAAATAAACGTTGCCAGAGGGAGGCGAACTTGCAGCTGCAGCTCAGCAGTCGAACCTCATGTCCAGAGTCTCATCGTAACCTTTGTCCTCATGCGGGCTGGCGGCAAGAAAAGAGGGCACCGGCGAGCCGGCCGCAACGTTGAGGACCCCGCTGCTGGTGCTGGCACTGCGCACGGCGATGCTGGTCACATTGATGCCCAGCGTGAGCCGCGTCTGCTCCAGCGCCTTCTCCGGCACAGCAAAGGCCTCCAGCTTCTTCTCGCCATTGGCCATGTAGGAATTCTGGCAGCCGCGACAGATACAGTCCAGACAGGCCTTGCGGTTCGAGTAGCAGGGGCACCGCTGGCCGCGGCATGTAAGAACACTTGGGTTTTGGGTGGCCCGACCGCACTTGCAGCCTTTCTTCTCCTGGGGCTTCTTGTAGACCACTTTGGTGGGGCTGCCAGGTATCAGGTTGGCACCAGGCAAGCGGTCTTTCGTTTTGTCCTTGGTTTTAGGCACCCCCTGCTTGACCTTGGTGTAGGCCTTTTTGGGCCCATGGTCTGGGTTTTTCTTGATTCCCTTATTGGAGACCAACAGCGTCTTGCTGACCTTGGGCGGCCCCCCGTTGGGGACGGCAGCCACAGGCTGCGCCAACACCTTGCTGGGCTCCCGCTTCACCGAGACGGGAGCGGCAGCCGCTAGCGGGGGGCCCTGGATGATGCTAGATATGGGCAGGGGCTGGATTTTCTCACTGTCGCTCTCAGAGCGCGACCGCTTGCGGTTGAGCCGTGCCGCCTTAGGTGTGGCCGCTGAGCAGGAGATCCCAGAGGGAGGTGGTGGAGGAGGCACGGCTGGATGCCGGGAAGCAAAGACGCCGGGGTCCAGCGGGAGTGAGGGCTGCCGGGTGTCAGTGAATGGCCTGCTCAGATCGCCCGACGGCTCTAAACTGGACGGCGGGACGTCGGCACAGTCTTCTACCGCAGTGTCGGGCTCTAGGGTCCGGAGCACCTCCTCTACAGTGAGGAGCAGCGAGTCCCCGCTGGGCTTGATGTCCTCCCCGAAGCTGCAGATATCGATGCCGTCGCTGCAGAGCTCTTCCGAGGCGGCTGCCCTGCAGACCGGCATCCTGTCCGGAAAGCCCTCCGGCTTCAGCTCCCCGCCATCAGCCGCCGGGGCCATGCTCCCTGGGGAGGGTGCGGCGACCGACGTCAGCTCCTCCATGCTCAGTCCGTTGCAGCCATACATGCCGTTGACGCTGGGTGCCCCGGCCACCACGTCCGGAACTGGCTCCTGGGGCTCGACAGGGGGTTCCGGCAGAATGTGGTCACCCTGGTGTTCCGAGGTCGAAGGCAATGGGGAATGTGAAAGGGCCACTGGGGCGGCGCCCTGCGAGTCTTCGGCTGCACTGGTGGTCGGAGGAAAGCCCTCTTTCAGCAGAGCGAGGACCTCTGGGGAGCCCTTGCTGACGATCTGCGACAGCAACGGGGAGCCCGCCATGTACTCACAGAGCTTCCGGTAGCACTCCACCAGGATGCCGAGCTGCTTGTTCTCCTCAAATTGCTCATAGTCCTTACACCAACTGCATGACGGCTTCATCACCATCTTCCGACCTTTGCAGCCTTTGCACACATAGTGCTGGCAAGTTGAGTTGGTCGGAGCAATCGGATCTTGAAGCAAATTCCCTAAAAAAAATAATAAAATTAAACGAAGTATTCTTTAGAGCAGTCTGTCCATAACTCACAAAAATATATATAATACAGGTATCTTTTAAGACACCCTGACCAAATTGCTCAATTTAGTACTGCTGCGCTGGAAAGCTTGGAAGCCAGTCGTTAAAATCCAATAAATACAGCCAAATAATCTCAGCCATCTCCGTTTGACATCGGCCACAGCGATCTATCATATTTCAGCCTGAAAAACATGTAAATTTGATACCCCCAGGCCAACCACATCGTTTCCTTTCTGACGCACAGTGAAAGGGTTAAATACGATAATTAGCGCCGAGTATTCAGATTGGCTTCCTTAGCAACGGCTGTCGTTAAGACTCCACGTAACTGACGTATATGTAATGTGCTGCAGATGGAGGTGCGGCTTACTAAAAAAAAACGAAGATTTACCACCCCGGTATCCGCTCTACAAGCGATCCACCTACGGCGAAATGCAGCGCAGCCAATTAAAAATCAAATCATCCCTTTTTCGAACATCTAGAGGACACATGCATCCTGCCAGACAAAACACAGAAGCACATAATAGGCGTATGCGATTGACTATTACGACCTAAACATTCAGGTTACCCGGGTGTTAAAAGACAAAACAGAGGCTAGTCCTATGCAATCCAATAAGTACATCACTAGCTATAAAAAATACATTCATTTAAACCTTTCCCCGTTGTCACTGCTTTAAGAAAGCACATGAAACGGCAGCATTTGCTCAAGTGTCAAACCGATACTGTGTACATCGTAGGGGTTCCGGCGAAACCAGGCGCAGGCGGCTATTTGTAAACGGACCGGCGGGGAACGTTATATAATGACCGGCAAGCGGAAGGTGTTGCAATTGTGAAATTTATACAACAATGCAAACGTCGAGACATCAGCCACGAAAATCTCTGTTAATTGATCATTTTGACACCAACACGAAAAAAAAAACACTTTACGGAGGCAAGCGACCGCCGATCATCCACGGGACCGGCCGCACCACCGTTAGCAGAGCCGATTCCGTGTCGAGGGTCTCATCCTCCTATCCGGCGATGAGCGTTAATATTCACGATGCATTCGGTGAACCGTGTTAAATGACGGGCGTGCATCAGTGGAAAGGGGGACGAGAAGTTATTGCATAAATACACAAAAACACCAAGATTGGGATATTGTTTGGGGGAGAAAAAAAACCCAGTAAACACTGAAAACGAAGAGATTAATTTTATGGGCCAAAGAACCATGACTCACCACAAACAAGGCAGGAAAGAGACTGCCTAAAGAAAGGTAGGAGCTTGCACAGCTCGGCTACGGACTGTGAGTCCCGAGGATCGCACTGCAGCACCGAACGACACGCTGACACGTACAGAGCGGTGGCATTCACCGGGTTCATCGCAGCAGCCTCGCAGCGGACAGAGCCCGGTCTGGAGCAAAGGGGGGGGGGAACAAAAAAAAACAAAACAAAACGAAAAAAAAACAACCAGCACGCAACAGATACGCCTTTCAGACATGATAAATATCTCCTTAAGTGAGCCGAATGACGTCGGCCAGGGCTAGGTTCCGCACCTCATCGACCCCCGGTGTCCAAGAAAGGCGAGAGGGACATGCAAAAGGCATGGGGAGGAGGGGGGGATTTGCTCTCAAAAAGATCGGGCGTATTCAATACTAGGGAACAGATCACGGTGTGTAGTATTCCCAGTGTGTAGAATACGGCGTGGCCGATGCACACAGTCTGTATTCAAAAGCACCATGTCAAAAACCGCATCGACGACCTGCTTCAGCGCTTCCCCTTCTTCCATGGCACGAAGTGCTTCCAAATCACCATTATCGATTACAAAAATAAAACAGAACTTAG
Organism: Isichthys henryi; assembly: GCA_026776945.1. NCBI lineage: Eukaryota > Metazoa > Chordata > Actinopteri > Osteoglossiformes > Mormyridae > Isichthys > Isichthys henryi. Next base: position 4,840,668 of record JAODJX010000047.1, read on the forward strand.
CTTTAAAAACCACTTTAAAATGCTATTTTTAAAAAATCAACCGTGATTAAGATATGCATAAACTCTCCCTTTCTCCAGACATCACTCGCATCTCCTAAGTGCCACGCCAGTCCGATTTTTTTGGGCTCTTTAACAATACGCGGGCGGCGCTCCGCCGCCGAGTCCCCCGGCCGCTTTTTCCCCGATTGCTCGCTAATGCTGGATGCAGCAAGCAGGGATTCAAAGCGGGCTTCTCGGTTCCCAAGCGTCCGTCGTTTTTCTACCTCCTCCCCGGGATCCCGCTCGGTTCCGGAGAAAGCCGCTCTTGCTCCCCCCCGAAAACACTGTCCGTCCAGGGCATTTAGCAATTTATAAATGATTATTTTGGAGAGCGCGTCTGTTTGTTATCCACAGCTTCCCATGGCGGTAGGGCTGCAAAAAAAAAAAAAAAAAAACAGGCCAGTTGACTCAATCCAATCCAGTATTTACCCCCCGAACATCCGAATTGCAAGAAAGCAGGAAGTATGCGGGAAAAGTCGCTCCACGCAGTGCACGAAGGGCGCAAAAGGCCAGAATATATGCTGAGGTTTTAAGAGGACGAAAATCTGCAGTGCTGGCTCCGGAATATGTGGAACAAAAATAGGCCGCTTTTTTCTTTTCTTTGGATCTATCCCTCCGCTTCACCCCCCTCTCCGATAAGTTCCGCGTAACCAGAGAAGGCTCGTTTGATTTCAGAAATCAGCTTCAATAAATCCCATTTGTTTATCACGAAAAGTAATCCCGTTGCTCTCGGTGTGTTTATTTATCGCTAGATGTTTCAATAGTGTAATATAGCTAGCTTAACTATGGAGGTTTCTCCTTTGCCTTTTTCCTCTCCGCAAATGAAAGAGGAGGGGGCGCTGTGACCCACATCTCGCGAGAAAAGGGTCGCGAAATCCCGCGAGAAACGGTAACCGTGGTTACACGACTGTGTTGTTTTTAACCCGCTTGGTAGCAATCAGAATGGATAGTAGATTGATGTTCGTATGGAGGACTGCTGCTTTGTTTTCGCATTAATATAACACAAACGTGCCTATTGGCTACTCCGCCTCCCTACAATCACTAGGATAATTCATACGTCCGTGTCATTTTTCTTCAGTAAAAACTGCTGCAGTTTGCTATGCATGGAAATAGACACGCAGACATACATGCATACATACATACAGACAGATAGATAGATAGATAGATTCTTGATTCTGAATTAAATACACACAATAATACGCATAATAATAGAACACTCAAGGATTAAGGAGGTAGAGACTACGTTTATGGGTGCTGTCCAAATGGATATATAAATAATATAATTAATATAAAATATAATATATAATTTTCACTGACATATCTTTCATGTTTTTACCTTGTCTTTTACACTCTGTTCCTTGACATAGGATCCCACCATCAGAGCACTTGACTGGATAATATTTTGGGAGGCGTCGATGAAAATATTTATTTACAATAAAATATTTCACTAGCCATCACAGAGAATGTTTAAATTAATTAGTTTAACGTGGTCGAAATTTGTAATTATAGTAATGTTTTCTTTTCAGTTGTTTTCAGTTGTCACACTATTTGTGTTTTCTATCATTTGCAACTATTATGATGCTTTTCTTGTGGTACAGTAATGTGTAGGAATAATTTAGGTAAAGAAGTCTATGCTGAAATTTAATCGAAGTTGAAATGCAAAGAGAAAAAAGGTTAGACTTTATTGTATAACAGGCGACATATATTTGAAAGTGGGCGTGTGATGGGCGTGGCAGAAATGAGCCATTCACACAGAGATAAAACCGAAGTTCCGGTTTAAAAAAAAAAACAACACTGGGAATTGTAGTTCTGAATGATGACATTCAAGCCACGAATGTAGAACTACACGACGCCTCTTTTTGAATGTAGTGCTTCTAACTTCCGGCCGTCAGAAACACCTCCCCCTCCAGCTGAACGTCCCATCTTATTGGTCATCCGGACTAAAAGCATTAAGACACGATTGGCTACGACAGGGAAACCGATCGGCCATTATTTTTTGCGCTTGCTTTGCCATGGCGGCTTTCACGGTTGCGAGGAGCGGCAGCAGATTTCTGCGGGGACTATTCGTCTTTAAGGGCCTGGGGACCGGCAGATATGGACCCGCTGTTTCGGCGGTCCGCTCGGTCACGCAGCAGCAGATGCGCTCATTCTGTGTCGGGCATCTTTCTGTGCAAGAACGAATAGAGAAGAAGCGTAGAGCGGCCCTAGTCGGGGGAGGTCAGAAGAGAATAGATGCACAACATCAGAGGGTAAATCTCAGGTTTTGATCGCTTGTAAACTGACAGACAAAACTCTCATCCCCATTCTTTGCTTTTGTGAAGTGACCACAATAAAAGGTCATTCACGTTCCGTGCGTTTTTAAATCAACCAGGTTTAAACTGTTCTGCGTATGTCATTGCACGTACGTTGGCATTCCTTAGCTGGACTATGTATTTAAATCAGTATTAATATGTGAAGGACCTGTCCCATGATTCAGAGTACACTCGAAATGCTTTCCTACATGTCTAACAGGGGAAGCTGACCGCGAGAGAGAGGATCGAACTTTTGCTGGATCCCGATTCCTTCGTGGAGTATGACATGTTTGTGGAGCACCGATGTTCAGATTTTGGGATGGAAGCCGATCACAATAAGGTTCCCCTGCGCCTCCTGCATGAGTATATTAGCAGGACGCCAAAATAAAGTGTCGAAAAGCAGCCAAACAACCTAGACATATCTGAGTAGTTGCTCACACGCGTGTTTTTCCAGTGTTATATACGGATTAGTACGGTGAACTGTTAATTTACGCCTCCTTGGTCTGCATGACTTTGTGAATGTGTAATAATCTGATATTCATGGCCAGTATATACCATGGCAAACTAAGTACGTGCCCTGCACGCTTTGGTTCATTTAAATACTAATCGGAGAAGGTCCAGACAAATTATGAATTGTGGATTTACATATAAAGTATTCCCACAATTTTTTTTTCGACAATTTATTGTTTTGTCCTACGAACATGCACACCTTGTTTAAATTATTATTATTTTGCGGGCACTGATTTTTAATGAAAATGTGAAAGAATCTGGTGAAAAGCAGGTTATGAGAACTTGTTCCTGATAAAATATTCAAGTATGTAATTTTTGCAGTACCCAGGTGACAGTGTTGTGACTGGACAGGGACGGATTAATGGAAGGCTGGTGTACGTCTTCAGCCAGGTATATCTCTGAGGTGACCCAACACTGTTGATCTCGATGAACCGCCAGTAAGACAAGTGTAACCTCACCGTCTTTCTCACTGTGGATTCCTCAGGACTTCACGGTGTTTGGCGGGAGCCTCTCTGGTGCCCACGCTCAGAAGATCTGTAAGGTGACATCCCAGAGTGTCGTGCATCACATGGGTGCAAAGCATCACTATGGCAATGAAACCACACGCACTGATGAATTTTTGCTTTCTAATGAAGTAAAATGTAGACAGGCTAGCTGTTAGCCTGGTCATCAAACCAGCATTGTGTTGTGAGCATAAAGGCATCAGACTTTGCCTCCTCCATCAGATCATGGACCAGGCCATGTTGGTGGGGGCCCCGGTCATTGGCCTCAATGACTCCGGTGGAGCACGCATCCAAGAAGGGGTGGAATCACTGGCAGGATATGCGGACATTTTTCTGGTAAAAAATAAAAGATGAATGTGGACTAACTGTGCAGTGTGAATGAGCGATGCGTTTGTCAGCATCTGTCTTTCTTTCGTGAACAGAGGAACGTAACGGCGTCCGGGGTCATTCCCCAGATCTCCCTCATCATGGGTCCTTGTGCAGGAGGGGCTGTCTACTCCCCTGCCTTAACAGATTTCACATTCATGGTGAAGGTAAGCCTCCCGCGGTCCATTGTGTTGAAATGGTTTTGTGTTTTTGCAGACGACGTTTAAAAATATTGAAAACCCAAGTGAACTTTTTTTCTTTCTTTCTCTCATTCTTTGTTTGTTTTTCTTTGTTACTCCCACCTTCCTTCTCTTTTTCTTTCACACTGTTGTCAAGCGCCTTGGGCTGACAGAAAATCTTGTATTGCTCTGCTTCCCTATTTCATTGTCTTGTCGTCTTTTATCGTACTACTGTTTGGTTCCTTATTTTCTGTTCTTGATCCTATGCAAAAAATCTTGAAATTTGAACTCAACACTTTTATGATGGAGGATCTCCTTGTCCGGTCCGTATAAGTGATGGGGGGGCTGTTTAACCCCCCCCCCCACACACACACACACACACAGACCTCACTGTCTCACTCTGGCAGGACACGTCCTACCTCTTCATCACCGGGCCAGATGTGGTGAAGTCGGTCACAAATGAGGATGTGACTCAGGAGGAGCTGGGGGGTGCTAAGACTCACACTGCTGTGTCTGGTGAGCGATGCCAGTGGCGGCTGGCTGGCAGTGCCCGGCATGCATATGGCACATCCTCCCATTTATCATCCCTGCAAATCAAAGGCGTTTTAATTGGGACATATAGGCAGCCCGAGCTGGACCTTTGCCCTTATTAGCCACCCGATTTTAATAAACTGTTAAAATTACTTCTCAAACAAAAAATATTGATAAATTTAAGAAATAAAATGTTGTTGCTGTATTTTCAGGGAACACGCAACAAAAAATGTCGTAACTTAACAGCGGTTCCAGAAATTTATTTTTGTTTTCTCCATTTGGTTTAGGCGTTGCCCATAGAGCCTTTGAAAACGACATTGATGCTTTGCTGAACCTCAGAGATTTTTTCAACTTCCTCCCTCTTAGTAACCAAGACGCAGCCCCTGTAACACAATGTCACGATCCGAGGTAATGCTAAATCGGAGGGAAAGGACTCCCCCTGGTGGTGTTTTATGCACAGAACAACCTGCTACTGAATATTTCGGGTGATATTTGGATTAGAGCTGTACGGGGGATTCTAGTGTGTTCATATGTATAACAGCGGGCAAATCAACTTCGTTGGCATTATTATAATATTTTGTTTCTTCCAGTGTATTAGAAGTGGCCTGCTCACCCTATGTAGACATCCTGAACAGCAACATCTAGTTAATAACTACACTCTTAACTGTACAAGTATTGTAGTGTAGCAAACGCATTGGTTGGCTCTCAGTTGAGCATGGCATCAGGGCAGACTTAAACAAAAAAAATAAAAAATCTGCATTAAGTATGGAATTATGGGAAAATCGTGATAGGCTATTTATTTTTGTTTCCCCCTCCCAGTGATAGACTCGTGCCAGGCCTGGACACTGTTGTTCCGTTAGAATCCACCAAGGCCTATGATATGTTGGACATTATTCACGGCGTAAGTGGCCATCTACCCACGACAGAAATAACGCGTGACCGCAGAGCCCTCTGTCAGATCAGTGCCCACGCTCGTTGTCTTCGCAGATTGTTGATGAGCGGGAGTTCTTCGAGATTATGCCCAACTACGCCAAGAACATTGTGGTGGGATTCGCCAGGATGAACGGCCGCACAGTGGGGATTGTGGGAAACCAGCCGAAAGTGGCATCCGGTGAGTGCGGAGAGTGTGTCGGTGCGTGACTTCCTCACCGGGGCCTTGGACTGACGGATGGTGGTTCTGCTCCGTTTCAGGCTGCCTGGACATCAACTCGTCCGTGAAGGGGGCTCGCTTCGTGCGCTTCTGCGATGCCTTCAACATTCCCATCATCACCTTCGTTGACGTACCGGGGTTTCTGCCAGGTAGGAAGAGGCTTGGTTGACTCAAACCTGGCCTGCTCCCAGAACCTTGCAGAGATGCAGACTGTCCCCGACTTATGACTGCGTTCCGCTCCGCCAGAGAGGTTGTACGTGGAAAGGGTGTGAGAATGAGACTGGAGCATGTGTGTGAGGATGAGGTGGTCGCTGTCGTATAGTACAGTATACTATACCTATCACACGGCACGCAGCTCACTCTGGTTAGCGTAGTGCTGCCAGGCATATGGTTACCCGAAATTTAATGCACACCCATTACTATGTATCAGATGACGTACAAAAACCAAACTAGGACGTTTACTTACATTTTGAGTAGCTTTCAGCTCCTAGCCGTCTTTCTCAGCTGCCTGAAGGCTATAGTTTCTCCAAAACGTTAAACCCCGGATCCGCAGGCACGGCGCAGGAATACGGCGGCATCATCAGGCACGGGGCGAAGCTGCTGTTCGCGTTCGCCGAAGCCACTGTTCCGAAGATCACCATAATCACCAGAAAGGTGTGGAGAGGCCTGACCCGGTCCGCCTCCACGGGGCCTTAACACATGCTCTCATAGTTGGCCTTGCTTACGGACATGGCTTGGTCACTCCACAGGCCTACGGAGGAGCGTATGATGTAATGAGCTCCAAGCACCTCCGTGGAGATGTGAACTACGCGTGGCCTTCTGCCGAGGTGGCAGTGATGGGTGCCAAGGTAACCGCGGTCAGAAATGCTACTCCTCTTCGACGAGGGGTTCACAACGCACACAGTGACCATCTTTCAGCTGCTTTGGTTCATTCTGTTAAGAGGGGGCCGTGCTCTCCGCTCTGTCTGCATTCCCAGGGTGCTGTTCAGATCATCTTTAGGGGTAAGGAAAACCAGGCTGAGGCAGAAGCAGAGTATGTGGAGAAGTTTGCAAACCCTTTCCCCGCAGCCGTCAGAGGTACGTCAGAGCCAGAGGAGGACCTCGCTCTCTGGGTATCCGGTGCCACGGTAACCACATGTGTCGTGCTGCAGGCTTTGTGGATGACATCATCCAGCCGTCAGCCACCCGTAAGCGGATCTGCCGGGACCTGGAGGTGCTAGCCAGCAAGAAGCAGACCAACCCTTGGAAGAAGCATGCCAACATCCCCCTGTAATTGGGATGTGCTGCTGGACTCCCAGTGAACTCTGGGAGTTATTCACATTAACTGTATTGGGAAAAAAAAAAATCTAATAAAGTTTTTAAATAACTACTCATTACCGTGATGGCACAAGTGCTGTAATTAGCGTCACATTAAACACGTTTGATTTAACCAGAAGAGATTTTTCACGAAAAAAAAAATGTTTTAGAACAGTTTATTAAAGGGAACGTAATACATCCGCTTCAGGTCGTACAAAAGAAACTGTTTAATATTGAAAATGTACAATTTACAGGATTACTAGCAAAACCAATCAAGAAGAAACACTGGGAATATAAAACCTATTGGGACAGTTTGGGGGGGGGGATATATATATATATACCCATGGTGAAAGTACCAAGATATGAAAGTCATTGTGCAGTCTACTATATAACTTTAGCTGTTCTGATAACACACTTCCGAGGACGATTACGACAGCACATTGCGACATGGACTGAGAGCACACAGCCTCTGCTGTTCCCCTACGGAGACGCGGCGGGCTGCCAGAACCCTGGCTGTCGGTACTGCGCACGAGCCCGGGCCTGTCGCCCCCCCGTGGGCCTGTCCAGTTCGGGCTGCTGGTGGGGGAATGCACGGTGGCTACAATTTGGCAATAGGTCTTTCGGAGAGAGGACCGTATAAACATTTGACAAATCTCACTTGATTCAAAACTTTATACTAAATCTACTAAAATTCAAAATACTTTAAACTTTTATTTTTTTATTACTTAAAAAAAAAAAAAAAACCCAGGTTACATGAGCTGCTGTCTTCGGGGGGTGGGAAGGGGCACAGATTCTGCATTTGGACTGTACATGAACGTCTGGTGGAGAACATGGAATGAAACCCATCTGGCTTATTGGAGCTGGGAGGGTGGGATATTAAAATAAAAGGAGGTGATGTCATTGTGTACACAGTTCAAGAGCAATCTGTGCCCAAAAGCGACGCTCCCTGCATCAGACTAACAATAACTATGCCTGTATGCGACCAACCACGTGACACCACAAAATTACACTTCAGTAGAGGAGTGGGCCGACACGTGGAAGTGGCGAAAAAAAAAAAGAAAGTGATGCTTGTTTGAATGCTGTCTGTCCGTCCGTCCGTCCATCCATCCATCCATCCATCCATCCATCCATCCACTTTCTGTACCCGCTTCGGGGCACGGAGATCCGGAGCCTAACGAGGACGTCACAAGGCAGCGAATAGCCCACGATGGGGCGCCAACCCATCGTAGGTTTGAATACCACATTGTACGTTACTCATTTTTCATTGGGGAGGGGGGGTGAGAGAGAGAGACAAACATTACAAGTGAACTAACCCAAAGCTATACAGTGTTAAAGACCTAGGCAGCTGGTGGAGCACTAACAACGAAAAAAAACAAAATCATCTTTAAAACATGTGATGGGGTATTTCTCTCCCCGGCATAATCAACGCAGTGGAATGGGGGTGGTTAACGAAGCAGGATGCCATCCCCCCCCCACCTAGTCTATCACTACCGGCTATTTCCACACGGGCAGGTAGCTAAAGGCTCTCGTACGGCACAGTGTGGGCGGCTCCGACACGAAACTCAACGTGCAACATCGACCGGGACGAGACCCAAATGCATCGCACCTGTCGCGTCCCTATTATGCACTGTGGGTGCCGAATACGGCAAGACAGACCCGCCATCGAGGTGATATTCCGGTACGAGGTTAGACCAATGACCGCATAACCGCAAAGATGCCTCCCCCCCTATCCGATTCCTGTGGATATAACCTTTTTTTTTTTCTCAATTGAACATTACAAAGAGCACCCAAAGGCTTTTATAGTGTGGCGCTCCTAAGATAGGATGGCACAAGCAATCATCACAGCGAAAAGCATAAATGGGAATTTTCCTCCAGGTCCATTTTGAGATCAGCAGTTAACTGATGTTTTTGCTCCTGTTCTTATTTTTTTGGGATTTTTTTTCCTCCTTTTTCTTCCAAATATTAAACAGGCAAATCACAGTTAAGGAGGCCCTCTTGCTGGGAACCAGAATGGCCGTCTCTTCAGAACATGGGCATGGTGAATCCCTGCGACAAATGAAGGAGGCGCAAGTTAGGACACGTTTTAAATGTGAAAAAACAGAAAATATGGGATTGGGGTAGTAATTGCTTATGGGTCTCTGTGCCACCCTGACCATGGACCCACCGAAGCTAATTGGCCTGCCTGACACACCCCCCTCCTGTGCCCAATGAAATGCCACTCTGACCACAGGCACGCCTGAGCTGATTGGCCTGTCTGACAGGCCCCCACTTACCGAGTCATCCTCGATCATAGCCGCCGAGTCGAAGAAGTCTGGTCTCAGCTCTGCCCTCTCTCGTCTGTTCCTAGATGGCGGCTGGGAAATAACGAGTGGGACAAAAGTTACGGTACCGCTGTCACGGTGACAGCCTTCCACGCCCAGCCTGTAATTACTCTGGGGGTTGTCGGCACATAATGCAAGAAGAGCGTGACACTGAGTCTGCACCTGAAACAGTGATGGACGGTGTCCCCACACATACCCACACAGGGAATATCTCAGTGCTAACAAGTGATATTCCTCGCGATCAGAGTATCGTTAAAGATGAATTCATTTAAGGACTTTGCAACAGGGTTCTGCTGGTAACCGTATATGGGCAGCAATCTGAGTATCTATGTTTATTAAGAACATTCATACTGTTAGACTGCTAGGAAGATGGCTAACTAGGCCATTAAAGACCTAGACAGAAATGTAGCTACAAAGCAGCTGTCTGATTTATAATAATTTATATTGAACATTCAATTAATAATAAATATTTTTGAGACAGCATGTTGCTAGGGAACACACATCTGATGTAAACAAACTGACCAAGTCGATGACCATGGTGTCCTCAAACTCCTCGGTCATGTCCTCCAACTGACCACGGGACGACATCATCACGTCCTCGAAGATGGGCTCCGCGTCGTCTTCCATAAGGCCGCGGCTGTGACGCGTACAGACGGCAGGCTCTCACACCGCACCCGAGCTCCCCCCTCCCCATTAACACCAACCCCCCCGTCCCTAATCAGGTCTCCGGCTGCTTCGCTGTACAATCCTGATGTTATACAACCCTAAAAACTAAAAGCCTGTCAATTCCAGGGGTCCTGAAAGGACTTACGAGCGCATTATAATTTAAAGCTGACTCCTCGTGTTCTGTAATCCCCGGAGGGGGGATACTTACACAGTCTGCCTGACTCCCCCACTTCGAGCCTTCATGTAGCTCATCCCGGTCCGGTCCTTCCTGTTCACCTCCTCCAGCTTCTGCTGGCTGAGCCAGGACATCTGCATCTGGGGGCTGTCAGTGTATCTCCATGAGCTTCCACTCACAATCACGGGACTTGGCAGTTTTACTGCTTAATGTGCTTAATGTGGCCCCTGACGCAATTAAGTCAGAAGTATTTAAACTGTGGAGTGCGCCCCCTGGTGGGGTGCGAAGGAGTTGCAGGGGGGCACAGGTGGGGGAAACAAACAATAGGACTATGTGGTGGTGGTGGTGGGGGGAGGGTTGTTGAAGGCCTCATACTTCATACAAAATTAAAACAGAATTAGGTGATTCAAGAAAATCAGAATAATTTACACCGGCTAGGATGTGGCCGAGCTACTGGATGTGGAAGAAGTTTAAAGGCATTGCTGGTACCATTTCCCCCTGTAAAGAGGCGCCTTACTTGTGGACATAGTCGGACTCAGAGCCCGGTTCAGAGTCCTGGTCCGGCATGTGTTCGGCTGCCTGTCGCGGGTTCTCCCTCAGCACAGTGGAGGTCAGCTGTGGGGTCTGCAGTGCCCCCGGTGTCTGCATGGTGTCATTGCGCATGAGCCACGAGCCCTCCACACTCTCCTCTGCTGGATTAATCATGCAAGATAAATTCCCGTGAGACCCTGAAGGTACGTGGCCACTTTAAGGTCACAGGACAATGGAGATGTGAGGGATGTCTGATGTTCTGGTGCATGGAGCGGGTGAGCGGCGCAGCCATGTGGTCAGGCAGACGACGCCTCTCACCATCGATCCTCTTCTTGTGCAGCGGTGGGCGGCCCTTCTTGCTACGGACGGAGCTGGCCTTGCTGCTGGCGCCGCCGCTGGTGACTGAGAGCCGGTCCTCGTCACCGCCGGTCAGCAGCGAGTTGCGGTAGGAGATGAGGGGCAGCCAGATGTCCTCTCGGCGCTCCATCATCTGCTCCGTCAGGAACTTCTCCAGGTAGGAGTGGCTAACGGAGAGAGGTAAGGTCATGATGAAAACGACGGGCACGGGTGGCACCTTGACAGAGACTGTCATTACTTAGACCCAGTGTCAGGTTCACTTACACGGTCTTCTTGTCTTGCCGCAGGAGCTTGGAGGAGAACTCGCTGAGAACCTCCAAGAAGGCCAAGTTCGGAGGTGGATACTCAGCCCCTTTTGGATTCTGATACTTGAAGGCAAACTCTATTCCATCCCTAAGAATCGACAACACAAAGTTTGAGGAGATGTTCCTCATGATTCCTGAGTCACACCCACTTTGTGATAAACATCTGTCCTTGGAACGAGGGAATGCCGAGAAACATCTGGTGTCAGCAGCACACATAGGAGCCTCCACTCACTTGTGAAGTGTTGCCACAGCCTCCCTGGTCTTGATCTGGTCCAATCCAAAGGTGAGAGCAAAGCGACGAGCCAGTTCCTTGATACCACTAACGTGAGAAGATGTCCTGTCCAGGTTGGGCCCCTGGTCCTGAATGAGCTCGTTGAATAGCTGCAAGAACAAGCGGAAATTTCTCATGAATCGTAAGGATCTGAATACTGATTATACATAAAAGTCCCAAACCATTCAGTAGACCAGTGTTTGTCAAACAATTATTTGCCCACGCAATTGGGAATGAGCAAAAACGTGGACCATCTAGGGGTTCTGGAGGACTGGTTTGACAAATACTGCAGTAGACCAATGACAGGCCATCGCTCCCGTCAGAATCGCTCACCTGCTGAAGGCTGAGGATGAGTGTCTTGGCGCACTGGATCTTGTCAGTTTGCCGGGTTTTGCTCAGAGTCTCTTTGATGATGTCGCCGTAATCGTTATAGTACTGAAACGAGGAAACGAGGTCAGATGGCGTCAAGGCGCGTTGGTCAACTGCAAGAAACGGGCTGGCACCTTCCAGCTCACCTTCATGTAGTGTTTGAAGATGTCCGCAGCGGCCGGCATGTCCACGATGTCGTAGATGATGAGCTTGCTGAAGGCAGCCAGGAGGTTCCTCCGCTTGTGTAAGGCCTCAATCTTATTGGCTTCGTCCTCCTCATCGCCCTCTGTTGGCCCCGCAATGGCACAGTCACTACGCAGTCAGATCTCACAATCTCAAATCGCCAAGTATTCATAGCACTTCCGTTCGCCTCCTGGCTGTCTGCTAAGCACCATTAATGCAGGATTCCATCTGTTTGGAGGGGGGAACACTGCCCCAGGCCCAGACAGCTCCCATTGTGGTAGGGGGTCTCACCCATGCTCTGGCTCTCGTCGTCCTGGTCGATGAAGACGTGATCCAAGACGAAGCTGAGCAGCTCATTCTGCAGCTGTGCGTCGGGATTGAAGACCAGCGGCTGCAGAGCCTCACGACCCCCGGTGGTCAGCTGGTGGCTGAAGATCATCAGCAGGTCACACAGCAGCATGAAGGCCTGGGGTGGGAAAGCCGTGGAATTGAAGCGAGATTATTTCCCGATTCCAGCCGAGTATCTCGCTGCATCTCTAAACCGGTTAGCAAGAGCACCATGGGAACAGCCAACTTAAAAATAAACAAGGTCGGCCCACTCAGTTTCCAAGTGCGCCACCTGGTGGCCATGGACAGGACCGCAGTAGTTCATCATGACATTTCAATAAGCAAGGGCCATGAATAATTGTAAGTAGGTAGTTGAAAGTTTAATGCCATGTCACTGCAAGAACTAGCTTCAGTTAATAAATAGTCACAGAACTCTTCAGTTGATGCCTAACGACACAATAGGCAGAACAGTCTAACCAATCTATGCTTTATCGTCAGAAGGGAGCTACAATGTTGACATGATGATGGCGGCTCATCCTTTAATTAACCCTCTGGGGTCTAGGGGTAGGGAACACACTGACTGGGGCATGGTCTCACATTTCATTCAGTATCATAGACTTAATTCATGGCAAATAAATTATTTCTTATATATTTGTTTTGGCATTAAACTCGTCTTAACCTTAGTGTACTTTGTAAATATGTCAGATTTATGTGAAGTTTGTAATTTGACATGAAAGTATAGACATTGCAAAATGCAGTTCGGAACACTTGCAGAAACATTATAAAAGTACATAGTAAGCAATGGTGGCAGTTTGTTTTGATCCCAGATATCTGATCACCAGAGTCTTAGCTACAGGAAGATGACTAAACGCTGTAGTTGCAACATTCAGTTGGATAAGAAAAACCAAACTCACGTCACTATTTCTGGGCTCCATTCATTGTATATGTAGCAACGTAGCAACTTTCATGTGTATGCATGAGCCAGTCACACCTAGCCACATGCCCCCCCGCCTTTTGATGGCGTTGATCACCATAAAATCTGTATCTGGATCACGTTTCACCATTGCATTGTTCAAATTACCACCCGAATGCAGTTTGAAAATGCACTAATGCGGCTATTTAGAATGCAAATAGTGATCTTCAGGTGAGGGCTACATGCCCCCCCATGCAGGTATAACGAAGGTGACATGGTTTACTTTACCATTTAAAATAATTCGGAAATTTTAATACTTCCGACAATTGACGTTTTGAAGTGTCAAATTAGATTTAGTCAATGTTTTTCATGTTCCTACAAACAAGTTACGAACTGAAACAAGATACACAGCATCGTCAATGGTACCATCAACTCGAGGGTTAAGAAACTACTTTCTTTGGATCCAATAGGGTGTAATTGCCATGGTAACTGGGGGGGGGGGGAACTCAAACTAAGTTAAAATGATCAAAATAAAGGGCCCCCACATGGGTAAACGGGGGGCTCTGACAAGTAACTCCACCATTGCGGGTGAACAAGCCCACAAGAAAGAATCTACTTGCTTAGAAATGCCACCCACTTTGGCTGTCTGACTAGCACCATTGCAGGCTCAAAGCTCCAGCAAGATGAATATATGGAAAGGTTGCCTTTGCACTAATTAAGGAAGTGCCTACAAAGGACATCTACCCTTGGTTTTCATATAAAGGGGATGACCCCTACAGGATAGGCCAAGGTTCCCCCCCCAAGCCATCTCCATTAGCGGCTTTTGCAGGAGTGTCCACTACAGTCCAAGGTACCTGTGACATGGTCAGCTGGATATTTGTTCACAGCTTGCAGAAGGTATCAATGTGGATTTGGAGTACAAAATTAGACATGGCATCAAATACATGCGTTTTATTCAGTCACAATAGATAGTTCCTTTGAGTTCGAGCACAACAGCAGGCACCACATTAGGGCAAAAGAGCATAAGCAGTGCAGAATATGGCAGGCAAATCAGGTGTCTCCTTCCATCCTGGTACCAAGCATAGCTTGGCACATTAGGGCAGTAGGTACCCATCCCTTCAATGGGTACAGCTGTCCAGGCTGACTAACCATGGGAGGACCCTGTTGGACAGCAATGGGGCCCAGAACACCTGTGCCTTGAGCACCTGCACGGGCAAGAAGGGTGCCTCAGTCACATCAACACAAGCCACCAGAGCATCTTTTGGTGGAAGCCAAGCATACCTGCTACACCTGCAAGGCCACAGCCGGTGTCACAGCAGCCACACACCTGGTCATTCCCATCCACAGACACCCACCTGCAATGGGGAATGCAGCTGGTTAACAGCTCAACTCATCCACCATCATAATGCTGCAGCCACTGACCTGTTAGCGGCAAGAGAGAAGGAACAAGCCTTGTGTTGGGAATCTATAGGTACAGAGGCCACTGTTGCTCTGAGGAAACCCTCATACCGTCAGTGTACTCCCACAGGCCTGCAGCACAGACTGAAACCACAGGACTGTGCCAGAAGCATCCTGCCCAGTGGGTGCACAGCCACCAAGGGTGATGTCTGATGCATTGATCAGCTGGCCAATAGCTAGGAGGTCTCGTTGCACATCCACCATAACTGAATCCTCCCCACATACAACCCTCACACTATCAGGGTTCACTGGCATTCTAGCCTCTGCGTTAGCTACAGGTGTCGCCTGCTTGGCCGCGTAGCCCATCGCCGCCACCTGGGGAGCCAGGCCCGCCTGCTGGGCCGCCACCTGGGGAGAAACTAATCTACCCAGGATACTCGCTGGCACTTGGGGAACCTTAGTTTCTGGTGCAGCCAGATAAGTAGCTTGCACTGAGGAAGCTTTTACAGGAAAGCCAAACTCCGGCTGGGCTTTGCAGCTATAGCCTAGTAGCAGCAGATTATCAAAACTCCCTCATGCCTACCCATGGTCTCAAAGTTGGCAGCAAAGCACACAGTATTAGCTGGTTTCCTTGGAGACTATTTTATAGTTACTGAAATCATCTGCAATCTCCAGGTCTGTTCTGATTCGTCAGCATGAAATCCTCACCAGGCAGCGTTAATCAAATGCTGCTTGGGCTCTAACGAATTAAATTCATTTTTCTCCCAACACACTTACTTCTTCTGCAACCACGTATTTGGTACTGCTGTGGTGTAATTTCATACAGCACATACTGTAAGCTGTGAGATCTTCCTTCTTTCACACTTTGGTCTATTCATCCAGTTTATATGCATTTAGGGGGCATGTGTGAAAGCTCACAGCTCAGATACCCCACAACTTTGTTTCGAGTCCATTTAGCAAGTTCATTTGTTGATGATATGTGAACAGAACATACGCCTAAGAAATGACTCTCATGATTAGTTCAATAGCCAGAATAACCAAGTGTGAATGTGAAATGATCTGAGTCCCCATAAAAGCTGAAGAGCACCAGAAATTGAGCGAAATTGCTTTTGTAAGTCGGCAGGCAATGTGAATTCAAAGTGAATCAAGTTCTTAGTGCACATTCTGGTCCACTTAATGCAGAGTGAGTTTTGCTATTTTAAAGTGAAGTACATGTGAAAACAGCCTTTGTGGTGATTTCTGGCTTATATAATTTCAACTCTTTGACACGATTGCACATGGGTAACACAATCTTGGGACATACTTTGCCTTCATGAGATGGAAATCTCAAGAAGGCATGCCCCTTTAAATGCAAGATTCAAGAGTCCTTTATGGTTAATACATCAATGTATATGTACAGTGTGTTGAAATACCATTTCTCTTGCCCCCCCCCATGCTGCTTCACATAAATACAAATACAATAAATAAATATAACAGGTAAACAAAACTTATAACAGTCTCTTTAGATTTTCATGCTGAATATTAAACTTCAGCATAGTTTTATGGTTTTGGACCACTGGGGGGATAGTCTTTAGATCAGTTTGTCCTATGTCTTGTTTAGTCAGTCTAAGCCAGTCATCTAAGTGGAAAAGTAGCCTGCACTTTGGGAGACTGAGCCATTGGGTCCACTACCTGCACCCCAGGAGCCCAAACCATCAGAACAGGACCTGAGTCACTAGATTGGCTGGTAAAGCAGCCTTAGACATTAGCCACACAGCATGTGGGCTCTGTACTTGTTTTGGGCCTGGGCCTGGGCCTGGGCCTGGGCCTTAGCCTTAGCCTTAGCCTTAGCCTTAGCCTTAGCCTTAGCCTTAGCCTTAGCCACACGGGCACAACCAACAGCCAGAGCACCACCATAATTCTGCTACAATCAGAACAACTTTCTGTTTATTAATCATACTCCTTATAGTGCGTAATACATCAGACTGAACCTATCCTCGGCTCACGTAGCAGTAATTAAATGCACCTGTGCTCCACTTAATTAATTGAAACTTGATTGAAAAATGCCTTTTGAGAATCATCAATTATCTACTTCCTAATCAAATTCATTTGTTTTAGCCAAAATACTTATAATTGCCTGCAAAGTTTGTTTTGTTTTTTTTTTAATCTGTGAAATGGACAATTATGCAAACTAGAGCTGCAATGCTTTTATGTTTTTTTTCCTGCTGAATTTGTGACACAGCAGTTTTAAATCAGTCAAATGAATAATGTCAGTTGACCTCAATGCTTTTGATTGATTTTTTTGTTTTATAAATGAAAATACAACATCATATGACATGCATCAGCTTTTTCGGTATATATTTTGAGGTATATCGCAGTACTGTCTCACACCTTTGGGTTGGGGGTTCAGATCTAGCCTACATTATGTATGTGGGGAAATGCCATGCTCTCCCTGTGTTACACCTGTACTGTACATGAATGCTTCAATAAAATGACGGTACCACTGTGCTCCTATACCTGCAGGCTTTTAGGATTACTTCCCGTCCTCAGCTCTGTGTAATGGATTGAAAATTAGTCACCCTCCAGTCAATCAATCAATCAATCAATCAATCAATCAATCAATCAATCCCTTCCTTCCTTGTTTATCAGACTCTGTTCCTATAGAGAGCACTAGACCATGAGTGGTGAGTAGAGTGGGGGTGATCAATCTTATCCAGAAAGGGCCATTGGGTATGGTATGTGGGTTTTCACTGCACATTTAGAATTGGATTACTAATTAGAGGAGCGATTGGCTGAAGAGTCCTCACACTTGGGTTGGAACAGCTGACCTAAATGTTACTCCAAACACCTGCATAAACACTGCCTCTTTGTGGGTAAGGTTGTCTGTCCCTGGGGTAATAATGTCTGGCAAGAAATTGATCAGAATATATTCGGTCCAGAAGCACAATGACATGTAAACACATGCTGTTTTACTCTTTCAACACAGGTAGAGTTCCTACGCAGGTAGGAACATTTTATTTATTTTTTTTGGAGAACCCTGGCTCAGCCTTGCAGCTAGGTTGGTTCCATCTCTGTGTGTGGAGTATACAGTGTGAGCTTTACCTGTCTTTACATGTGGTCATGTGAAGTGGCACCTCTAAAATTGCCCATAATATGAGAGTGTGTGCGTGTGTGTGTGCGCGTGCGTGTGCATGAAACAGAGCTGATTTATACCCTCCAGCTACTAACAAGCCCGTGATTGAAAATCATGTGTGGAGGTGATTTTGTGATTGCTATTAAAACTCCCTTCAAAGAACAAAATTTGTAATTGTTTCGATAATTTGGACACTTTCCAGAGGTTCGGTTAATTTAATTCTGATTAGTACTATCGATTGCAGAAAATGTCCTCTTTACTTCTTGCAGATTCTGTCACTTAGACAAATGTTGGAAACCCTATGATTGCATATTGGATCATATGATTTAAATAAATCATAAATTGGGGAATGGCCTGCCATGTAACGGGCAAGCTTTTTCTGCATGTCTGACAACCTATTTACACGACAAAGGCAATCTGAGGTATTGAATATGATGCCAATAATATATAGAACTGATTTTATGCATAGAGCATTTGATCTATCTCCACTTCACTCCGGGTGTGTAAAGAGAAAAAAACTGCATTAATGTGATATAGGGAGGTAGGTAATTAATGGGTGGCCGATGAAATCATATAATCTAATCCCCATATCTGTATTCTGTCTTGGTGGAATTGATTTTTTTAAGTTATTGTCTTATTGGTGGAAGCCCTACATTTTCCCAAATGGATTGTGGCCACAAATCACTGTCCCTGCCCTAACCCCACAAGACCGCCTAACCTCTTTGCTGCTATTCGGTGCCTTTCTCATCAGTCACCAGCAAACAGCCAATAAAAATCCCGGGGAATGGAAACTCTCATTGATTAACTTCCCACAACCATATGTAGACCCCGTGTAAAATTTGTAATCAATTTGATATGAAAAGTATTGCCAGTTGGGATGTGTTGGTAGCATAGCAGACTATAGACAAGACTCATGGTTTGGGGCCCATTGCGTGAATAATTAAACAGAAATTAATAGATAATATTAAATGTATTTTTTGTCTCTTTCTACTAACGGTGCTCTTAAATAATTCTCACAGTGGTGACTAACGAAGACATTCTCATTAGCAGAATCTGTAAGAAAGTATGTTTACTGTGTCACCACCTCACAGGGAAAATCATATTTAAATAATAATATTATGAATGCATATATAAATCCATATACTTAACAAGACTGAAGTGAGTACCCTTAAAGCTATGGTAAGGTACGTCTCAGTCTTTCACATTGCTGTTAAGAGTAATGTCATGCCCGGCTCGTACGGTCCTCGTGTGTGCCACGCCCCATGATTATCCATGTGTGCTTCCCTGATTGTACCCAGCTGTACCCTGTGGTCTTGCCTATTTCAGTCTGTCTTGCCTTAGTTCTTTGTCCGTCATTGATGTTAGATGTCTGTTTGCGCCGTTCTGTCCTGCCCGTCCCGATACCTGAATAAATCCCCAGTTTTTTTTCCTGTATTCCGCCTTCCTACCTGATCCTTCCTGCCCGCCTGCCCGTTCGCCCTTACCCGCAGCCCGCCAACTCTGACAGGTAACATGCTTTATTAGAGAATTTTAAATTTTTTTTCATAGAATGTTGTCAGCACCTTATAACCGAAGTTAGTTTAGAAGTTATTTATTTCCCAGTTGTACAAAGCAGGGTTTTGCTGAGCCTGGCATCTATCTCGGGCGACTCCCCGGACGGGATGCCAGTCCTGCGGGTGACACAGATTTTTTTAATTTACTGTATAAACTTACTGGTAGCAAGACCCCAGTAACAAGCTGTTGCAGTTTGTCATGACTGCGGGTAACACGGCAAACTTGTACTTGCGCCAGCGATGTGACTGAGCGAAGCCCGTAGACATCCAGCTGGACATTAAAATTAAGTTTTTAACTTAAATCGTTTTGATAAATTTAAGCACAGCATAAAATATACAGTCGCCTCACACCTCTGGGACCCGGGTTCAAATCCCCGCCTGGGTCACATGTGTGCGGAGTTTGCATGTTCTCCCCA
>JAODJX010000047.1:4860529-4873955 GCA_026776945.1 Isichthys henryi
CCATTGACACCTGGTCACATCCCCCCCTCCCCCCCTTTTATGGCGCGGATGGGGATGTATCTGGATCGCGCGTCACCGTTGGGTTGTTCATCTAATTACCATGCGAATGCGATTTCAATACGCGGAAATGCAGCTATTTAGAATGCGAATAGCGATCTTCAGGTGAGGGAGGCACTACACTCCCCCAATGCAGGTAAAACAAAGTAAGGTGACATGGTTTACTTTTTTGCCAACTTAACCTAATTTTAAAAACTTTAATACTTCCGACAATTGACGTTTCGAAAAGAAGACAGATTACGGATTTAGTCAGCATTTTTTTCATGACTCTACATGAAGATTTCAGCGAGATACAAGTACGCTGCGTCGCTGCTGACGCACTCGACCCCAGAAGGTTAAAATGCAAGGCTTGTGTCACACACATCATCGGTGGTGCACTCCTTGCTCATGTCGTGTTTTGAAGGAAAACACCAGTTTTCTGCTACCATAAACAAGTCAAGGCTTACTATGAAAATGATATATATATATATAAATAACAGACACCAGTCTTTTTCAATTCGCCCTTAAAAACATATTTTGTTTACAGTCATGCGATAAGCTGGCCAGCTAATGCTAGAATCAGCTGGGCAGACAGACTGACCACTTAACGGCAAACGCGTGAACGCAGACGAGCCTCGACTCACCTGCTCCTTCACAGGCGTATTGACATTGGACAGACACTGCTGGCATACAGCCAGAAAAGACTTGACAACCCTCCGCAGTGCTACAAGGTCATCCTGCATGAGGGGGGAATAATTATTAAATATCATCACTAACAATCCAGATGGAGGCTTCAGATCGAAATCAATACACAATCACGCAGAAACGTCTACACCACAGCTGACGTCGCAAAAAATTCGACGTACCTTAGTAGGGGAGCCTTCGGTGATCTTGACTAGCTGCCATAAGATTGAGTAATGTGAACACTGCAAGGCCTGTACCGCAATCTGTACAGGAAATAAGACAGGGTCAGAATATAAAGACTAACGTTCGCCGACCAATCGTCAGCGTCCGTCCTCATGCCGGGTCCTGCCTTACCTGCTCGGGCATGGAGCCCTGCTCGATGCCGGTTTTCAATAACCTGTAGCAGTTCCCGAAAAGGTCCCACCTGGTGAGATCATGGGCGCTGCAACGAGAGGAAGGAGTGAGCGGCACATGATCCCATTACGGCCATTGCGGAGAAGAGCAATCATTTTCACATTCATTAAAAACGAAGAGGAGTGACTTCTCTTTGGGGGAGAAGGGGCTTACTTGTGGAAAGCTGTGAGCCTCTTGAGAGTCGAGAGGACGTTGTAGATGTCGTCGTCGTCCGCCTCTTCACCCTGAGAGACGAGGATGACGCTTGAGATTGAAAGCAATCATCTCAGAGCCGTTCTCCCTCGTGAGTTCCCCGTAACATCATCAAGTTGTTTTCCATACTAATTATTTTCGCACAAAAATTACTTTTATAATTAGTTTCCAGACCAAAAACACAAACGCCGCCCCCAAATAACACAGCTCCCCGTGCACCTCCTGCAGCAGGTCCTCCACGGAGTGGCTGAAGCGGTCGACCATCTCGTCGATCAGCTGGCTGCGGGCGATGTCCACCCGGTTCATTATGGTGTACTCCTCGCTGCACAGAATGCTGTAGGTCTTGCTGCAGGCCTCCAGGACCTCTGTCTCTGTGTGCTTCTCCACCACAAAACGGATCTGCTTCAGCAGGGCATCTAAGTGCTGTGGGGCGGGGACAGGTGGGTGGGGTGGTCAAAGAGATCTGTATGCCTCACCACATGCTTGACATAGAGACCCTCCAGCAGTGACACTGGCTATACAATCATCCCCATGATCCAGCCAAAAAGGGGCTGTTACCTTCTCCATCCGCCCAGCACTGTACACGTCAAGGTCGAAGAAGGTGGGGATCTGAAGGAGGTTGGCTACCTTCTCTGCATCTGCCTGATACTGCGTGGGTCACATGAGGTCAGTGTGAGGAAGTGTCAGACCACCCCTGGAAGCTAGAGGGTGTGTCTCAAACGGACGTCGTTACCTTGGAAAGTAGCATGGGGAGCGCCATAATGAAATGCTCGGTTAACTTGTTTCTGTCGTCGATCTGAGTCTTCCTCTCTTTCGCCGTCAGAACCTGGAGAAAGGAGATCATTTGGTCACTTCCAGGTCTCTCCCAGGTATGCATCAAGTATTTCAATCCTGCGTTCTTTAGCCTTTGGTTTGCCAAATGAGAGAGAACACTGCCCCCTGGGAGGTGGCAGAGTACTGCGACTCACCCTCTTTCCCGTCCCTCTGCCGACTGGCGGGTGGGCCTCGGCAGCCTGGCGGATGGTGCACACCGTCAACTCGATGAGGGCGCTCTCCTGGCGATCAGACAGGGCTGAGGTAGAGGAGAGACAAAGCTGTTAGGACAGGGGCCAGTAGGAGGCCACTGGCCTTCGAACGTGCTCCTCACATGCAGACGGAGAGCACAGACAGACAGCCAGCCACGGTACCTTCCTCCCCCTGGACGGGCTCCTCCAGGAGCAGTTCGGTCATGCACTCCCAGTCCTTAAGAAGCTCCTGGGAACTCTCCCACAGGCTGTCTACCAGGTAGGCCGCATGCTCGTGGAGCTGTCAGAGGACAAATACACACTCGATAGCCATGGATGCAGAGGGGTGAATGTGGGCACCTCAGCCAAGGCGTCCGTCTGATATTAACAAACATGCACCAAGCGCCTCGGCATCACATGAGCCGAGTTCACAGACCCAGACGTTTCCCAGCATTTTCTACCTCGCTCTCCAGGAAAAAGAGCACCAGCATGCGGATCAGGTTCCCGTTGGGGCTGTTCCTGCCCCGGCGCTTGGCCAGAGCCTCTTCCGCCTGAGGATCATGCCGGCTGAACAGCCTGGAGATGGGACATGTGCCAAGGTCACGGTGCGGGCGCCACACGGGCATGTGGCACCGCCGCTGTCTCTTAACCCCTTTAAGTAATTTACCAAAACTCCCAAATGTTTGACAGATACATACAAGGTCGCAAATCGCAAACGAGGCCTAGGCACAAGGTAATTCACACATTTTATTCATTTGCTGGCATAAAACAATTAAAACCAGTCTTGAAAGGAAATGAAGCGACAGAACTCACTTCCTGTGCAGGAACTCTCCCGCAGCGACCGCCACAGGCCTGTGGGCCGAGTAGACCAGGTGATATACGTTCTCGCAGTCCTCGTTGGACAGGGCGTCCTCGCTGCCCCTGGAAAGAGGCGTGACGAGGGCGGAGTCAGGGGTGCGGAATAACCTGGCACACGCAGGCACTTGAGTGGGGAGCGGGCATGCTTCCCGGTGACTTACTGCAGGATTAAGGTCACCAGCCTAATGGCCTCCACGGCGACGTCGTACTCTTTGTCGAGTGTCATGGAGACGATGCGGTCCTGGAAGGGGGCAGGAAACACCAGCGTCTGAATGCGGCCTCTAAGTCACTAACATTCTGATGCAAAGCACACGCTGTTCAAATGGACCCGGTGTTCATTGTGTATACACTCATCATCCCTGCAATTTCTATGGACTCCATTTTCCACCCCTGACATGTGGAAACGAAGTGCTCATTCCTTATGGAACTGCAGGGGAATTAAAATATTCTGCCGCAGGCGAGGCAACCGAACAGACCAATTTGTAAGCAGAAAGGTGAACTGTGCAAAAACCCCCCAAACAAAATAATCTGAGAAAAGCAGCCAATTCTATTCATTCTACGTGCAGTTTATTACATTTAACACACCCTGCCAAAACATCAGCCTATTATATTAGTGCCAAAAATGATGAACTGTGCCTATGTTATGGAAAAGGCTCCTTTTCTGACAAAGCATAGTACCACCATCAGCCTACAATCACCTGAAGCACAGCACTGTAACACAGAGATTCAATCTTTACAATAACAGACCGAAACTCTTTAGCATCAATACTCCCAGGTCCTGCCAATCACACTGCTCCACACCCCCCTACCTTGAATCTGTTGGTGAAGAGCTCTAGCTTCGGAAATAGCTCCCGGTTTGTGTAGAGGTTCTGCAGCGCCTTCAGACACTTCAGCCGGACTTCACCTTGCTGTGGAGACGACGCCACAGGGACGTTAGCTCAAATCCCCCACATTCCCTAAAAGCGGAAGGTTACTGTAGACGACCTTGGGTCTGTTCAGACGTACCCTGTCGTGCAGCGTCCAGCCCACGTACTTCAGGTAGCTGTCGTTGAGGAAGGCATCGCTGTACATCTTCATCCACACGCCGATCTCCTCGATACAAATGGCTCTGATTTCGGCGATGGCGTCCCTAACAACGTGGACAGAGAAACGTGTCGGGTGGACGGTCCCTCACTTCGGCTCACGATCGGACGCGTCGCTGAACGCTCGACTCACCTGTACCGGTGGACAAAGATACCCTTGAAGATGGAGTTCATCATGTTTTCGATCTCGTCCTGATTTTCCTGGAGCTGCAATCAGAGCAAACTTGTTAATTTTAAGGTTTAATATCATGGGTCAAGACCGCCAAACACCCACAAAACCGAGCCTGGATCAGAGGACCCCCTTGGACACCACCTCCTTCCTCTTCTGCAGCAGGAGCTCCAGCTTCTCGTTGGCCCGCTTGCCGACAATCTTGTTCCGCTCGGCCTCATACTGCCGCTGCGTGTTGTCCTGATGTATGCTCAGGTTCAGCGCCACGTTCACCAGCGCCGTCATCAGCTTCATGGCTGCGCGGGAGCGACATGCCGTTAAGTTCCTTAGCAGAGGGCTGCGATACCCCATCTAATGGGCTTTGCAACTGACTCCAAAGGATGCGATACGGTAAAGGGTGTCCGACAAGCGCGATTCAGTCTGACACTGATGATCAAACACTTCGAGGATGTCTCACCTGCAAGGGTGCTTGTGTGCCGGAAGGCACGGACTTGGGAGTCGGACAGGCCTGTAAGCAGGGAGATGACTGTGTCCATCATGTACTCGTCGTAGATGATGCTGTACTGGCACTGTCGGATCAGCACCCCGATGAACTCGCAGAAGTTGTAGCGGAACTTTTTCCACTGGGGCCCGGGCATGGTGAGTGGATAGTCACCACTGTCCTGAAGACGGTGGGGGAGACATACTTCGAAGACACTTCTTTCGAAACTAGTGTCTCACATCCCTAACTACTTTAGAAAGTGATGCGAGGCTGTGCATTTCAGTGCAGATGAACACTGAGGGGAAACGTTCGACGGGCATGCGGTACCTCATCAAACTCTTCTGTCATTTTCCGGATAATCTCCGCGTTTTGCATGTTTCGGAACATCTCGATCCTTACAGTGCCTGCGAGTAAAAATAGAGAATGAGAAGAGGAGCAACTTTCACAGAGCAACCAACGCTTGCCGAATTTTCCATGTAGGGGAACTACTGACTGAGGGACACTGATCACCTTTACAGCCGGAGCACTGGATGAAGAAGTTGATGAGGTCCAGA
The DNA here is from genome assembly GCA_026776945.1 of Isichthys henryi. NCBI lineage: Eukaryota > Metazoa > Chordata > Actinopteri > Osteoglossiformes > Mormyridae > Isichthys > Isichthys henryi. Next base: position 4,866,004 of record JAODJX010000047.1, read on the forward strand.
AGTGCTATGTCTCGATCGTGCTTGTAAGACTCTATCCAATCATCCACCACTGACTGCAAGACAGGGAAACAGGGGTAAGGGCTAGAAACGCAGCGTGTGACAGGAAGTGTGCGAGCAGCAATCGGGCAGACAGAGGAAGTACCTGCATAGCACTCTTTCCCAGCCGGACCACCTCGAACAGGGTGATGGCGTCCCCTTCGCCGTTCTGCTGGGCCACGCCATTTGGCTTCCGGCCCCGCGGCGCCCCCGACTGCGGCTTGTCCAATGGGGTCTTGCGGGGCTTCTTATTGGCCGTCTGCAATTTTCAAGGGGGCGTGTGCTGGTTAAGAAACTTGTCACAAGTGCAAGCAGACAGGTGCAAGCAAGCTCTCCACTTCTGGCTGTTCTTCCCACGTCTGGATATTAAACAGACATCCCACAGCCAACTTCAGGGCTCAGGTGCCGGAATGGGGGCCCTGGTGGTGCGCTGAAACCACGCCCCCCCCCCCCAGGTCTTACAGCTTCATGGCTGGCCATTTCAGATTTACACTCTAGCTCCACAGATCACACACACCCAAACCCCCATCCCAAGAATTCCAGCCAAGATAAACAAAACAAAAGCGCGCGAGCTGGCACCCCCGGCAGCCGATGAAGCAGCGAGTCGTACCGGCGGCCGGCCCGGTCTGCCCCTCTTCTTCTTGCCCTTGACCTCGCCGGTGTCCTCCAGTTCGCTGACACCCAGGCTGACGGCCTCCGCTTGGCCTGGCTCGTTGGTAGAGTCCCTGTGTGTGTGTGCGGGAGGGGCGAGGGGAGCATGGACAGGCGTGGACGGTTTTGGCACAGGTTACTTATGGTCAGGTGGGCGTGCACAGACTTTTGCAGACGCACGCACAAATGCGCATACATTTACACACCTAGGAGGCCTAACCTAGCAAAGACTAACTCTATGGTCCAGATAATAGACAAAATAAGAATATTACAGTATAAAAATAAATAAAACTGCCACTCACAAAAATGAACGTCTAAGTATTCTAAGACAAACAAAGTTGCAGCCACACAAAGCCAAACCCATTAAGATGTTCAAAGAAAAGGGGCGGAGCGTATACGATTTTAAGCGGATACTCACTGCAGTACTGGCAACTCTGACGTAATCATCGTGGAAAAGCTTCTCCTCCACCCAGCAGCTTCGAACAGCCCTTCCAAGGTACAGCTGTGTTTTCTGGGAGCCTGATCAGGGAACACAGCCTTTGTGCTGGTCACTGGTAAGGATGTACAGGAGAAGTCGTCCGGGTCTCTCACGCCACCTCCGGGATGGTCACATCACACAGCCTGCGCAAAGGTGCACGGAAAAGGGGTTCCGGTAACTCCCAGCTGCTCACCCTAAAACTTTCAACCGATTCAGCATTTCCCCAACACGGCAATTTCAGGTGCAATTTAGAACACACTGGCATATAAAACAGCAACAAAAAAACCGCACACAATACGTGCACGAGACTATGCGCAACTGTCACAGATTCTTCTACGCACCTTCGCACACCAATTTTCCAGCCAAGCACATGTCTGGTTTTCCCTCCGAGCAGAAAGCAATCGAGACGGGGCGAACAGAGACACCAACTGGCAGTTCACTGAACTGCAACCATCCAAATCAGGCAGGGAAAAAAAAAAGAAAGCATCCCTTTACCTTCAAAATTTTAAAACAAAAATGATGAGATAAAGTCAAGGGTTTCCCCCCCAAAACTGGTTTAACCGTATTATACACTGACCTAGTTCAAGAGACAGTATCAATTAGCACAGGCACTGAGCATTTAAATATGCATCTACAGTAGATATCCCAGGTTCCCCCGCATGAACACCTAACAAACTACAATTGGGTGGAAGGGATTTTAAAAACTGGGTAAATGTGGAGCTGTCAAAGAGAGAGAAAATGTAAATATATATAAAGAATAAAGTGAGGGAGTAGCAGAAAGTAAAGCCAAAAAAATAACAGAAGGCTTTTTCTTTTTTTACCCGCACCATCAACTCTAAACGTAAAAAGACGAGACAATGAAATAAGTCAAAGTGAACAAACACCGACAGTCAAACTTACATGGATGTACGATTCGCCCATTTAAAAATTATCAATGGACAAAGTTTCTGGCATGACCACTAGGGGCAGTATAAACCACGAAGTATTTTTTACATAAAGTAACGGGAATCACAAGCTAGCCAGGTGACAATTGCGTTTAGAACTGTAACACTTGTGGCAGGACATCAACCATATCGTTTTAACGTCAGGCTTCATTTTTACCACGAATATCTTTCTTTTAAAACAAGCAGTTTTGGTGCCTTAGCAGAGAATGAGCTGAAAGACATTTGAAAACTTTGCAAGGGCAACAGTAGGGGGCAGGCTAAGAAAGTTTTAATTTAAAATGTCATCAGCCTACACGCTGCCTGTGGAAAGGACCTTGGACCATGCCAGTATCTCAGAGGTGAGAATTAAAGTATGGCGGTGAGAGGACCACAAGCACTGTGGCGGAGTGCCGGCCCGGGGAATCCCCCAGGGCAACCCCTTGACGTGTCAGACGCACAGTATGAAGTCATTCCCACAGCATCAGTGTGCTGTGCGCCTGAGATAGCACCCGTAGTCCCAACGGAGAGCGAGAAAGCTGCGCTTCCATTCCCCAAGTGGGGGGAAAAGGTCGCAGTTTCTTCGGGTTACGCTGAAATTGTATCCTCCTTTTTGATTTTTACATCATTAACGCTAAAATTCCCGATGGAATCCAATGCACCCGTGAAACGAACCCTCGTTACAGTGTGGGGAGTGGGGGGGGGTAATGTCTAGGCAGCCACTAGATGGCTGTACACAGCAGGTGGAGGAGCAAAACAAAAGTCGAGAGTAGCTTTCTCTGCAGGTGTGAGAGACCCCTCGCATTCTGCATCTCACAGCAACTTGCTGCTGTGGCACCCGTGAGACAGAGAGAGGAGTCATTCGCGAGCTGTGAGGATATGCAGCCTGGCTGTTAACTGACGGTGCCCAGTAAAACTGCTCCACCTTGGAGGCGGAGGAGGAGCCACAGGGAAATCCCAGCCAGCTGAACCGACGGCCCAGTGTCACCCAGCAAACCCCAAATGACCCCATGTATTTTGGCTCGTCACCTTCAGAAAAACCCTTTAATGGAATGGCGGGGGGGGGGATGACAACTCCAAAGGCATTCTGCCATCGCTTCTGGTTTGCTGGACAGTCTATATTTAGTCCCCTGTGCCAGAAAGTGGCAGGCAGGCCAAATCAGCTCACAAACAGCATAATGATCAGCCGGTGATTAATGCTTTGAAAAGTAATTAAACAGAAATAACAGCCCTTGAAGGTAAGCTGCTCCTTGTACCTTAGAGGCAGGGCGTTGGGACTATCGCGCAAAGCAGGATGACGTTTAATCTCTCCATTCAGGCGCTGCACTTGGTACAACCACAACTGTCACCCACATGGTGTGTGTATGGGGGGGGGGTTAGTGGGTCACACCTTTCGCTTTGATCTGCTCAAGCAGACATCGCCACGCAAAAGGGTGTGAAATGAGCAGAGCAAGTGATGACAGAGCCCACAGAAACCGCAAACGATGCGATGGAGGGGTGGTTTGGAGGTTCCTACGCTGCCCCAAGTCTCCTTCACGCACGGAGACGTGCTGGGTGTACAACCCCGTCTGGAGCGGTTCGGAGCGGCACCTGAGCCAGCCGCAGCTGAGAGATGCTGCCAAGGGGCCACTCATCCCAAATGCGCACCCCCGCCTTCTACATTCCCCCCGCCCAGACTTTTACAAGCCCCCTCGACTCGCACTGAGATGCTCCACGCCAGTACAGACACGTCGTTCACCACAGCAGTCGGCTTCTGACGTTTCCAGGGGGAACCGTTCGCAGTGGCCATCAGCCACAGAAGCGGAGTCAGAGTGGGTCGTGGAATCTGAGGAGAGCGGAAGGAGTTTGCAGTTTGCGGAAATACTGTCATGGATCCAAAACTTAGTATCAAAGCATCAAGCTGTACACACAGCAACAATGCAAGCAACAATATCCGACCTCCTATCTGGGGACCAAACTAGACACTACCCTATAAACCCTGAATGGAAATCATATACTGAAAAGAGGTGATTCAGTCTGATTTCACCTAAATGCAGTTGTTCACTTCCTTAAGATGCCATCAAACCGTGAGAATGCTCCTACCAAAGTGATGGATTCATTTCACAACTACTCCTCGCCATTGGAGGGCTCCATCCGGGTGATCGATGGCTGCATTTACAGCTGAGCATCAATTTCCACCGCTTTACACTCCCACCCACCTCCCCTCCACCCCCACCAATACTATCAAGCGAGTCATAACGAGAGCAAAGTCTCTCTTCATTCGGACATCAGATGGGATGGCTGTACTATAATCAGCCTCGTGTAGCGCTTTGTGTGCAAGACTACTGGAGGGTCACTTCCACCGGCTTTCTCCTTAGGATGCGAACTTGGAATATAGGACATGGAAAGAAGGACTGCATATTTAATTTTGTTAATGCTTAATCCACGCAAGAATAAACACCTTTAGTACCTAATGTGAAGAATCAGCACCATCAGAAGAGCAGTCAGATCGACAGCATCTATACACCCCCCCCCCCCCCAAAGTCAATGATTAATTGTCCCATAAGTACTGGGGCTTCACTCTCCACTCTGCCTCCTATGTGTGACAAGCAGAAATGCAGCCTCATTCCACTTTCCTACCTCCAACCAAGACATAGATGCGCCTGGCCCAGAAGGAGTGGCGACCTAGACTTACCGGTGCCGCCAATAAAATGAGGGAGGCTGCCTTTCCGACTTCCGCCACCGGGGCTTCCCTCTGGCGTACATCCAGATGAGGATGCGTTCCCAGCCGCCTCGTTAATTAAGGCTCATGCCTCATCATCCGGCAGCCTTATCGGCTCCTAACACAAGGTCGGCAAACATGCATTAAAGCAAATGAATATAAAATGAAGACAAACCGCTGGTTTGGCCTGCCAGCCTGAGAAGCCGCAACCCCAACGACCTATAAAATTCAGGACATTCAATTAGCGCCCCCCACAGCCAGGTGCTGGGAAAAGGGGGACAATGGGGGATATTGAACCAAGCAACTGGGCACATTACATCTTAATTAAAATACACCCACGTAATAATTAAGATAGAATAAAGTGCAGCTTTGGAGTGATTCACTGCCATTATTAAATGCGCAATAGAACACAATATAAAGGTCAATGTCTTCAACAAAAAAAAAAAAAAAGCGTAACACACAACGTGTTATGATTTGGGATGCTTGGCCAATGGTATGACATCATGCTGGGTCAGGATTGGTATATAAACGGACAGCTGACATCAAGCTCTGGTTTATATTCGTACAAGTCTAGTGTTGAAGTGCTGTGTTCCTACACAGCAATTTCCCAATCCGGTCCGTGGGAATTCACAGACAGCCCATGTTTTCTGAGCAAAAATGTGGACTGCCTGACTGGGAGCTCGGAGGGAGCAAAAATGTGGACTGCCTGACTGGGAGCTCGGAGGGAGCAAAAATGTGGACTGCCTGACTGGGAGCTCGGAGGGAGCAAAAATGTGGACCGACTGTGGGTCCCCGAGGGCCAGATAAGGAAACACTGCTGCAAACTACTTAACCTGAGTGTAGTCGCCCATATTATGTTACTGAGCCACCATTTCATGTTGCGGGTTGGTTGCCCGAGAACGTCCCGTGCACTTCGTAAATTTATATGTATTTTTTATTACCAGGTGATTATGGCAATGTTGCATCAGTCTCAAACGGGTTACCCTACACCACTCTGGGAGTCGTCTATGTCAAACTACCATGGTTTCGGGCTATTTGAAGCAGCAGCAGCAAGTTCCTGGGTTGCCACCGGCTACAGAGTATGAATTGTTAATATCCCTTTGTTGCGACTGCATGGATACAGAACACGCAATCACTTATTTACACACCTCAGCACTAAGTGTATTTATATCTGTGAGTAACTTTGTTAATTAGACTGGAGCCATTGTCAAATCACACAACTGTCAATTGTGTTCCAGATAAACCCGTAATACGGCATTGTTTGCTGGGCTAAGCTCCGCTGGCGTTGTTGGAGAAAATTGCCAGGCAGTCTAAACGGTTTTCTGAATCGCATTTGAACTGATTCTGGTTTCAAGATACAATCATCAATTACAAACAAGAATATCCGTAGAAAATTGAGATCATCAGCCACCAAACAACACCGGTTCGATCAGCTAGTTCCTGCAACAGGACCTGGGCTTCAACCACTTAACACACAATGCAACACTGAACGGTGCAGCATTTTCAGGGCTGGCCTGATTTAGCATTTGATACCTGAACTTAGTATGATTTCTCTGTCAACAGCTCCATTATAGCTAACAGTTTAAGCCTAAAACCACAAATACAAGATATTAAAATTAGCAACCAAATAATTTGCAACTGTCCTATGGCAGTAGTTTTCAAAGGTGCAAAGTCAGTGAGACGTGCCCACGCATCAAACTCGGCTCAGATCTTAAACCAATTACTTTGTCATCTTCACCGACTACCTCTCCTGGCGCCCCCCCTCTAGCCCACCCATCCAGCCTCAATTATTCATCCCTGGCGAAAGAGACGGGCATTGCGGATTCCTGCTTTGCTGAATAATACATGGCGTTCTGTCCAAAGTCATCAGCGTGATCGGAGTATGTAGTCAAGCACTCCCAGCTCAATGAGGTAGGGCAATGGACCATGAACACTGGAGGTACAGATGCCATTGTCTTATGTTGATACCAGTACTGCCCCCCCCAACCTTTACTACAAAGCAGAGAATGCTTCATAAACTGGACAGAAGATTACCTTCTTCAGACATTCAAAGGAACCTTAAAAGCCAGATCAAGATGCCTGATTCCCATAAGGGTCCATTATGTCCTTCATAAGGCTGGCAGGTCCCAGATTTCATTTTACAGAGCTGGAAAAGCCTGACAGTCAAAGATCAGGGCCTAACTACCTGGCTCCATGTGGAAAGGAGAGCCAGTGAAAGCAACGGACTGATGTTTTTTGCACCCTTTGTTCTGAACAAAGCAGACAGCTAGAAGCATCACACGAGATGTGCATGACTATAGCTGATCATACCAGTAATTCACACAGCTGGGGTAGCAGACAGAGGATCATTTTTTAATAATAACGATGAACAATAATAGACTTCTGATGACCTCCGATGAGTTAATGTCAGCCCTGTGGTCTTCCCAACCATAACAGGGAGACATTTCTCTCCCATTACCCGGGGAGGGCGGAGACATGGCCCTCGACATGACACATCGCATTAAAGCTCCGTCCCATTCCCACAGAAGTCGTCCTGGGACTGTACCATCCCTTCCCACCTCCCCCCAGCCCACTGCGGCTGCCAGGATCAAGCCCCGGGGCAGCGATGTCACAGTAATATTAGGAGCCAAAGTGGCGGCTATACAGCCGAAGGCACAGGCAGCTGACACAGGACATGCCCTGTGTAACGAGAGTCCCGGTACACTGGACGACACGAAGCGGGCCTCGAAGCCGGAACGTGGCCACCGTCCTGTCCCACACTACCCTCTTCCCTGGCCCCCACAAGAGGCGAGGTCCGGATTGAAAACATGATCATACCAGCAGGTTAGATATACATCAACCGAACGGCTGAACGTCGGCAACCAAAAATAACTATAAAAAAAAATACGGATAAACAAAATAAAAGAAGCAAGCGAGGAAAATGAGGACGTATTAGGTTACATTATCTCTGCTGAAGCGCAAGATATTAAGGACGGCTGGCTGCAAACTAATATCGGTAAAGCAGTTACACGGTTTGTAAATTGCCACTTTCCTGTTTCAGGGCTTGGGAGCAGCATTAGAAAGTCGAAAGGTGACTCCACACCTCTAAACCGTGAGACCTCACATTTACATCGCCGAGGTTTTATTGGGTGGGGGCAGGTAATACAACATTTATACAAATTGATTG
>JAODJX010000047.1:4909305-4926046 GCA_026776945.1 Isichthys henryi
GGGTTGTTCCCTGCCTCGTGCCCATTGCCTCCGGGATAGGCTCCAGACCCCCCGCGACCCAGTAGGATAAGCGGTTTGGAAGATGGATGGATGGATGGATATTTTAGTGACTTTCATTTCTGGAGTTTCTTTGCAACCTGACACTCAGTAAATGAGAAGCAAAAAAGGAATCTAGCTGCTATGTTTTGAGTTAATTTTGCAACGGATGCTCAAAAATGCAGGCAGCATGGATGCCAGGACAGAGAAGGAAATCAGCACTGGGTGTGACTCTCACATTGATGTCTTCAGACAAGGTGAACCTAGAAGCACTTCTTTGACGACTGAACTTCTGTTACAGTTACAGCAAGGGCGCTCCAATGAAACCCCTCTAGATAATATCGATCCAGTGACTCAGAAGCTGAGTTACTGGGGTCACACGCAGGACAAAAACCGACCCACTGGAGGAGCCGCGTAATGGTCAGCATATGAAATTGCGAGTACTAAAAGCATACATGTTGTCCTGTGAACACCAACAGAAACATGTTGAATAGCTTTTGATAACCAGCAGGCCAGACTGTGTGTCTAATGATCTGTGGGCAAGGAAGAATGGAGTGAAAATGTTGCACAATTTGCATCAATTTAAAGCACATTGCTAAACAAGCATTTTCCCATCTGTCATTGGGAAAATCATTGCCTTGGTTAGATACAGCTTCCGATCTTACCACAGATTTTCTTTATTTACATGCATTACCAATTAAGTCTCAAATTGAATAAGGCAATAAGGATTTTTTATTATTTTCCTTGATGCCACCATACTCAGCTTGCAGTTATATGACACGGTAATCTTCCTAACACATACAGTTTCTTTGCACAAGGCTGCTGCACCTCTGGGGTGGGGGTGGGTGGTGAGGGTGGAGGAGGCAGAAGGCGGTAGGAAATGTGTCAAGTCCCGAGAATGTGACTCACACCTAAACACCGAGGCTGGGAATCTCCATCCCAAGCTGCAGTCACACACTTCCGGTGTTACACTTAAGAATATTTTTCGGTGTCGAGTGCGTTTGGCAAGCCGTCTGAAGGCTGGTATATTATTCTTTTTCCCCTGTGGTCTTTCGGAGAATTATCCATTTTTAATATTAGGATTCTATAAGTTTCATTCGGAAATAATAAATAAGATCTTTTTTTTAATCACACCTTAAACGTTTTGATACAAACACACATTCAGTGCCTAAATTAATATACCTGCAAGCTGCCCTTTTCTGTTAAATGCTTTTGGTTTTTATGCGAACCAAGCGATGTCACCCAAGAACTGCTTGCTTATGGTTCCATGCATGATGCCTCATACACATTAAGGCACCTGGTGTGGTTTTCTTTTTGTTACAATCCTTATTTTCTTAAAATATCCCCTCTACACGGTACAAAAGAAGAGTATTATTCCCATACCATCCACCAGATGGCAGACTTTATTTAAGGACTATGTTAAGTAAGGCTATAATAAAATTAATATATTTTATTTTGCATGCCGTTTTTATGTTTCCATAACATTTTTAGCTTTTACCCAGCTATACAGGCACACTTCATACACCCAGGCTCCCCCAGTCTGGCTATTTAATATACAGTTTTAGTCTCTCGTAAGGGTTGCTAGTCCGCATAATTCAGGATGTATTAGCGTAACCATTACCTCCCACTGCACTGGTGTTGTGACTCGTGCAGAGAAAAGCATAAATATGAGGCTGAAACAGAGGCCTGATTGAGCCTTACTGGGTAAAGGGCCTGTAGAAGACGGTATGAAGTGAACATACTGTCAGAAGAACACCTTCATTTTCTGACAATACTTCTCAAGTAAACACCAGGTACCAGTGCAGTGAGAGCGGATCTGTGTTCGGGTCATGAAAAAAGGGCAGCCATTTTATTGCGAACCTGTCACAGAGACGGTCATTGTTACACAGGAAGCAGATAATATCCTGCAATGTGTGGCACATCTCAGGGCAACAAAATCTCACCAAAAAGCTTCACTTCCTGACCCCAAAAGGATGGGGGGAACTTGAACAGTGACTGGTGTGATTCTGGGTGGGGTCTTTTCCTCCACTGTGATTTTATTTGTCCCAAAGTCAGCAGCAACCACACTGATACATATGTCTACTAATCCCGCACTGCTTAATTAGAGTGTGACAGAATGGTCTATGTATCACGTTGAGAAAAATGAGTGCATGATCTCATTACAGAAAACATTAAATGGGCATAAGCGCGCGTGTTAGCATCCCAACGACGAAGCAGGACTTCTCAGACTCGCAAGGATCCATTTCCAGTTGACACCCAAAGCTCTAACTCTGCAAGATAAAACAACTGAAAATCAAATTAGGCATCTTCCTTTAAAATTTCCTTATTCTTCAAGAGCAGACAAACATTATTATAATGCCCACCAATAACACAGATGTTTTATTTTCAGCCCCCCGTTCCTTTTTGATCAGTCGATGGGAATTTGAAACCTTGAGGTTTTGCATCATGCACCTTGAACCAAATACCCGCTAAGATTCAGTATATGATAAATAAAATCAACCATTAAAACAAGGGCCCAGAAAAAAATATTTTGCACTGATAAATGCTTTTTTGCAGATTCTGGATCTTCATGCTTTTCACAATAAACCTTGATTTGTGAAAAGACATGCAGACACACACGCACACTATGCGTTGCATTGTATTTCAATGTGGTCCGATTAAATTAGTCCAGCGTTGAATCAAGTCTGATATCTAGTAACCCCACTGCAGTGAACTGAAAAAAGAAGGTGAACTGGTGTATCTGACCACCCGCACTTTGAAAAGATAGCTAGGTATGGATAAACGATGTTGATATTCATAACGGTAGTGCTGACAGCACTTCAGAGATACATTTCAGCACATTAAAGCGCAAAAGATGCCGTGACCTTACTTAAGAAGGTTGGTTTTTGGTGGATTCTCTCACTGGGATCAGAACCCGTCCGCTCCAGGCGACCTGGTGAGTTACACATCTGTAGCTGTCTATCGTGTGCGCTAGTAAAGGTTTCCGTAGTGAAGAATGCGATGGACTCGTGTCCAGCTGAAGGCAATATCAAAGTGTAAGAGATCAGTGACTATGGACGGATGGATAGTTTTGAGATGCAACAGAATCAGTGGATGGCATAACATTGTCCGCGTCAATGATGCATCTCTGTGTTATTTAAATCAGCTCCGTATCATTTCCCTTCTAAAGGGCACAGAGGTCCATTCCCGACAACTGTGGTGCTTTTCCAATCTTCCCTCTTGCTTCCGTAGCGCCTTTCTAACTAAATAATTGTGGTGTCCGACCTGACAGCTGCGCTCAATCTAATGCTGAACCCGAAAGCATCTGGTCTTTAAAAAAAACCAAAACAGCTCATTAGCATATGGCAATAATAAACGCTTTAGTCAAACAGGTCATTCACAGATGCTTTCTATATAAGTATATGCCACTTAGATATGGCTTCATTTAATGTTTATTGCTGACAACAGATAGATAGATGTACATATGTCATTTTTGTCAGTGACCTTCGATTTTATGAGTCGAAAACAGTTTTTTTTTTTTTAAATTATGTTTTGTTAAATTATCTTTTCTCCCGCGTTTTCCCTTTCCCACACTCTGCTTGTTTGAATAAACAACGAAATGTTTAAAATCAATGGCATGAGAATGAGCCCCCACCCAAAGCCACCCACCCCAAATGGGAATGAGTAAATTATGCTGAATGTACCGTTGGAATTTGCAATGCGGAATATCCAACAGGGAACGCTTGCTATTCCCATGCATGCGATATAAATATCGATGCTGTTAATATGTAGGAATACTTGGCGGATATGCAATTAAAAAGGGTCTATGATATGAGTACGGTGAGGTATCACGCAAATATTACATGAATTTTAAAATAAAACTTAGATATAAATGCGCGTATGTTCATTTTTATTTTAGAGTTTTACAATGAGATTACAAACGGCAAAATGATTTATTATAGTGTGTAAATAAATTTTAGAGCAGGAGCAGTGATTCATCTGTTTTTTGAAATATAACTCTGCGGATGAGAATATTTTTCACGATCCCCACAAGACCCCACCAGTCAGTACATACAACGACACGTCAAATTATAACTCCATTTCAAGGCGTTGAATGAAAAAATTCCAGTATTTAGGTAATGTGAATGCTGGTGTGGCTTGAAAGGCAGGAATTCTAACCAATCAACAGGAGAAGCCCAGCTGAGTTGGACCAATAGGATGCAGCAAGGGGCGGAGTATCCGAAACAAGTTAGATTGAGGGCGGACGGCTCATGTTGGAACCAGTGTCTTCAAAACGGCGAACCTATTCAACTGTATTGTTTTAAAATAAATCGGGTTTTTGTATTTATCTTGGACCGACAGTTGTACTTTTCCATCGCGCTTTGTTTAACGGCTGCTGGTTCTCCAAGAAATACGGTGCACAGGTAGGAAAATGGTTTGTCTTTTTTTTCTCGCTTATTTTTGTTTGATGCCACATCATGCCAGCGTCTGAGCAATTGATGCCTTTTCGCTCTTAAAATCTGGATCAGCTACCTTATAACGTTAACTTTAAATGAGAATAGGAGTACAGTCATTTAGGATTCTGTTTAATGTTTTGGGGTAGAGGCATGTACCTTAATCTCATATTTATTGTGCCACTTTGTCCACAGGGCAAGTATATCTTCATTCAGTATGCATATGGTCAGCATTTTCGTGTTACCACGGTATATATACAACTGATTTTTTTTTAAATAAATGCGCTACTTCAGAATTAAACTTGGCAATGAAATTCCCTTGACAAGCCGCGCGTCCTGTTTAGGAGGCGACTTGTCTTTTTAAGGTTTCTGATCAGATTTACTTATTTAAAAAATCTCCTGTGTCTTTATGAGATGTAAAGATGACGTGACTCTTATAAGGACCCGGCAGATCGCTTTAATCATGCCTGGAAGCGGTCCCACAGCATGCGGCGGCATGGTTTCTGCCCTAGCCTTCAGAAGGTTCACCAGGCGGGGGAAACATGGCTTTCGTTTCGTGGCAAAGATCCCGTGTGAGAGTGGGATCCCTGTCGGTGCAATGGGAAAGTGGGTTTGCGGAAATCCTTCGAAGTTTCCACCATTAAACATGGGAAGATGCACGTTACTGGCCTCAATTCGCATTGATACCTTCTATGCGTCAGTCTGTTTAATTTCGTGTGTTTCGACATAAATTCTCATGCACTTAAAAAGATGATTAGATAGTAGTGGAATAAGCTTCTAGGAGCTAAAGTTGCTGGATGTGAAGCGTTTTGGTGTTTCAAAGAACTTCTTTGAGTAATAAATAGCACAAACCCCAAAATGGATTAAACAGACCTCAGGGAGGGTGACGCATTCCTCCATATTACTGGGCTGCGTGTGGTGGACCATGAAGTTGGGGGAACGTTTGGGGAGAACATTGGGGCAGTCCCAAAAATAAAGCAAGAAGAATTGGACTGCTCTTTATTAATGGTAACTGCAAAGGTGAGGTTTGTTCTCATGACTGGTCTCTGGCTGAATTCAGAAGTGGGACTGGTCGTGTGAAAGATGCATTCCTGAATCGGAACATCAGGCGGTGAGATTTCTGAAGCAGTGAGCGGTTTCTCTTCATTTGAACAATCTGCATCCAACTTCATCGCACCCTGCCTCGCACCAGCTGTTTACAGGTAATTCAGTATGGATTCTGGCACAGCTTCTGCATGAAGCTATAGCATGTTTTATTTTTTTAATTATTTCTTTTTTCTTATTCATTTTATCCTGGCTGACCATGAAAACCATATGTTATGATGTCTGACCTCATTTTCGTCGAGGTTTGGAGGACGAGCTGATGCATTGCAAAAACTGAGAATGGCGGAGGGGCTGGGGGAGGAGGGGTTAGGCATAATTACATACTGTCTAGAAGAAGGCCCTCACTATCCCTCAAGACCCCTAGAAGGTAGGGTGTTGTAATGTCTGAAACTGTCCTAAACCTTCTATTACCCTGGCTTGCTCTTAGAGTGGTTATCTACTCGGCCGTGATCTCTGCTGTGATTAGTGTCTGCTTTCTCCGCGTGTTCTGAGTTAATTACGGTTTGTGGGAGGGCGTTTTCAGGCTGCGTTTCGGGCCAAGCTGTGTGTAGAAATGCGTTCTTGATTGTGTTTGTATCAGCATTGCGCGTGGGACAGAGTCTTGCGTTCCTGGGGCTCTCGTCCTACTTCTGGATGCTGTCAGGTTGGATATCCGGTTTGACCTCCTGCGTGTCGCCGGGTTGACGTACGCCTCCCTGGCATTTGTGACTCTCTGTTTGAGTCGGGCTGATGGCCTGGGCCCGTTCTTCTGTCAGATGGATGAAGGATCAGTCTGTGTGCTGGAGGGATTCTGGAAATGCGGCTCTGTATATATAAACATGCATGGGTGCTCTTGTTGTGCTGGTTAGCCAGTTAATTGAGCGAGAAACGAAGCAAAGCTGCTGTTACAACCTCTTATTAAAATTTCAGATCCTGAAAAAGTTGTATTGGGGGGGAGATTCTCTTCCTTTAAGCTCGCTGTCTGGGAGGGGTAGATTAACAGCTGTTTATACGCTTATTTCCTTTGGGATTTAACTTGAGTAGAATGTAGTGATTTGTAGACATTGCCCTCGTCCCTTCCAGATGGAAAAGTTCCCTTTTCGCATCATGTTTTGTCACATTTTGGTGACACTTTATTTTGAAATTTGATGAAAGCGCTTAAGTTCTAGGTGTGTTTATTAAAGCAGAACGTTGCGGCTGCTTCTGCCCCCTTCCCGATTATTTAGGAGACCCCTTGTATGACAGATTTGCGGCCCTGTGTCTCCCAGGTCACCTGTTACTCCTTTTCTAGGTCACATCGGACTGTATCTGTTCTGATCACTAAGGGTGGTAAATATAACGCCTCATTTTGCCTCTGTGCATCGCTGCAGAATCTGCTGAAAGCCAAACTGATTTGGAAGGTGGTCTCCACTTTTGATTTCTGTAGCTAGCTTCCAGAAAATAATCAGAATAAAGTATTTGTAGCATGAAGAGCTGTTTTTTTTTTTTTATTTTATTTTTTGGCCATGTTAAAGTTTACTTCTTTGATCTGTGTTTTGAGTGTGACTGAATACGTTAGGATGTTTTGTTACTCGTCGGATCCTTGTTGTTACTCGTGACCAGGTTCTGTCAACAATTCTATACATAATCCAGCCTTGGGAAGCATATTTTATCATGGGTTTATTTTTTTATCTAAATGGGTTGATGCATTGAGAGTTTATGAATGACATAATGATGCACAGTATGTCTACTTGGAGTGATTTCAAGAGTTTATTTTGTTTTAGCATTTATTGTGGAAAACAGCAGCTGGTTTACTGTTATATGGAGATTTTACATGAAAATTCTATCAGTGGGCAGTGACACTTGTGCTTGGCAGTGTTTTTTATATATGTAGATATAGCGGAAGGACGTTTTGGAAAAAGCTTGATCGCTTCCACTACTATCAATGAGTCTGGAGGAACGAGCTTGATGGGCGGGTGTAGGATAGTAGGGAGATTTCTGATCAGCCTTTAAGATGCTGATGAAATTGGTGTCTGACCAGCGCTATGACAGAAGGAACATCTTACTTTGAAGTACAGCCAGGGCAGAAGTTATATGGCGCAAGCTGAGAATCACTCTTAACGCTGAATGTAAAGTAATAACACTAAAAGGCATCCAACATGTTCGTATCGCTTGTTAATCCGAATCGATGACTGACTGCCACTTTTTTATGAAAATGATTGTTCCTGGTGATTTGCCAGTTTGTGAATCTTAGTCGCCCTGGTGCATAAAGACAGTCACATCTAGATTTCAACGTAGCTCTGTTTTGTGATTCTCATAATTCTGAGCAGCCTGGTACCAATTTAGCAGTTATGTTTCTCACTCTGTGGAAACTTAAAATCTGTCCAGAATGGTTTCACTGTGGGTGAGGTGTTATAAAATGCGATGTGATTGTGGTGCTGATAATCTTGTATGTAAGGGATCAGTGATCAGCTTCAGTTGGGTCGTGTTCAAAAATTTCCCAGGGTCTCCACCATGGCAATTTTAGGCCACAAGCCAGATTCTTGCATCTGCGTACTAGCTGTTTGGCTTATACATTCTTGAGACGCCGATTGTGGGCTTGGCAGTGATGCCTGTCGCCCTCTACTGGCCGGGGGGTGGGACTGGTGGGAGCCTCCTTACCACTACAGTTATGACTCATTGGCAGCACTAATCGATGGAAGGGCATGGGCCCTGACAGGGTATTACAAAAACGAAAATCAAATTTGCTGACTAATTATGTGGGGAATTTCCTGAAAATTTTTATTTTTTATTCTTTGATCGGGTTTGCAGCAATGAAACTTGTGGTTTGTGTTGCGCAGCACAGTTCACTTCCCCTTCTGTAAAGATATTGCATGCTCTGTGTTTTGAAATATTGTTTGTTTAGCTAAACTTCTGGATTTGTGGTTTTAGCTAAATACTTGCTGTAAACTGTTCTGTCTATTTCTTCGGAAGGAGCAAGAAACCCGACTGATTTCTGGAAAGGCTCTTCCCTGTACTGTGCAGCTGCAGTTGGGGTCCGGCGTGGGTGGGTGGGTGGGTGTGTTGCCCGTCAGGTATTTTTATACTGAGAAATCGACAAAATCTGGTCAATGATTTCTTCATATCGGGCAACTTTAATTCTTGTGAACACGTTGCGATAGGTTTCTCTAACAAGTATCAAAACGCATTTCTCAGCAATTTTGAAGCTCGCGGTCCCTGTAAGTTTCCCTTTGCTAACGAGGTTTGATGAAAAATCCATTAATTCTTCTTGAGTTAGCACAACCCTTTTAAGCTTAATTGATCACCTAACAGGTTGACATAACAGGAACTGTGCATGTATGAAATATAACGTTGGATGCCCCTAATATGATCTGCCCCTCCCACTCCCTGACCAGTTCAGCATCCTTGGATGATGGTGGATTGAGATACAGTCACAGGAAATTGAGGAAGCTGCCATGTTGGACTTGCACATCTCCTGGTGATTGACAGCTGAGGTCTTTATTTGCCACTCCCCCCTTCTGGGAGCCAGGAACACTCATTGGCTGGGAAAGACAGGTGCAGGCTATTGACGAGCCTCTTTCCATTTCACTCAACTTCTGTTTCAGCTGTTCATATGACACAATGTTTTTGGAATGTATCACTGTCACCCCCCCCCCCCCACTTTATTGTGGTTAATTTATTCTGTCATTCCTGGGGAGACATCCTGTTGTCTCACACTCAGAAAGATATCAGGTCTTTGAGTGGGACCTGCACCTTAATAAATTGCACATGTCTAATATCATTTACTGTAGCTAGTTTTCAAACACTTTAGGTTTAATTCATCATTAAACATCATTGCATTTACTCCTCATTTCTCCAGCAGGCATTTGCACTAAAGGGGTGGCCCATCTTAAAGGGGTGCCCCACCTAAATCAGCAGTGTGATTCTGAGCTAGGCTTTTTGTTTGTGTTACCTTTGAGGTGAACCACCAGTTTCCAGAAGCCTTGCGGAGTGCTGCTAAACTTTGCATGCATTTACCTATGCAACAAGATAGTTCCTAAAGACGACGAACCGTAACCGGAACCGTCCTATTCGTGATACGATCTGCTATTTGAACCCCCCCCCCCCCTTCCTGGTTGCTGTTGGGACGAGCCTTCCATCCTGGGAGGAAGTGGTGAGCGTGTGCCGTTACTGTCGGTCGCTCCAGATGACCGATAGCCGTGTGGATGGGGCGATGGCCGGGATGCAGACGGAAATATTCAAAATCTCCTCATGCGGGTGGATAACATCGATGGATGAGATGGTGACTCACCCGGCCTGATATTCTCCTGATCAAAGTTAAAGGGACAGGCGGATTGTTTAAGGATCGTTCTGCACAATGAAACTTCATAGAATGTCGTCTCTGCTTTGCCGTCTGACATCAGCTGGTCCAGGTTTCTTCAGTTGAGTTTCTTTGTCCCATTTGCAAAGGTCATCCGGGGTCTTGTCGCCATGGCAATGGTGGTTGTTGGGGGAAGGTTGGAGTCAGTGGTTGAGAAAGGTGCTGCCCATGTGCCAGCAAGTCTCAAGATGTGCTGTAGGTCCATCCAGATATCGGTCCTGGTGGATGCTCTGCCGTTATACACGGCCATTAAAACGCCCCCGCTCCTGCTCTTGCCCCCTTTCCCCATTATACTCACTACCAAGCTGTTAGGTGTCGGCTACTCCTGGGTTTGCCATCTTCTGCTGTCAAACTTCTCAAGACCTCCTCTGTGAGGAGCAAACCCGTATCTGCATGAATCTTATCTACCATTTGACTGGTAGATTTCACCAACCAAAGAAACATTTAGATGTTTTTTCCTGGAATCGTTCATCTAATAAGTGTTATCTGTGCCTTCGGTATATTTGCCGTGTAAAGAATGTGGGCTGGAAGGTCTTCTTTTATTTTCTCCTTCCATCTCCTTCCTTCGTTCTCCTCCTCCACTTCCCTGCCGCTGCTAGACGCCGATCTATCCCATGACCCCACGCCACTGCGACCCCGGCGAGGCCTCCGGGTTCTTCCTCCGTGTGAGAAGCGAGGAGGGGGGATTAACAGAGGAGGGGGGAATTCCACTGGGGAGGCCGGGTCCCAGGTTCACACAGATTGAGCCAGTGACTGCATAGCCTGGTAATTTCAAAAAAAAAAAAAAAAAAAAGGTAGTGCGAGGGGGTGTTTGCTGTCATGTGACTCCCTCTGACCTTCTGTGGTGAGCTGGGTCTGAGTTTGTTTGCCAATTGTTTTGGAAAATTTGAGACCCCAGTTCTCCAGATCTTCTGTCCTTCCATGTGATTTTCCCCTTTATTTTTAAAAATAACTTATGTTGTTTTTACTTTAGATTATTATAAAATATACAGTAATCGGGGGTAATATACATCATTTAGCTTGGTTATGGTCATGGGAAGAATATTAATGTTAATCTTTTTATTGTATAGAAACTTGTTGACCTGTGTTTCATAAGGATGGGCTGCGTTATTCTCTACTGTCTGTCTGAAGTCATGATTTATTTGGGGAAGTTTTACCCGATTAAAAGGGAAGCTGCATTTATTTCATGGCGAATGTATGTTTCACATCCTCTGTCAGGCAACGTTGTATTTCCTTGAAGTTGCTAAGTGTTTGACCTGAGGAAAGATCTCCGCGTCTTGGGGATTCTGCCGGGGCGGTCCCTGTTATGATGCTTAATGCGGAGAGTTTTAAAGCGGAGCAGTAGGACGTTGGATTCAGGCCCTGTGTTTCAGAGTGGAGGGTCGTGTCCCGTCCCAGCTGCACAGTGTGATGTGGAGTGGAGGAGATGACTAGGGTAAATTTGTGGCTATACCTTACCTGCAGCTGTGGCACAAGAATTTCACCATGTGAACCTGCAACCGGAAGGTCGCTGGTTCTAACCCCAGGATTGGCAGAGTCATGTCACCTTTAAGCCCTTGAGCAAGGACCTTAACCCCCAATTGCTCTGGGGACAAGCCCTAAAAAATCTGTCACTTTGGAGTAAAATAAATGACATGCTACCAGACAGAAGTTTCTGCATGCCACAGGATTTTATCACTTACCCGCTTATTTCATAAACTGCAGATTTATTTTTTTTTATCTTGTTCACTCCACTTTCCAAAGCCTTACAACTGTAAATGAAATTATAAGTCAAACAAAAAACGTTTCCTTTAACATGGAGAGTATGTAACAGTGCATGTCTGACATCCTCGTAACTGGTTGGGTGGTGATGGCATAGTCGAATTCTAGGCTTTAGCTGTAAATGCAATAGTTACCTGTTTCAATATACAAAGCAATATTTAATGTGCCTTGCAGAATGCCTTGAATATTCTTTGCTGTTAATTGCTAGAGGGGGTTACTTTGATATTATCAAAGATATGACATTTTCTTGGTAATAAAGCTACTTGAATGGTGAACATACTCTAAATTTATTTATTAGCAAAGAATATTGAGTGTATTGTGAGTAACATGCAAATGTAGAATATCTGTGTATGTAAAAACTTTTGACTGGCACCGTAAATGACTGGCTTTAAGAAGTATCGTTTGCCGTGTTTGACGTTCAGCACCATCAACTATATTAGTCTGTATATCAGTGTCAGCTTTTTTCCCTTTACCTTGGGTGCGGGGGAGGTGGCTGTGGAAGAAGGCCCTTTAGCTGACAACCTGAACGGTGGCAGCGGATTGTGGAGGCACACCTCTCTCACCCCTCAGCATCCGCGGCGGAGCAGGATGTGGCGAGCGACTGCCTCAGCATGTTCTGAAAAAACGAGCGTCCCTCCCCTACCGTACGCCACGCACAGTGGAAAAAATGCGACAGTGCATTAGACGGGCGGCGTTGCGCGTGCATTGTTCTGAGAGAGGCTGCAATGCTTAGGAAACCACCAAAGTTTGCTGGTTTTGTTTTTTGTCATCTTCCTTTCCCTCTTTCGTTTGTTCATTGCGTCTTAGCGCTCATGTTCGTCGTATATAAAAGGGAGCTTGCTGTGAGGTGTTAACTTTTTCGCTGGGGGCATGGGGGCCAGATGCCTGACTGACTATAGTGAAGTAGAGATTAAATCGTAAAGGACTAGGATGTGGGCTAATATGTCATCACACTAATGGCCTGATATAATGATCACACGTGTGTTTTTGTTTTGTTTTGATTTCTTTGTGCTCTAAATATGTTGCCTAATAGGAATTTTATGCTTCTTTTGAAGACCAGGTTCTTGGCCAGGGGTCTCGCTGGATGTCGAGATGCATTTCCACAGTTTTTCCTCAAGATGTCCTCGTGGCCAGCAGTCGTCAGACTGGCCTTCTGTCATTCGTCTGTGACTCGGGCCCGAATCGAACCAGACAGCTAGTGCTTGTCGTCGCCGTTTATCTATATTTTTGTCTGAGTTGTGTGTTTTCTTCCAGCAAAGGCTGTTTCTGGCTGTGTGGTAGCAGTTGAGAGATGTGTGACGAACGCTGAACGATGATCGTTTATCTGGTTGGCCGTTCCTGGTGGTTTCATTTTGAGTCACCAGACTGGCAAAGTAGTTTAGTTTAATGAATTCTGATAACATTTAGGCTTGAAAGAAAAAAAAAAAAAGAAGAAATTTTATGGTTTTCCTCAGGTTTACAGAAATATGTCTGTTCTTAGGTAATTATTAGAAAAGGACGAACCTCAAGCAGATGCAGCAGGATTTTCCCTCTAATCGAGCAGAATGTGGGAGTAGTATTTTTTTTTTTGTTGTTTGGTTTGTTTCAGGCTTTGTTCTAAATGGTTCTCTTAGATTCTGCCGGATGTGGCACACATGGGATGTCGGGTGACGTCTGTGCCGTCGTTTTCAGACCAGCCTTCCTCCCTACTTGGGGTTACAGGGTCGCTCCCCATGTGCAACCTGACAGGTGTCCTAATCCGGCTGTGCTCTCCCCGTGGTGGGTGAGGTCGCCCCCACGCGCGTTCAGGTGTTTCCCCCACGTGTCTGTTTGCTTGACACACTTAAGGAGCACACAGAGCTGCTGTTATTTTTAGGTTTAAGCTGAAAGCTAATGTATGTGTGCACAGTTTGCCACCAATCAAACCACACATTTTTGTTGGGGCCCTGTTGGCCAAAAACATTTACTGCTGGGGGGGTGAAGTGACTTTTTGTGTGGGGGCCCTAGAAACAACAAACCTGCTGATGGATGGATGGATGGATGGATGGATTTCGCCAGACATGGTCTATGCTCTGAGCTGCTGCTGGGCCCTTGTTAGGTCTCTCTTTTTTTTTTTTTTTTACACCCAGGTGTTTTGAATCTGATGGAAATGATCCCACAGATTTTCAGTCACGTTCCTGTTAAGACAAGAAACCTTGCATGCGGTGTTTCGAGAACCTTAGGAGGCACCTTTCAGCTGGCAAGAACCCATCTTGTTCGGACATCTTTAAAGGCTTTTTAACAGGAAGGGCCTAAGGCCACTCATGTCGCAGCGCCCCCCAGATGCCAGGTGAGGGGCCGTGCTGAAACCCCATTTTGGTGGGGGCAGGGTAGGCAGCAAGATGGATGCATAGAATTTGTTTAAAAAAACAAAAAATGTTAGTTTTTTGCATCCTTCCGGTGTGGGACGCCCACTCCTGCCTCCACTTTCGTGCCATCAAGTGGGTCCCCGTCGTGGCCATTCACAGCGCAGCTGCCTCGCAGCTTTGGTACCAGCCGGAACGGCGCATTCGCTCTGCTGCATCCCAGTCAGCGGGCCAGCTATTTATGCGACGTTTATGAGCCCTCAAAAGAAGCGCAACGAAGCAGTGGGGGGGAAATCACCCCTTTGTTTCCTGCCAGTCTCCAGCTTCGCCCCCTAGCGATCAACGGCTGCAGTGGTTATGGGTGGGGGAGGCGTAGGGGGGACCTGCCAGAGGAATTTTGTGATGCTGAGGTCTGGCCCAGAGTGAGGTGGGGGTGTGCAGTAAGCGCACAGCTGCTGGCTGGATCTCCCAGGTCACGCTCGCACTCACGTGCTCGTGATCATGGCTCCACGTGGACAGAACCATGCAGATGATGGATACTAACCTATAGCTTAACTCTAAGGAGAAGAAAATGTAGCATTGTTGTTTTAATAATTTACTGCTTTCGTTTAGTTGAAGATGCACATTTTTGGCGGTAGTGCAGCGATTCAGGTCAGGGGGTCTATTTCGATCTTTTGTCTTGAGGTCCTCTCTCTCGGTTGGGTGATCCAGACTGGGTTGCAGCCCCTCTGCTTCCTGATCTCGGGCCTCACGGCCGCCGTCTTCGCTTCCTGCTTCATCTTCCCTTGCAGCTGTGGAGCGTCGCTCTGCGCGGGTGCCGAGGAAGCCTGACTTTATTGTGAAGTAATAAAAAGATGACATCTGGACGGAGGGGTCAGTAAACTGTTGGAAGTTGGAGGAGCAGGTTGTTGGAAACAATGGAGTGTTTTTTTTTTTTTTTTTTTCTCCATTCTCCTTCCCTAATTATTTGTTGTTGCTGATGTGAGAAATTCCTAAGTTTACACTCTGTTGACGACCCTCTTCTGTGACGGTATTCACGAACGAGACTGTCCTCAAAGCATCTCTTCGGAGAATTCCGTGATGCGCAGCGAAGAACGATCTTGATTTTGACGCGTACGTGGGCCTGGTTACCTGTCTCTGACGTTTCTCACGTGTCTGTTTGTGTGTTTGTTTTCCAGGCTAAACGCAGCTTGAGTGGAGGAGCTGAGGGCTTGGATGAGGCTCAGGTAAGTCTGCATTTTGCTTTTTAATTTATATAGCAGGCAGCTTTGTTTTTTGAGAGAGTGGTCAGTCGCTGGAGTGCTTGAGGACCTTGTTTAAGGGCACAATGGTGAAATCGTGCTACTTGAGAATTGAACTGGTTACCTTCTGGTCATGGGTATGGTTTTCTAACCCACTGAGGCACACATCACCTTATGCTCTGTTTATCAATGTAGCACATACTGGGCAACGTACAGTTGAAGCACTGGAACTGTTTGTTATGTAGTGGAAGACCATAACCCTGCTATTGATGCTCTCATGGCCTGTATAAGACTTAAGGACTTTATCAAGTTGGGCTGTTTTTGCTCTCGTTCTGATTCCAGCTGGATGTTGCCTAGAGAAACCAGTGGTAGCAGGGTTTCACCTAGTTGTACGCCAGTGTTGTTCTTTAAGCGTGGCTCCATCCAGCTGTCAGAGGGTGTACTGCAAAAGGCGTGATGCAGCCACAGTTGGCTCCTTTGTGCCGATGTCTCCCTGGAGTCGGGGGAGTGGGGGGGGGGGTAGCCTGGGTTTGTCCCACAGCCAGATCGTAGCAGGAGGGTTGTGGGACGGCTTTGGCCGGATGCTCCGCTTCTGTAGACATCAGTCATCTGCTCAGGCCTCTGTCTCTGGGAATGATTAACCCTTTATATAGGAAATGAAATTAAATAAAATTAACTTGGCCTTTAAGGGGGGTGGGAATATAATGGTAGGGAAAACACTGCATCTTAATCTAACCTCGGCCAGTGAATCTCAGCTGGTTCAGCCTCAGCACCCCTTTATTAGATTACAATCCAAATTTTAAAAAAATGTGACCAAATTTATTTACAGTGAATCAACTGATGCAACGCTGATGCAAGTTCCCCACCCGTGTTGCTGTCTACGATGCCCCTCCCTGAGTTTTTCAGCCTTGGGCCATTTTTTTTATCGGTAGATGCATTTTCAGTGGGGGTGATGGGTGGCCAGGAGAACGTCCATGGAATTGGCTGACGGGGAAAGATGTGTGAAACGATCATCATCACTGCCACATTTTCGCCTGATTACGCCGTACTGCTGGCTTGAGCCAACCAACAGACCAACAAATAAAATTTTAAATGTACTTTCCTTCTCTGTTCCCCACAGCACGTATCATTTCCGGTATTCGGTGGTGAAATGTGCAGTGGATTATGAGATAGCTGCCCCACCGTAGCAGAAACCGCAGGCTACATTTCTATGGTTTCTTACGTCTTTGTCACTTCTGCCGGCAGGAAGTTAGGTGTTTGTTTGTTTTTCCTTGAACGGGGGGTGGGAGGCAGATGTGGTTAAGGGTTGAAGGCCTGGGGTGAGCGGGATGCGTGCAGATCAGCTAGCGGTTGACAGAGTTCACCCGGTGTCACTCTGATTGGCGGTCTGAAAGGGGTTTCTCAGATCGGCTGATGGTTTGAGTTGTAGTTCTAGTGTACATTGCTTTTAGAGCCTCCTTACCTGGTCTGTCGTGGGGGGGGGGGGGGGGGGGGGGGGGGGGGGGGGGGGGGGGGGGGGGGGGG